>OZ010607.1:18615189-18622689 GCA_963932145.1 Acanthosepion lycidas | reverse complement strand
ACCAACACAAGGAATGTTAAAAGATTCATGTTAAAAAGATAAAAAAATAAAAAAACAAATGAAAACTACAGACAAAAGTTCATTTTCTCCATCAAGACATTCATTTCTGTAGTTTAGTGCGAGCAGCAAGCAGAAATATTTCTCCTCCCGATGATGGCCATTTCGGCCGAAACTAGTCGAGGAATCTAAATGGAATAATAATAAAAAAAACGAAAGAATATTAATCTACAACCCAGTGTGTCTGAAGATTTTAATTTTTTAATTTTTTTTTATTGTTCAATATATATATATATATATATATATATATATATATGTGTGTGTGTGTGTGTGTGTTTCTTTCTTTCTATCTATCTATCTATCTATTTGTGTTTGTTTATATCTATCTCTGTTTATATCTATCTGTGTTTGTTTATATCTATCTACCTATTTGTCTGAGTCAGTTCACTATCTTTATCTATATACATTTTATTGTTTGAAATTTCTTTCTAAACTCAATCTGTTCATTATGTCTATCGATCTATTGCAGTCTTTTCACTATCTATCTGTATATACCTATATTTTGTGCATTTTCTATCTATCTATCTATCTATCTATCTATCTATCTATCTATCTCAGTCTATTTATATGTATCTTTTTTTTTTCTTTTTTTTTAATCATTTCGTCCCAAGCAAGGCTTTACTGGTGTGAAAGAATTGAAACGACTTTAAGAAAATGTACCGGAAACCCAATCCTATACAGGAAGCATGGGATAAAACCCTACTCCTGTTGAAAAGATTGATTGAAACGTTTTCTAAGGCTTTTCAACCCTTTTGCAGGTTATTTAAAGTAAGAATATAGCCTTAGACTGCTATAATTTTTTTTATAGATAATAATGGTTTAGTGAACTAAATCTTACTAATTATCCTCCAACCATCTCGAGAAGAGGCGGATTTTAACTATTATCAAGGGTGTTTGCCCCGAAGTGAATATAATGAACCCAAGGGAAATTTGAACTCGGATCTCCGACTAACAATTCCGAGCCATTATCCATTACACCACCTTGACATATAAGCATACAGCACCTTGTATTTCCAAGGGGTCACTAACTAGGATCGATGTTGCTTAACTTTGGTGATCGTACGGAAACCGATGTTTAAACGTGATATGGCCGTAAACCAGTCTCGAAGAGTCGGGGAATTAGTGTAAACCGGGTTATACATTATACGTTAATGCATCCTCTATTAATTCAATCTTTCTATCTATCTCGGCTTTTTTCAATATCTATCTATCTATCTATCTATCTATTCATGGATCACCACTCTGCGTGGTGGAGGAGCTTGGGCGTCTTGGGGAGCCTGAATGCGATGCGAGCTTTATTACCTGGCAGGACCACTTATGGCGGTAAGGATTCAAGAAAGGGTGAAAACTAAGCACAATCAGACGTCCGTTCGGTAGATGGCCATGGCTATGTTCTACGTATGAGAACAAGACAACTCGATGTAAGTTGTAATAATGAACAAGCCTGTTAAGCCGAGGTTTGCCACCGCAGATGGTGTCAGGTGAAGTCAGTGTGCCCTAGCATGGCAAGCCATGACCCCGTCAAACAATTCGTTTTTGTACTCAAATGCTTTTTTTTTCAAGTCCTCTTCTCCAAAATCCTTCGAGCGTCCTAGGTAAGACGATAAACTACGTCCAATAGCAAGGCCTCTGATCAGAAGTTTTTGAGAAGCGTGGAACCACCTCTTAATTACTGGTGTTCCCAGGTCCACCCTGACCCTGGGTGGTAGCACCTGTTAGGGTCCCAGCTATGGGCAAATAGTTGACCCTACAACCTGACTCAAAACACTACGAAAGAGTAAAAATACCAGAAATACTTTTAAAAAAATTACTGTCAGCAATAAATATTTGAAAAAACAAAAAATTACCAGAAATAAAAAAGAAAACTTGTCAGAATTAAATAACCCGTTGAGGTTAATATGCCACAAAACAAAACAAACCAAACTATACATTTTTTTATATCTTAAAAAAATATTACCAGCTATAGATTTCTGAAAAAATTACTAGCTATAGATTTTTGGAAACACAAAGAATATTTTGTCGGCATTAAATAACCGATTGTGGTTGATATACCGTAAAACAAAACAAAACAGAACAACATCCTTCAACAAAACCAGAAGGCTAATAGAAAAAATTTCAAAGAAAATCTAGAGCTCTTCATCCCCTGAACCCTTCTAAATATGCGTTCGCTGCCGATGTCACTTCTGATCCGACACAGGACTCATTTTGAACAGAAGGAAATGTCAGTGAGCACCACAATACTTTCCCCAACGAGAACAAGGTTCTAGTATTATATAATTATCTATTTCAGTCAGTTGATATATATATTGTTGTAATTTATTGTCCCACACTCCCTATCGCCTATGTGAACTGACTATATAAGTAACTGTATATAGTGAGCACGGGATGTACCTGGGTTTTGGCATCGGTAATTACTAGCCTGCCACCCGATTCACTGTCTTTCAGTTGTGTATTCTCTTTTATAATAGACCTATTTTCTTTCATCTACGCGCATGCTACTGTTCCTTCAATCGATTACTACCTTTGTCTGTTTGTAACCTCTTTAAGGATACAATATATATATATATATATATATATATATATATATATATATATATATATATATATATATATTTCGTATCTTATCAATATATCATAAATATCAATATATTCATCTTTTCAGATCGAAATCTTTTAGTAAATGAAGACATTACCCCAGACTGATATATTAGATAGACATGGGGGAGGCGAAAGCAAGAGAGAAGAGAAAAGAGAAGGAGGAGGAAACGAAAAGTGATGGATGGTCAAGTTCTTTTAAATACAGATAAATAATCTGCCTATATTTCTGAGATGAGGTATTATGTACATTATTTACATTATTCGGACTATTGTCCTCACATTTGTCGCCATATTTATTACAACGTTTCGGCCTTTCAGGATCTGTCTATATTTCTGAGATGAGGTATTATGTACATTATTTACATTATTCGGAATATTTTCCTCATCTTTGTCGCCATATTTATCACGAAGTTTTGACCGTTGTACGATCCGGCCTCAAGGCACAGTGGATAAAGGCGTTGGTTAGATCCAGTGACAGGACCCAAAGAGTGTGAGTTCAATACCCGGTTAAGGCAGTGGAGAACTTTCAGAGCGAAATTAGCAGGAGATAATTGATAACTGACATCCATCAAACATGGCACGTGGAACTAGAACAGTCTACCCTAGTGAGCGAAATAAAGGGTTCAGTTCGAAATTCCAACCACCTGAAGAAGACCGGAGCGTACAACGGTCGAAACGTCGTGATAAATATGGCGACAAAGATGAGGACAATAGTCCGAATAATGTAAATAGTGTACAGATAAATAATAAGAGTAAAATTCGAAAAATAAAAATAAAAATAAAATCTGAGTAAGATGATGTATGGATAAATGAATCAAATTTAGAATTATAAATATCGTATACATCGGCAAGATCCAACTACATATGAAGAAACACGCAAAAAACACAAAGCCGTGTGATATGCAATCTCAACATGCATGTGCACATACAGATATACACACAAAAATACATACATATGAATGCATGTATCCCCATATATGCTATTACCCGAACCAACGCCTCAAAATTGCATCCTCTTCCCCTCTCTTCCCCCGCAAAAAAACGTCTTTTGGGGTTTTTAAATTTGTTCTCATGCCTGCAGTTGAAAATCAGTTCGTTTCGTTGAATTAACAACTGGCTAGCATTTGAGTATTTAATTATTGCAATTTTTTCTTGTATACACATACCGCATCTGTCTCGGAGGTTTTTGAGGGTTTGAGACGAGAGATGATTTCCCATTTGATTAGTAGGGATAGACAAGTTTGGTGTCGCAAGACGGAGAAGTAATGTCGGTGACTGTCCGGGGTAATGTCTCCATTTACAAAGATATGTCGGTCTGAAGAGATGAATATATAGATTTCACGAAATAAATTATCACCAAAATGAATCTTTAAGGTTTTCTTCTTGATTATTATTATTATTATTATTATTATTATTATTATTATTATTATTATTCATACTATTATCCATCTATCTATATATCTACCATTCTGTTTATCAATTTCACTGTATTCATATCTATCTATCTATCTATCTATCTATCTATCTATCTATCTGTGTTCTTATCTATCTATCTATCTATCTATCTATCTATCTATCTGTGTTCTTATCTATCTATCTATCTATCTTTTCATATCTAATTATCCATTTAATCTGTTTCATTCTGTTAGTATATCTAAATATGCATATATCATTGTGTTCATAGTTTTGTTTCTATCTATCTGCCATTCTGTTTATCTATTTCAATTTGTACATTATCTATCTATCTATCTATCTATCTATCTATCTATCACGATCTGTGATCTATCGAAATACATACGTCTACTGGGAATAGGTTTATCTGAAGGCGTTCCTTAAAAGCCAGAGTAGCACTTCAGGCTCTGTGGGCCAAATGTCAAAAGCGAAAGTTCGATGCTGTAACTAGATGAAGAAAGTTCGTTTTATTTTTTTTAAAGAAATGTTTACTTTTGGATTAATTTAAGTTTATTATTCAAGATACTGAAGTAAGTAATGTTTATTTTATTTGGACTTGCAATATTTTATCATAAAACAAAACCTTTTCGGTGCGAAATTTTCAAGTGCCATTAAGAATCTTATGACGTAAAAATAAAAAGTTAATATAATTTAATATTTTTCTCTATGGTATTGTTCTTCAAGAATGATGACATTAAGTATAAAATTATTTTTTATCAATGATTCATTTTTTATCTTTAACAGAACAAACGGGTATTGTTTTTGTTTAAAGTATGTTAAATTTTTGGCATTTGTAAATACAAGTCATGAAGAACAAAGATGAGGTTTTTCATTGCGAAATTAACGAAAAATAATAATTATGAAAGAATTGATCACAAAGTTAATGTCAAATATCAAATTCAATAAATTTAATATTTTACAAGTATTAAAAATTTACCACAAAAATTAAAGAAGGCATTTTTGTTTGTCAGTAGCGTCTTTCTTTTTTTTTTTTCTTTTTTTTTTCTAATATTTCAAACATCAGAATTCAGAAAAATGTCATTATTAAGAGTTTTCCCACTGAAAGTTAATTTATTTTTTCTTTATGCTGCTATTCTTCAGTATAACGATTATCTTGAGTATTAAAACTATTTACCGCAAGGAAAGTAAAGAGCTGATACCCCTGAAGTGAGGACGAACAGGCCCGCCTATGAAACTCTTTAGCCGGGATGCTGAAGTTAACATCAATCAGTTAACTTACAAAATTTTATTCATATTAATCATATATATATATATATATATATATATATATATATATATATATATATATATATATGTATGTGTGTGTGTGTGTGATTGAAATTAAGAGGATTTGAGATAATTATAATTAATTCATCGAGTCTAGAAGAAATCTCAACAGTATGCAGAGACCTGATGCACTACATGCCACAAGGTCACCAAACGGTTCTCCGCAGGTTTTGAATTCAGAGTTGTCCTTCACCTAGACCAATTGCCATCCAAGGCTATAGAACCCAGAGAGAAGAAGAGGCTTCATAACTTTCCCAAAGTTATTAGCAGGTAAGTGTATATGATGGATTTTACACACACACACACATATATATATATATAAACCAATATAGTCGCAAATAGTTATGGGATAAAGTGATCAATATCAGAGATAGAGCGTGTGTAAATATAAAAGTGCCTGACGATTACGTCTATCATGAAACAGCCTGTCGCCTCTAAGTGTTGACTTCAATGTTCACTTTTATATATATATATATATATATTATATATATATATATATATATATATATATATATATATATATAGAGAGAGAGAGAGAGAGAGAGATAGATAGATAGATAGATAGATAGATAGATAGATAGATAGATAACTATACTCGTTTCGAAAAACCCTCGGATTTTTGATTTGCCAATAATCAAATCAATCTCGAGGGAAAAAAGGTTTTATAAAAAGAAAGAGCTAGAAACATGAAAGCCTGTCGAAAAAAATCGCACAGATACAGGTTTGAAGTCCAAAGAAAAAACCCCAATACGAGTAAATAACTAACTAACAAAAGAGCTCAATACAACCGTAGAGAAAACCTAGATACACCTAGTGAGCCAGACAAACCTACCTAGGTTTTACCTAGGTTTTTCGTCAGGGAAAGTCGGCTCTCCCTGACGATCCGTTTAGGTGAATCCTAGGTAGGTTTGTCTAGCTGACTAGGTATATATATATATATATATATATATATATATATATATATATATATATATATATATTTATCTGTGTGTGTGTAAAGTCTGTCTATTCAATATTTAATTATATTTTTCCAGTTCCCGAATGAGAATATTATGCCGTAAAAATAAACAAATGAGGTTTTGTACATCAGGACTGAAGTCGTGAATAAATAAAATAAAGTTCATTCTTTTCCGTTATATTCAAGTATTTTCCATTATCGCGGTCATTGTCAAGGATTGGGAGTTATCAGTATTGTAGGCAAGAATTATTGACTGAATTATGGCGTTTTTAGCTTGTTGGAATGGAAATTGGAAGCAATTTAAAGTGACGTCAACTGTGTCAGTTAAACAGACGATAAAATATATACACATGTTGTTGTTTTGTTTTTGTATATATATATATACGCACTTCAATATACCACTTCCTGTGGAGAAAGATTTTATTTAATCTACCGCAAAGAAAGCTGGTCCTCTATGCTGCGCCAGGAGGTTTTTCTCGTCTGAGTCGATCCTTCAAATCTACACACCTATCATTCGTCCTTGCATTCAATACTGTTGCCATATATGGTCTTGTGCCCCCGCTGTTCATATCGCGGTTCCCGATAAAATACTGATCATTTCCAATTGTCTTATCAGTGTTTTAATGTTAAGATGAAATTCACCAAGGAATGTGCCGTATTTTTCGATACATGACTGACGAGGCAGATTTTCTTCCCCCGCAGTAGGTTGCGATTTCTTTCTGTGGTAGACCAGTTGAAATCCAAGGAAACATAGTATGTTCTTCTCCCACCAGATATTTACCCATAACTGGCGGGGGAAGAAGATGATTCATACTTTTCTCAATAGCATTAGTACGTAAGCATTAGTACGACTGGAATAGCATTAGTACGACTAGAATTCGAACTCCGATTCCTCAATCGGAGCCGTTATTCATTACTCCACCAGCGACTGATCTATAGTAGTCTTTTTGCGATGCTTCCTTCTTAAATCATTTATCTATAACCTTTTCATACAGTTTGTTACAATCCATTTGTTTCCAGTTTGGATTATTAATACACTAGCAGCATAGCCCGGCGTTGCCCGTGCTTGATTCAAAAAAAAAAAAAAAAAAATCAAAAATCGTACGACTCATACAGCAATCGCTATCACTTGACTTAAAATATTTTGC
>OZ010607.1:18447689-18600189 GCA_963932145.1 Acanthosepion lycidas | reverse complement strand
TATGATCATTAAATTTAATGTTCTTTAATTTTAAATGTCCAGTTAAAGACAATAAAGTTGTATTATTTTATCTTATAGTAAATATTAGAAACAATGTAGTTTTATTTATTTTTTTTAACCACAGGTTTCGAGCAATCTGCCTTTCGAGCAATTGAATTCGAGCAATTTACTGTCGAGCAATTGAATTCGAGCAATTTACTGTCGAGCAATTGATATCGAGCAATTTGCCGGTTACCAATGCTGATGTACTAAAGATAATTGCGGAAAGAGTATATTCGTGCTTTAGATAAAAACGTTGAAGCCCGGGCTGTAGCATAGGACATCTCGCCTTTGACAGGGTTCGGCGTTTATATCTTCTCTACAAACTGAAAAGCTGCGATATTTCCCGGCAAGTTTTGGGGATGATCCAGTCGTCCCTATCAAATCGTGAAATGAAAGTTGTGCTGAATGGTCACTGGTCTATATCTTTTCCTACTAACGCAGGTGTACCCCAGGGCTCCATACTTGGTCCATCGCTGTTTTTAATCTTCATTCACGATGAGATCAGCTCTCAACTTTACTCCTGCCTCTACAGTAAAGCTGATCAATCAGACAAGGTCAAAATGGCATCCGATGTCCAAAACGAACTCCAACCATCGTTAAATGGGGGAAAAGATGGCTCGTCACTTTTAACACCTCCAAAATTAAACTGCTTTCTATTGATCATTAGAGAAACCGCCCTCTGGCTTTCATCAGCATGGTTGATGCTATCCTCCAAGAAAGTGACTTCTTTGGCTACCTTTCTCAGCTGACATGAGGTGGAAAGACTACATCGAATCCATCAGTTGCGATGAAAATCGGCTCACTGTGTCGTGCGAGATAATTTTTGTCTCCAAAATCTATCTTGCATATTGATAAGTCGAGCATTCGTGAGGATATTGCTACCATATATGGTCCGAGACTCCTGCTATTTTCCTGGTATTTCTCGATACAATCCAAAGGAGAATCAGCAATATTATTGGTCCTGATCTCGCAGATCGGCTTCAGTCACATACCCACCGCCGTAAGATTGCTTCCATCTACCTTCTTTTTTTTTTTTTAAATAAATACTTTAATGCTAATTGTTCGGATGAGCTCTACAATATAGCACCTAGACTGGATGAATTTAAGCACAATACTAGAATACTCATCAATTTACAGTTGAGCTAGGTAAATGTAGCCGGAGTTTCTATGCTAAGAGTTTCTTATCTCTCATTCCTCGCTTGTGGAACTTCTTTTCGGATCCATGCTTTCCAACCAACTTTGATCTGCAAAGATTTAAATGAATGTCAATAGCTATTTACTGCCCTCCATATAGCTCTTTTCTTTCTCCTCACTAATGTTTCTGTTACTAATTCCTCCACACCCTGTAATCACTTGCGTGCTATTGTCTGTACTGCTTTGCTTGGGGGGGTGCCGATGAATATATATATATATATATATTGAAGTTATGAAAAACTTGGTAATCCGTATGGGTAGTCAAAGGAGGATTGAATCCTGAGAGCTCAATGTAAATCCAGAGCTAATATTTTAAAGAAAAATAGACCACTATAAGGTTCCACTATAATAATTTATTTCACCAGAGCCCTTTTAAAGGACTCTGGATCATCAGATAGCACTTCCAAAAGATGAAACGAAACGAAATGAAATGAAAAGTCATACTTTTGATGGGTAGTGTAATTTTTTGTAATTTAACAGAGGGGGTAATGATGTGTGGTTTGAGAGACATGGTCGAGTTTAGAGAGGGTTTATTTAATATTTCTTTCAATCATACTTATTATTGGGGGAGGAGGGACCAGATCTTGACCTATTCAAACGAGCGTCTATGGAGATTTATTATTTTTTTTTATTTTATTCTTTTATTATATCTCTTTATGAAAGGGATTTGTGTATATAAAAAAGCCGTAACGTTTGTTTTTTGACGACTTCCCCCTGGGAAACCTAACAATAATATGATATACATTGGGTCCACGAAAAATGCTTTTAAAACCAGATGGAGGCAGCATAAATGCTCCTTCAACAACATAAACAAAAGACATCAGACCTCTCTATCTAAATATTTTTGGCATCTGAAAGAAAAAAATAGGACACCTAAAGTAAAATGGAAAATCATTAACAGGACTAGAACTTGCAAAACTTGGGATGAGCCATGCCCTTTGTGCCTCCATGAGAAACTACACATTATTAAGCTTCTAAACAATAAAAATCTATTAAACAACAGGCATGAATTAACGGTTTTTTGCCGACACTACCAAACTTACGCTCTGAATAACTAGCTAAAAACACGCATACAATAAAATGAACTTTAAAATCCATAGCCCATATACATAGTTTTAATACCCTACAAAAAAGATAACCCTTTATGAAGTCGTCAAAAAACAAACGTTACGGCTTTTTTATATACACAAATCCCTTTCATAAAGAGATATAATAAAAGAATAAAATAAAAAAATAAATAAATCTCCATAGACGCTCAAGCCAGACTATGCGAAAACTTCCTCCGTCGTTAATTTAGTCACCCCCACCTTACCCTGACCCGGCATCTATGAAAGTAACTCTATACTGATACAAATTATTAACACCCCACCCCTGCCTATTCTAAACAATCCGCCCTTGATGTTACCATGGAAATTTTGACTTCAATTCTGAATATACTATTAAAACTCGTAAATTTCAGAAATAAGTCATTCAAAAAAAAAAAATTCGCTTGAAGATGGAACAGAGCCTACTTTAACTCAAGCTAATTCAAATATTATTTTGAAGTTTTCGGCTCTTGTTTTGAAACATGAGACCTCTTATGTAGCGAGTTGGAATCATATTTTTAAATAAATAATTATATTTATGCTCTACTTTCGTATCGAGCACTATTTTTTAAAAATAATAAAAATACTAAGGAACTTTGGATTATTTACCAAACCGGTTTCTTTCCTATTTTCTATAATATTTTCACACACACACACACACACACACACATATATATATATATATATATATATATATATATATATATATATTTAATTGAAAATAAAATATCTGATCCAACGTGCAACTCTCGGATAATAAGTGTGACAATACTGTAATTATTGAACAATATAGGTCATGCCATTTTCACTGAAAATCTACCACTAAAAAAGAATTCTCTTATTGCTATATTTGTACAAAAACGCACAACCTTAAAATTTAAATTCAAACTCAGCGTTGCGACCGCACGTTCCAACACATTTCTGATAGCATTTTTTCGGATTACATCTCTATTTTCGTTGTCGTCTTATTACTGAGAAGTAAAAACAAGAACAAAATCTACTTCCATACCTGATGATGTCTGTAGGAACAGACGAAAGCTTGTAAAAATTAAAAAGACTTTATGCAACTGGAATTTATAAACGGGGATCATATCATTCATATACAGGTTCGAGGTTGATGTATCTTATTTATATTGTTTGCGACGATGTATTCTCGCCATTTAAATCATTAACTTCTATATTTGTTTTTTGTATGAATGATTCATGAATTTATATATATATATATATATATATATATATATATATAAAGAGAGAAGTAAGCAGATTATATATATATATATATATATATATATATATATATATATATATATATAATCTGCTTACTTCTCTCTCTCTCTCTCTATTTAACTTTCAAGCTAGCTACCTCAGTAAGTTCTTTCATACCGATTTCTACATATCTTGATGTCTATCTCAGTATGGCCTTTCACATGTTAGTTCTCGCTGCTCCTATCTAGTTAACTCTCTGGCATTACGTTTTTTCAAAATTTCATTCTCTCTCTCTCTCTCTCTCTCTCTCTATCTCTCTGTCTCTCTCTCTCACACGCGCGCAACCACACACACACATATATATATATATCTATCTATCTATCTATCTATCTATCTCTCTCTCTCTCTATATATATATATATATATATATGCATGCATGCTTGAAGACCTCCTGGCACAATTTGCACCCGTTTTCTGTTATCAATTATTCCGTGTGGCTGGTTCTGCGCAAGTTTTCGATACTATTATCAAATCATGCGTGTTCCTAGTCTGACAGTACTATTTTAAGAACTAATTTTTAGGGCCTCATATCCAGCAACAAATAGAATTGGATGTCTACGTGTCTTTTCTTACTGGTTTACGGAGATAGTGTCTATTTTTCACGGGCACTTTTCATAATCGAATGGCTGGAAGACATTTCGAGTGATGTTGTCACGATATTTGAGAAATGCTCTTTCATATTTGTCATGAACGATCTTACGAATAGACTTTTCCATCGAGTCAGATAAAAGCTCGATTAACTGTGTACATGTCAGTCTGATTATAACTTAAAATATCAATAAAGTGGATAATCCGTATTTAAAACAGATGCAGATATGAAGCTTTCGACTACATGATTCTGGTGAAGATATGCTTTTCTTTAAAAAAAAAAAAAAAGTAAATTAAAAACTTGTTCGATCTGACATTCACCATGGCCGATCGGTGAAGCATACTGGATACAATTATGGTTTCTCCTACAAAGAAGGATGCAAATTTGATCCTTGTAGGGTACGCATTTTCTTTGCTAAGATTTCTCAAAGGCGCAAACCGATAGATGTAATACACACTGTTTAATACCTAAAAACATGGCGTCTATTTCAAATAGAAAGGGCCGACTATCGGTCTTTAGTTATCTGTAGAGCAGGATTCTGTTTGCTTAACCAACTCCCATAAATTGTGGATTTACTGGTAGTTATGTTAGTCAGTTAAGTGCCATACTTGATAGGCTTCCATTTATTTTTCGATACATGACTGACGAGGCAGATTTTTCCCGCAGTAGGTTACTATTTCTGTCTGCGGTAAACCATTTACCATGCCAACCCGGTCTGTCCTGCTATCTACCTATAGATGGAGGAGGAGAAGAGGATTTATATCTTATCCAAGGGTATAAACCCATTACATTCATATCATTTTTATATCGGTTTTTGTCGCAAAACATAGTGACGAACACTATATACAGATCATTTTTTAAGAGTCTAAAACTCATGTATATTCGGAGATAAAATTCACGCAAAGAATTCAGGGGTCGTATACATGAAGTCGACGAGTAGATACGGTAACGAGCTCAACTAAAGTGTGTATTACGATTGATTTAGTTCAGCCTACAAACTGGGAGAGGAGCAACCAGCCTTGAAGATCAGCATTCCAAATCATAGTATTATCATATTTCCTTATCTTAACGGTGATTCCCCCAATAGAGCACACGAAGAAAGTTGAAGAGAAAGGTGGGGAAAATTCCGCCATTACCCCCAGCTTAGGAATGTTTCCAAGCGTTAAAATGTTAGTCAATGACATGCTGGATGTTACCTGGTTTAGAACGTCGATCTCCAGTGCCAGAAAATACAGCCCACACTAAGTACACCACTCCTGCAAAGCAACACCATGTGAGAAGGCCCATAGATTGACATAATCTCCAACGGAATATTCTAGGCTAATCTCAAAGAGAGTAGGGCATAAATCCGTGTGAGAAAATTCCAATTGTGGATCATTGATTTTATTAATCCTTCCCAGTCGTAATCCTCAGTCCCAATTCAGTAAGCTGGGGATTGTTATCAATGGCAATAGTTTTAAGGTTGTGAAAGGAGAGAGAAGACGTGGTTGTGTCTGTGAGAAATGAACAGGAAGGATAGATAGATAGATAGATAGATAGATAGATAGAGAGATAGATATCAACAGAATGAGATAGGAGGATAATGAATAGAATTAGTTAATTAGTTAGTTAGATAGATAGATATATAGATGGGGATTGTTATCAATGGCAATAGTTTTAAGGTTGTGAAAGGAGAGAGAAGACGTGGTTGTGTCTGTGAGAAATGAACAGGAAGGATAGATAGATAGATAGATAGATAGATAGATAGATATCAACAGAATGAGATAGATAATGAACAGAATTATATATATATATATATATATATATATATATATATATATAACAGTCTTATTTTTTATTATCTATCTATCTATCTATCTATGTATATATATATATATGTATGCATGTATATACCTATTCATATATATACATGCAAACATACATACATATATATATATATATATATATATATATGTATGTATGTATTCATATATATACATGCATACATACATACATATATATATATATATATATATATATATATATATATATATATATATATGTATGTATGTATGTATGCATGTATATATATGGATAGGTAGATAGATCTATTAATTAACTAATATTGTTTACATTTTGCTATATTGATGAATAAATGTACCGTGTATCAGGGAAAGATTGCGTGTCAATATTATCAAGTGTGGACAGAGAACTCAAGAAATCAGAGAGTGACTGAGAGTTTCCCGCCTTCAGCTATCAGACGATGTCACGCTTCTTTGTGTGGCCAAAGCGGGCAAATACATTTCCGTGTTTCTTTTTTTCAATTTTATTTTAAGGGTAATATTTCTAAAATCATTCATAATCTTGACTTTAATTTTGTTTTTATTGGCTATATTTATTTTTTATTTACTTAATTAAGACTTTATCCATTTCTTTTTATTTTATTCGGTATTTTATTTGTTGTTTTGTTCTTTGCTTCTAAAGTTTTTATTTTAAAAATGTTTTGGGGTTATTAATTGTTTGGTTATTCGTGTTTGTGTGATGTGGTTGCGAAATGAGATATTGATTAAGCAGTTGATATTTTCGTTGGGGCTGAGGATTCTTGCTCGTTTTCCCTAAAGGCAAAAGCTAATCTTTTTGAAGTGTTTTTAATCTGGTTTTGTTTTTTATTATTTTCCAGCGAGTGTAAAGGATAGTTTCGAATTGAGGACATGTTCGTTACATTGATTTCCGGGTAAGGATTTTTATTCATACCCAAGGGAAAGGTTTCAAACTTCACCGACCAGACTATGTAGACGCTTTTGAACTGCGTCAAGACAAGCAAATGAGGACTGGACAGACAAGCCCAGCTCAGATATGGCAGCAATACTCCATTTTGGGTCTAATCTGACTCTTGTAAACATGAAGTCTAGCAGAAGAAATCTATCTAGGATGGAAAATGTGGATTTGGTAGCTAGATCCCAGATATGGCAGCAATACTCCATTTTGGGTCTAATCTGACTCTTGTAAACATGAAGTCTAGCAGAAGAAATCTATCTAGGATGGAAAATGTGGATTTGGTAGCTAGATCCCAGATATGGCAGCAATACTCCATTTTGGGTCTAATCTGACTCTTGTAAACATGAAGTCTAGCAGAAGAAATCTATCTAGGATGGAAAATGTGGATTTGGTAGCTAGATCCCAGATATGGCAGCAATACTCCATTTTGGGTCTAATCTGACTCTTGTAAACATGAAGTCTAGCAGAAGAAATCTATCTAGGATGGAAAATGTGGATTTGGTAGCTAGATCCCAGATATGGCAGCAATACTCCATTTTGGGTCTAATCTGACTCTTGTAAACATGAAGTCTAGCAGAAGAAATCTATCTAGGATGGAAAATGTGGATTTGGTAGCTAGATCCCAGATATGGCAGCAATACTCCATTTTGGGTCTAATCTGACTCTTGTAAACATGAAGTCTAGCAGAAGAAATCTATCTAGGATGGAAAATGTGGATTTGGTAGCTAGATCCCAGATATGGCAGCAATACTCCATTTTGGGTCTAATCTGACTCTTGTAAACATGAAGTCTAGCAGAAGAAATCTATCTAGGATGGAAAATGTGGATTTGGTAGCTAGATCCCAGATATGGCAGCAATACTCCATTTTGGGTCTAATCTGACTCTTGTAAACATGAAGTCTAGCAGAAGAAATCTATCTAGGATGGAAAATGTGGATTTGGTAGCTAGATCCCAGATATGGCAGCAATACTCCATTTTGGGTCTAATCTGACTCTTGTAAACATGAAGTCTAGCAGAAGAAATCTATCTAGGATGGAAAATGTGGATTTGGTAGCTAGATCCCAGATATGGCAGCAATACTCCATTTTGGGTCTAATCTGACTCTTGTAAACATGAAGTCTAGCAGAAGAAATCTATCTAGGATGGAAAATGTGGATTTGGTAGCTAGATCCCAGATATGGCAGCAATACTCCATTTTGGGTCTAATCTGACTCTTGTAAACATGAAGTCTAGCAGAAGAAATCTATCTAGGATGGAAAATGTGGATTTGGTAGCTAGATCCCAGATATGGCAGCAATACTCCATTTTGGGTCTAATCTGACTCTTGTAAACATGGATTCTAGCAGAAGAAATCTATCTAGGATGGAAAATGTGGATTTGGTAGCTAGATCCCAGATATGGCAGCAATACTCCATTTTGGGTCTAATCTGACTCTTGTAAACATGAAGTCTAGCAGAAGAAATCTATCTAGGATGGAAAATGTGGATTTGGTAGCTAGATCCCAGATATGGCAGCAATACTCCATTTTGGGTCTAATCTGACTCTTGTAAACATGAAGTCTAGCAGAAGAAATCTATCTAGGATGGAAAATGTGGATTTGGTAGCTAGATCCCAGATATGGCAGCAATACTCCATTTTGGGTCTAATCTGACTCTTGTAAACATGAAGTCTAGCAGAAGAAATCTATCTAGGATGGAAAATGTGGATTTGGTAGCTAGATCCCAGATATGGCAGCAATACTCCATTTTGGGTCTAATCTGACTCTTGTAAACATGAAGTCTAGCAGAAGAAATCTATCTAGGATGGAAAATGTGGATTTGGTAGCTAGATCCCAGATATGGCAGCAATACTCCATTTTGGGTCTAATCTGACTCTTGTAAACATGAAGTCTAGCAGAAGAAATCTATCTAGGATGGAAAATGTGGATTTGGTAGCTAGATCCCAGATATGGCAGCAATACTCCATTTTGGGTCTAATCTGACTCTTGTAAACATGAAGTCTAGCAGAAGAAATCTATCTAGGATGGAAAATGTGGATTTGGTAGCTAGATCCCAGATATGGCAGCAATACTCCATTTTGGGTCTAATCTGACTCTTGTAAACATGAAGTCTAGCAGAAGAAATCTATCTAGGATGGAAAATGTGGATTTGGTAGGTAGATCCCAGATATGGCAGCAATACTCCATTTTGGGTCTAATCTGACTCTTGTAAACATGAAGTCTAGCAGAAGAAATCTATCTAGGATGGAAAATGTGGATTTGGTAGCTAGATCCCAGATATGGCAGCAATACTCCATTTTGGGTCTAATCTGACTCTTGTAAACATGAAGTCTAGCAGAAGAAATCTATCTAGGATGGAAAATGTGGATTTGGTAGCTAGATCCCAGATATGGCAGCAATACTCCATTTTGGGTCTAATCTGACTCTTGTAAACATGAAGTCTAGCAGAAGAAATCTATCTAGGATGGAAAATGTGGATTTGGTAGCTAGATCCCAGATATGGCAGCAATACTCCATTTTGGGTCTAATCTGACTCTTGTAAACATGGATTCTAGCAGAAGAAATCTATCTAGGATGGAAAATGTGGATTTGGTAGGTAGATCCCAGATATGGCAGCAATACTCCATTTTGGGTCTAATCTGACTCTTGTAAACATGGATTCTAGCAGAAGAAATCTATCTAGGATGGAAAATGTGGATTTGGTAGCTAGATCCCAGATATGGCAGCAATACTCCATTTTGGGTCTAATCTGACTCTTGTAAACATGGATTCTAGCAGAAGAAATCTATCTAGGATGGAAAATGTGGATTTGGTAGGTAGATCCCAGATATGGCAGCAATACTCCATTTTGGGTCTAATCTGACTCTTGTAAACATGGATTCTAGCAGAAGAAATCTATCTAGGATGGAAAATGTGGATTTGGTAGGTAGATCCCAGATATGGCAGCAATACTCCATTTTGGGTCTAATCTGACTCTTGTAAACATGGATTCTAGCAGAAGAAATCTATCTAGGATGGAAAATGTGGATTTGGTAGCTAGATCCCAGATATGGCAGCAATACTCCATTTTGGGTCTAATCTGACTCTTGTAAACATGGATTCTAGCAGAAGAAATCTATCTAGGATGGAAAATGTGGATTTGGTAGCTAGATCCCAGATATGGCAGCAATACTCCATTTTGGGTCTAATCTGACTCTTGTAAACATGAAGTCTAGCAGAAGAAATCTATCTAGGATGGAAAATGTGGATTTGGTAGCTAGATCCCAGATATGGCAGCAATACTCCATTTTGGGTCTAATCTGACTCTTGTAAACATGGATTCTAGCAGAAGAAATCTATCTAGGATGGAAAATGTGGATTTGGTAGCTAGATCCCAGATATGGCAGCAATACTCCATTTTGGGTCTAATCTGACTCTTGTAAACATGAAGTCTAGCAGAAAGACTGTGACAAGGTGATGAAGTAAAGACTGAGCAGCTCCAGACCTGATATGGCAGCAATACTTCATTTTACGTCTGATATGGCTTTTTTTAAAGATATAAGATGGCAGGTGTGGGAGTCAGGTATTTAATGGAGCGATACAACGACCCGACTATTTTCCCAGTAATAGACCATCCACTTGGGGTCTGTGGGGAGATTGAGTCCCAATAGACTTTCAATTGTCAGAAGCCTCCTTGAGAGAAGACATATATATCATGATAGGTGAAAGTTCGAGGTTGATCGAAAGGTACTAGTTTAGTTTGGGCCATATTGAATTTTACAAGCAGTCCAGTCTCCATTGAGCCCTTAGGCCGAGGTCAAACGATAGATCTGGTCATCCAGATCCTATTTTGGGGTGAGGGAGGTGAACTAAAAGCTTATTCTATCATCTCCGTAGACATTCACTAAGGACCCAATTATGTTCTCAGGCACATGATTAATATAGAGCAGGAAGATAGAATCGATAAGAGAAACTAACAGAAAGCCGGGATTGATCTCATGGGCTTCAGAGGTCTGGCCGTTAACAACGACGTTCTGTTAGGAAGGAATTGAAAATTCAGAAAACTCTTCCAGAGGTTACAGAGATTTTACGTATCTACCATTCGTCTGTGTACTGAATACTGTCGTCACACCTGTTCTGGTGTTTCTAATATGTATTTTAATAACCTTGATAAAATCCAAAGTAAATTCGGCTATTTTATCTGCCCTGACCTGGCATCTCGGCTTCACTTTCCTCTAGCGGTCTAACATGAAGAAACAGAGAACTATATACTAGGTGTAGCAGCAAAATTCCCAAATCGTGAAACTGCATGGAATAATTGTCCATCCCACAAAATTTTTAATATTAAAAAAAGAAAACAAAAAAACACTAAACTGAGTTTCATATTCCAGGTTTTAAGATGAGACGTTTAGCCATCTTGTTACAATTTATCGTAAGAAACACTGGAAAAAAACCTTTGAGTTATTGAACTATAAATAGAACAGGTTAAAATTGTTCTGTGTCAGAACAACTATGTCTTTCCAACTGAGCAATGGTGAGAGGAAAAAGATCATTCAGGCCTTCAGTAATGGTACCAACATTCATACTCTGGTTTCCATCTTCAAAGTCCGTTCAAGAACCATCATGAGAACGGTGAATAAGTTTTAAAAAGAGGAACAGCAGAGAAGAAAATTGGAGGAGAATGTCACAACAGCAAGAGGAATCATCATTTCAACTTACAGATAAATACGTTCTTATTGCCGAAAATAGAGTTCAAGAGTGTTATAAAAAAAACCTTGGAGAATTCCAGTAAAATATCTTTAATCGTCTCTTAGATACGACGGTTCAAAGTTTGATCTAAAAATTTTGGCAGTTTTGCTGTTACGCGATTTGGACAATTTTGCTGTTACACACGGTATATTTTTTAATTATTTGGAACACTAACCTTCATTTCCTGGATATAGAGCCTGGGATTCATTGAAAATAAATATATATATATATATATATATATATATATATATATATATTAAACAAAAGATATTGATTTTTTTTAAATGTTCATGAAGAGCATTTTATTCCTTATCAGAAAAGGCTATGGTTCATTTTATTTTTGTGGAACTTTCTTTAAAACAGGATTTTTCTTTGTTTTCGAATCAAAACAAAGAATCATAATTTATTCTCTAAAAGTCTCGTTTCTAATGTTGTTTACATGAACAAAACAATAAAAAAGGAAAATATCACCCCCCCCCATTTTCTAGAAAATTAAATCGATTATGTCAGGCACATTATCAATCATTATCTCAGTATTCATGTTAACACAGGCACTATCGTGATTTCAGCCGTAGGTGTAGTAATGGATAGCGGCTCGGATTGAAGAATTGGAGAACCGGTCGAATATTTTACATTCACTTACGTGCTAATACATCTATAGCCTTGGAAAGAAATGGCAACCTATTGCGGGAACAAATCTGCCTCGTCAGTCATGTATCGAAACATACATGATCGCTTAAGCGTGTATTACTGACTGAATCATTCTTCACGTTCTCACTACATTCAATACACGCACACACGAACACACACACATACATATATATATATCTAGTATATCCAATTTAATTCTTCGCAATGATTCTTCTCCCCCGGTTAGCGATTTTCAAAAAAAAAAAAAACAACATAATTAATAAATTCAAGTTCCCTTTGGGAGAGTGTATCTCCCACGAATTAAATAATATTTATGTTGGTCACACCACAAACTCGCTTTCACGACGCTTGACACTACATTTGTATGAAAACTAACATTTTTAGGCATTTAAAACAACATGCCTGCCCGCATATACAATTCTGGAAAATCCTTGTCGAAAACACAATTATACTTCGACATGAACACAATAGACAAAAACTAAAAATCCTTGAAGCATTATACATCAAACAGTTGAAACCCAACCTAAACAAAATCAATTATGGCATCTTATTATCTAATATTCTTAAATGTCTGTAATTGATAACAGAAGCCATTGGTTTATACCATCGGCTTCTCATACTTCATACTTCTACAATTCACTCTCGTGTGGTCATGTGTGACGTCATGAGATGCGATGCGATTTTCGCTTCTAGCGACTTATATGCGCGTGTTTATCGTTGCTTAGAAATCATCTATGTAAACATTAACAGACTATCATCACTGTCGTGTCCGTATATTGCTTAATATGTTTTAACTGACATCTTTGATAATGGCTTATGATAGCTATTTCTAGTCTATCCTCTATTAATATACGGACCGCTATTCTCTACTCTATTCACTATACTATTTCTCTATTCGGATCACTATACGGTAGTTACTATTCCAGCAAGTATCATCGAGTAAGTACTATTAGTGCAAGTGATATTCGAAGGCGTCTGACACTAGTATTGTTCAACGGCGTTACTATAGTTGTATCTGCGATTACAAAGTCTCTACTACAACGAGCATTACGAATGTGACAACGAGTATTCATTTGCATTACAAAATGCAACGAGTGATCGGTGACATCACAAAAATTATTAAAACGACTAAGGGAACTAATTAGTCATAAATTTAGTAACCTAATTTGATTTACCTCCCCTTCCCATTAATAAATGGGGCAGGAAATATATAAATAAATACACATTGATAATGTTATATGATTTCATTCATTAGTCAATTATTCTACATCGACGTCATAAAATTGTTTTCGAAAAGTGATGAATAAGAGATTTGGTACCTTCTTTGAGATATTTAAAACCGAAACATATTTTCAATTGTAGGCATTTTCTTACAGTATCCTGCGTTTTCAAATGTTTTCCTATCTTAGTACTAACCGGGCTCGATATTACTTCAGGGATATAACGAGAACTGTTGTTTTCAGTGTAAGCTCTGGATGCAGAAAGTTCAATCGGTGAGAGAAATTTTACTGAATTTGTCACTGAGACGGCATTGCAAAATCGATTTCCAATGACAATTTCAACGCGTTTTCTAAATAATTTGTGCATAAATGGCCGGTGACCAGTTATCTAACAGATTCATTAATCATTTTTTCCATATGGACGACTTCAAACTGTTTTCGAAAAATGATGGATAGCTGGTATTAACAACAATGAAATATGTTGCGTTACAATATCGCCATAGATTTCGATCTAGAAAAATATGGCCGGCGACCTACAAAAGAGGCAAATCAGTTAAAACAATAGAAGAAAAATAGAAAAATAACAAGGAAATTAAGATTTGTAGAGCAGATCAAGAAGGACATATCTTGTCATCAAAGAAGGTAAGGAAATCGGACTTTCAGAAAGCAGTAGAAAACAATAGCAATGTTAACCATTTCCGAAACAGGAGAATTTCAAATCTACAAATCAACCATTCGCCCGTGCATGGAGTATTACTACCATATATGGTCTGGTGCCCCTTATGCTTGTCTCAAGGTTCTTGATAACATCCAGACACGGATATGCAACGCAATTGGTCCTGATCTCGCATCTAGTCTGCAGTCTCTCTTCCCTCTGTCTTTTTTACAGATACTTTCATGGTAACTGTTCCGTGGAGCTGCTTTCGCTGGTTCCCAAACTTCATGAATTTAAGTGTTCTACTAGGCTGACATCTCGCCCACACCCTTTCACTGTCGAAACGTTTAAATGTAGCCGTCTCTTCTACTCCAAATGCTTCATGTCTCGCACCTTATGTCTGTGGAACTCCCTCCCCTCTTCCTGTTTCCCTGATAGCTATAATCTCCAACTATTCAAATGTAAAGTCAGTCTACATCTCCAGATACCATGATCTATCCCCTATCCTTCTCTTCATCTTTCCTCTATTACTCCTCTTTGCACTCGCTCCAACTCTCTGTAACCCCTTGCGTGCTAGTGGCTTTCCGTCTTGCATGGGGTGAAACGCTTAAAAAAAAAGAGAGAGAGAAAAAAAAGATTACTTATGTAAGTACAGAGTGCGATAGATAAATTGTCGTCTGAACTACACATAAACGAAAATAACCCTGGCATCTCATTTTAACAGATATATTTACGAAAATTACAACAAAATATCTTGAAATAATGAAGAGTAAATTTATTCTATAAAATAGCCATTGGATTCAACTACGGCCTCCAGGAGACTTCGGAATCTCCAGCATCTATTCTGGACGGTCTCTTTGTTTTAACTGGTGAATGCTGCCATAATCCTTGCCTTCAAGTTAATCATTGGTGTTACAAGGCATTTAGTTGGTCTCTCACTCAACACCGCCCCAAAGCATAATTATCAAGGGGGGGTAGTCTAGAAAGTTAGGTGACCAGATATAAGGGATGGTGCGGTCGAAAGATTGTCTGACAAGTGAGGGTTGACTAGGTTTTCTTGCTTGTGTCGCATGGTACAGAGTGCTCTTGCTAGACATATCTTCCAGTAGCCACCCTGTTGACCCAGGGCAGCACTACCTCCTAAGGCACTTGATGGGTGTTGAGCCAGAGGGCCATCACCAACAAATTCGAAAGTTCTCTTCTCATCATAACGGTGGCTTCGTAATCACCATCAGACTCATCCAGCTCTTTCCGAATCCTTTTCAGCGTCCTTAGATTGACACCCAGATGCTGTGAAATATTCGTATTGAAGCTTCCGTTGCGTATGCCAAGCAGTACAGCATGCCGCTTCCAAATTTCTGGCGGAGTAAATTGCGTCACGGTGATATTTTCTCATAGACGGTGCCCATAAAAACTTCCAATCTTCCGATCATAGAACTTACTGTTGGATGTATTTTATTGTCATACCCGACCGATTCGAAATAAGGAATATTAAAGACTAAAACGAAGAGGTTGGTGAGAGGACAAAGATGTAAAATGAAGGTTATAGAAAAGAAGAAACAAAAGAAGAAGAAGAAGAAGAGCAACAAGTAATGGAAGAAGACAAACAAGGAGAAAAAGAAGAAAAAGAGTAAGAAGAAAAAGTAGAAAAAAAGAGAAAAAAAATGAAGAAAAAGATCAAGAATAACAAGGACGAAGAAGAAAAAGAATAAGAAAGAAGAAAAAGAAGAAAAATAAGCTAAAGAAGATGAACAACAAGCACAAGAAGAAGACGAAGAAGAAAAACAAGAACAATGACAAGAAAAAAGAAGAAGAAAGACACAAAGAAGAAGAAAAAGAAGAAGAAAAAGAACAAGACGAAGAAGAAGAAAAAAAGAGTAGAACAAGAAGAAAAAGAACAAGAAACAAGAACAAAAAAGAAGAAAAAGCAAAATAAAAAAGAAGAAAAAGAAGTAAAAAAGAAGATGAAGAACAAGCATTAGAAGAAGGAGGACAAGAAGAAAAAACAAAAAACAAACAAGGACACGAACAAGAAAGAAAAGTATAACAAGAAAAATACGAATAAGAAAAGGAAGAACAAACACCAAAAGAAGAAGAAGAAGAAGAGGAGGAGGAGGAGGAGGAGAATCAAGAAGAAGAAGAACGACAACAAAAAGTACAATAACTACAATATGACCAAGTACAACAATAAGAACAAGAAAGAGGAAGTGAAGGAAATTAAGGAAAAGTGTTTGAAAAAAAAACGAAAGAAAAAAGAAAATGAAGGAAAAATAAACAAAAAAGGAAGAAGTTTCAATTACAAAATCAAGTGACAAAGTAAGAAAGGTACATAATATACTAGCAAACAGGCAATTGATTAAAAAAAAAAAACAAACATCAACAACAAAACCCAAGATGATGGTGGGCGCCATCGAGGCTGATATCTACTTCCGGTGGATGGAAAACTTTTGCCTCGAGTCTTTGAGAGGAGAGTCGAATTACCGCGTGGGATTTTTTGATCCTGGAATGTTGTTTTCCTCTCTGTGTTTGTGGTTGAATGGTCATATTGGTGGAGCGATATTACTAAACAACCATCTGCCAAGGAAAAGAAAAGAAAATCATAATGTCACAACGATCAAGAAGAAGAAGAAGAAGAAGAAGAAGAAGAAGAAGAAGAAGAAGAAGAAGAAGAAGAAGAAGCGTAAAATGCAAGAGGAGAACAAGAAGAGTAGACGGCAGGAGGAGACGTAAAAAGGAAGTGAGTTGAGGAAAACGAGAAGAAACAGGAGGAGGAGAAAATCTGAAGGAGGAGGTAGAGGTGAATGTAAAGAAAAATTAGAGAAGAAGAAGAAAGAAAGAAAGAAAGAAAGAAAGAAAGAAAGAAAGAAAGAGGGGAACAACGTGGAATAGAAAAAGTAGAAAAAGGAAGCGGAGGAGGAAGTTGGCAACAAGAAGGCAGAGGAGGATTTCCTGATAGAGGGGGTGAATAACATGAGAAAGAAAAGGTGGTGATAAAGAAAACAAAGTCTTGGGGGAATGAATATAAGAAGAACAGTGAGAATAAAAAGAAGGGGGAAAGCGTGAGAGAAAAAGAAGGAAAAAGAGATAGTAACAGCGTATAAAATGAAAAGGATGAGGGAAAATGGAGATGGAGAGACTAAGTAGGTTTGAGAAAAATGGGGTTGGGCAATAAAAAGAGAGAGAGAGAGAGGAAGTAATGAAGAAGAAGAAGAAGAAGAAGCAAGAAAGAAGAAGAAAAAGAAACTGACCAAAAGAAATAAGAACAAGGAATAGAAAAGGAAAAATACGAACAAGAACAAGAAAAAAAAGGAAGAACAAGAACAATAAGAAAAAGAAAATGAGAAAGAAGAAAACGAAGAAGCAAAAAGACTGAGAAGAAGAAGAATGAGTAAAAGAAAAAGATGGTCAAGAATAAGAACAAGAAGAAAAAGAAGAAAAATAACAATAAAAAGTTTAAAAAGAAAAAGACCAAAAAAGATAAGAACAAGGAATAGAATAGAAAAGAAAGAATACGAAGAAGAAGAAAAATGGAAGAAAAAGAAGAAAAAGAGGAAGAGGAAGAGGAAAAAGAAAGAGAACAACAAGAATAAGAACAAGTAGAAGAAAAAGAACACGGAAAAACGAAAACGAAGAACAAGAAGAAAAACCAAAAAGAACAAGAAGGAAGGATAAAAAAATGAAGAATACAAACAAGAAAAAGAAAAACGGAAGAAAAAAAAAGAATGTGAAGAAGAAAAAGAACATGAAGAATAAAAAGAAAAAGAACAAGTAAAAGATATAGAAAAAGAAGAATAAAGAAGAAGAAGAAAAAGACCAAAAGGAAAAAAAGTAGGAATAGAGAAGAAGAAGAAGAAGAGGGAGAAGACGAAGAAGAAGAAGAAGAAGAAGAGGAAGAAGAAGACGGAGAAGAAGAAGAAGAAGAAGAGGGAGAACACGTAGAAGAAGAAGAAGAAGAAGAAGAAGAAGAAGAAGAAGAAGAAGAAGGAGAAGACGAAGAAGAAGAAGAAGCGGTAGAACGCGTAGAAGAAGAAGAAGAAGAAGAGGGAGAACACGTAGAAGAAGAAGAAGAAGAGGAAGAAGAAGAAGTAGAAGAAGAAGAAGAAGAAGAACAGGGAGAATACGTAGAAGAAGAAGAAGAAGAAGAAGAAGAAGAAGAAGAAGAAGAAGAAGAAGAAGAATTGAAAAGGAGGAGGAGGACGGGAAGAAAAATTAAAATATATACAAATTTGGGAAGAATAAAATGAAGAAGTAAAAATAAAGAGAGAGAAGAGGAGGATATTAGGAAACTATGGATGTATGGAAGGATGAGAAAGGAAACAAAATGAGCAGGAGAAGGTGAAGTCAAATAAAACAAGGGAACGGTAGAAAGAGTAAGGAGACGTGTGTTGGGTAAGGTGGTCTTTATTTATGAAATGCAAACCAAATTATCGATTTTCATACGTGAATGTTGAAGTGACTATGTGCCAATGAATCCAAATATATGCCTGTCGATTCGTGTTTATGTGTGAATATATGTATGAATATATATATCTACGCACACACATATCTATTTCCCTCTACATATATCATTTACTATCAAAAAGATTTAACGATCAACTTACTTAATAAAAATAATATATCTCAGTCTTTCATCCCCTATACATTTACCAATGTCATGTATGAATATCCTTGACCAATCAGCGAATGTTTTTCTGTAAATAAAATACAGAAAACGTCTTTCATAGGATATACTACAACCACACTAGCACGAAGACTCATCTGCACCTATCGGACCATAGATATTTCAGAAAACAGCACGGTATGGGACCGTCATAATTCTGAGATAGATTTTGTTGGAAAAGGGTAGGAGCTGCCCGCTCTATACTTTCCACTCTCGATAGTGTTCAAGTGCCTATCCGCGTTCTTGTTGGTGACAAATTACTTCTCACCCTACAAGCACTTTCTCACCGACAAAACGTCGCAAGCCTCTCCCAGATCTAGCGATATTTCCATAGAAAGTGCTCAGGCGAGCTAAATTCTTTAGTTCCAACAGTTCTAAACTTCACGGCTAAGACCCGCCATTCTACGCACATTGAAGCGAATAGTTTCTCACTTGTTTCTTATTCCACTGGTAGGATGTAAGTTTCACTCTAATTTCTTCCCACAGGCCGCTGTTTTGTGGCGCAAATCCCAAGAAGATATTCCTCGATACCTGCTATCTTAATCTATTCGTGTAGGTTAGCTTTCCTACATATTCTGCGTCTTATTCTGCAAACCTCTTTCTCGAGTGGCTCTCGGACCTTGTACAAGGTGAACATTATTATAAAAAAGAGGTGAAGAAGTGTCAGCTATAAGATTGGCTACAGTAAAGACCAAAACATTTGCCTGATCAATGAGAAAGAGATACCAGTTGAAAAATATGGATATAATTTTTTTAAAACTACTGTATATCCATCGATGTGTTGTAGAACTGTCTTTATGCATACTTTCAAACGTTGCTCCAAGAAACATTCTTTTTTTAATCTGAGTGAAAAGGACGCATTTCCTGATATCATTTTCATCTGATTTCGATGTGACACTTTATTATTATTATTTTTTAGTTTTTCCTTATGAATGCACTGGCAGACTTAAGCTGGAACGAAATATAATGTCGACCTCATTAAACGTGGACATTTTTAAAGCTATTTTTTAGTCTATTATGCATTATGTAGTCTTTGATATGACATTTCTATGAAGCAAACAATCGATCTTAAAATGAACATTAAATCAATCCCTAACACATTTTCGGCCGGTAATTTGATCAGGTCCGAGGTTGAGCCGGGGTCCATCGCCCAGGACGCAGAGATTAAAAAAAAAAAATAGTTAAATATTCTTCTCTTGCTGATAGATTTTCTTTTTTACTCCTGTGGTAGTGGAGACTTCTGGTGTTATTGGCCCTCGTTCGATGGCGTTCTTTCGGAGAATTGGCGCGATTGCGTCTCGATGAAGGGATAAGCCTCGCGAAACGGAGTGACTCTTGCAGCGTGTCTCACTCGCGATAGTTCGAGGTAATGCTTTCTCTATCATTGCGGCTGGCAGAGAATAGAAAAAAATGTTTATAGTTACTTTGTTTAAACTTTTTTTTCAATAAATAAGTCACTAATCTAACCTCGGACTCACTCTTTTCCTCTCATTTCTTTAACTCGCTCCTCTTCTCTCTTTCTCTCTATCTCTGCATATATATATATATATATATATATATATATATATATATATATATATTATGCACTGTTACATTAGAACATGTACATACCCACTACAAAACGGTACATCTTGTTTCAATGTCAAAAATTAACGTTTCTTCAGGTGGGAAACCATGATAGTATTAATTTTTTTTCATCCGAAACCTTCGGGACAAAATTTTCGGAATATGGTTTCGGAATAAAATATTTTAGTACCATCATGAAGAGAAGTTAAATTTTTACCGTTGAAAGAAGACGTAAAGCTTTGTAGTGCGTATGTCCATGTACTAACGTAACGGTGCATAATAAATAAATATTTATTTTATTACTTTTGTATTCAGCCCTCTTTCAAATTAATGTTTTGAACACTGAAATTTTACTCTTTTTTTTCTTTTACACACACACACACACACACACACACATATATATATATATATATATATATATATATATATAAAAGTGAACATAGAAGTCAACACTTAGAGGCGACAGTGTGTTTCATGCTATATGCAATCGTCAGGCCAGGCATATATATATATATATATATAAAAGTGAACATTGGAATCAACACTCAGAAGTGACATGCTGTTTTCATGCTAGAGGCCTGAGTATTGCGCTAGCATGAAACAGCCTGTCGCCTCTAAGTGTTGACTTCAATGTTCAATTTTATATTTACATACGCTCTATCTCTGATATTGAGCACTTTATCACATAAATATAGCACACTTTAAAACTATATTTCTTTATATATATATATATATATATATATATATATACAGATAATCGTAAAAAACTTATTAAAAATCATAATAATGAAATTTTAAACCAATAAAAAATCTGAGTAATAAATGCCATTCCAAAGAAATAAACAACGATAACAGCAATAAGTGCAATTGTAGAAATTCTAACGAATGCGATTGCAAAACCGATGTCAAATTGAGTCCCTTGTTTATCTAAGTACTATTTCTCGGACAGAAAGTCCAACGGTTAAAAAAATTTATATTGGGAGTACCAAGAATTCTTTTAAAACTAAGTGGCGTTAACATATATTATCTTTCAGCAATAACGCTTACAGAAATATGGCATCCCTTTCTAAATATTTTTGGAACTTAAAAGAAGTTAAGAAAACTCCTCCGTTGAAATGGAAAATACTAAAAAAGAAACTGCTAGAACCTGTAAATCTTTAAATGAACCTTGCTTATTGTGCTTACATGAAAAATTTGAAATTATTCGATTTGCTGAGAAAAGAATCTCTGCTACACAAAAGAAGTGAATTAACGGTAAATTTCCGTCACAATATAGTTAATTTTTAAAATAATTAGGCAGTAGTACATTTCTTATAGCCATAATTAAATAAGCAAATAACGGTCAACCCTCTCCGAGTAATAATCTTATTTTGTTTATTCCGATTTAGTATTGCTAAATGCTGAAATACTGTATTGTTGACCATTTATTAGTATTTTTTATCTTATATAGATGTTCCGCGTTTTTAATTTTTCTACAGGTTCCTTTAAGAAGCTTCCTGACTCTGAGATTAAAAAAAACCCAAAAAAACCTCTGTTGAAATTAACTTTACGTCAGACTATCTTCTTTTCCCTCCCCTCAGCGTCCTTTGAAATATTGAACACGTCATATTTGCCTACACTCATGATACAATTGTTGCTTACATTTTTTTCCGTATTTGTCAATGATGACCTTTCGACGTTCCGGTGTTTAAAGTCATGTAAAAAGAACTCTTACATTAATTTTCTATATTTAGAAAAATTTTAATTCTTACCTTGCATTTTTTTACCAGCACTTTTATCTTTCGGAAAAGAGGTAACACTTTGCTTTTGAAATTTTGTCAAATACTATTTAATCGCCAGTCCCTTACCATCACTTGAAGATGTATAACGTAGCGCCGAAACAAAAAAGCTATTGTGTAGTGATTTCAACGTGTTTTTGTTATAATATCTTGTAATAAAATTATATATATATATATATATATATATATATATGTATATTAATAAAAAGAAAGAACAGTAAGATATATAATCCGGTGTTCTTATAGATATTTTTATTTTTACAAAATAGTGCTCAATGTAAATTTACAGAGCATTAATATTATAAGTTAATAGACTTAAAATATGGTTTTTCGCTACACAGTTCTAACCATGTTTCAAAAATGGAAGCTAAAAGCCCCTAATTTAATTTTGTACTTAAATTAAAGACATCACTTTCATTTCATCCTCAAGCCCCTAATTTAATTTTGTACTTAAATTAAAGACATCACTTTCATTTCATCCTCAAGCGAAATTCGCTTGAGGATGAAATGAAAGTGATGCCTTTAATTTAAGTACAAAATTAAATTAGGGGCTTTTAGCTTCCATTTTTGAAACATGGTTAGAACTGTGTAGCGAAAAACCATATTTTAAGTCTATTAACTTATAATATATATATATATATATATATATATATATATATATATATATATATATATATATAGAGAGAGAGAGAGAGAGAGAGAAAGAGAGAGGGAGAGAGTTCCAATAATTTTGACCCATTTTAAATGTAAGTTAAGTTTAAATGTCTAATGATTTTTTTTCTTTTGCTTTTAGATTTAATAACTTAAGTCTTTGGCAATTTCAACCATGGACAGATTAACAAATAACGGGTTCCGGTTTCAAGAGTGCAATTAGATAAAATTGCTCGTAAATTTAAACTGGGTTGATGGCAGATGTGAAAACACTATTGCGTGCTCACTTACGCCGTTCAGCTGAAAACATTGCTGCTGTGCACGAGAATGTGGTCGAAAATCTAGACTCCTATAGTCGTCATCGCGCACAAGAATTGAATCTTTCCACAACAACGTTACATCGTTTCCAAATTGCACCCTCGATTATGTTGACCACAAAATCGCAAAGTGCGCGAAATACATTCCTGTTTCAACGTCCATTTTCGTAATAAGATTCGATAACTTTAACATATTGTTTGATTGTTAATCTTTCCATGGTTGAAATTGCCAACGACTTAATTTGTTAAATCTGAAAGAAAAAAATAATAATCATTAAACGCTTAAATTTAATTCACATTTAAAATCGGTCCAAGTTATTGGAACACCTTTATATATATATATATATATATATATATATATATATATATATATATATATATATATATATATATATATATATAGTAGTAATAATAATAATAATCTTATAAATATAACTAAGTATACTCGTCCGGAAAAAACCTTAGGTTTATTGGCTTGTAAATGAACAAACCAATACCCAAGGAAAAATAAGGGATAAAAAAAGAAAGAACTAAGAACATGTAATTCAGACGAAAACAATCGACCAGAATCCAAGCTCAGAATCCAAAGAAAAAAAAACAATCTCCGATACGAGTAAAATAACTAAGCAATGTGCTCAAGACACTAAGTAGAGCAAATCTAACTATGAACCTAAAGAGCTAGGCAAGCCTACCTAGTTTTCACCTACGCGGATTGTCAGGGCGCGCATTCTTCTGGTATTTTTACTATAAAAATGTATTGTTATAATTTCATAGAGTTTTGACTACAGTTTGGAGGTTCACTATTTGACCTTAGCTGGGACCCTAAAAAGTGCTATCACTCCGGATCAGGGTGGAGCTGGGAACAACAGCAATTAAGACGTGGTCCCACGCCCATTAAGACCATCAATCTCCGGATCAGAGGCCATGCTTCCGGATGTAGTTTATCGTCATACCTAGAACTAAACTTCTTAAATGACAGAATGAACTGACAATTTTCCAAGCATCTTTAGCAAAGAATTGCTTATAAGATTTCCACTTGATATCTGGAATGAACTTCAGAACCCACAGACGTTTGATGCATGGAGGTACGTTAAGAGGGAAGACGTTCTTAGCATCTAATAGAATCGATTAAACGCACAGAAATGAAGATTGTCGAAAAATCGAGCAAACGGAAAAGATAACAGATGGAGAAAATATTGGTTGGAATGTGCCCAATGTATAGAAACATACATGTCGCTGGAACAGAGCAGACAAAAGTTGGAGTGACGAGATGCACTGGTCTGCTTGCAAGATATGGAAACGGCTTTGACTAATAATGGACTTGAAGTGTCTTAATTGTGCTGTCAAATAGTGACGTTTACAGAATTCTAAATACATCAACACTATACAAAACGCCTCCAATAAAATTGAATCCTTCACAGTGCTATGTTTACGAAGAGAGCGGTACTTTTGGTTAAATTAATGTTATTTTCGTACGATATGCCTTGCCAACGTCGGCCAATTAGTCTCTCTTTACTCCTAATTTAAGGTTTCAGTTGGACCTTAATAATAAACATTAATCCTCAAGAATGATTCCTTTACGTTTTTTCTACCTGTAATCACAGTTTAATTAGGGAAAATATTTCTATTTTCGTCTCTATTCCTGGCGTCCATTTTGTTGTATTTTACTCTGCAGTGAACCGGCAAAAGCCCGTTTTTCACTGCTCGTCTCATGGAAGAATTTTCTATTATATAACTTGTAACCTTAAATGAGATAGACCAAAGTGTTCCCTACGAATAAAAAACCTCTGAATGAAAATAGAATTTAACTATATGGGTAATTTTGTAGCAGATGAAGAAGAAAACAGAAATCGGAAGATATTAGAATGGAGAGTGAGGTTTCTTAAAAACTAAAGAATATCAAAAAATTTTGGCTTATAAAAGTTGAACCAATACAAGCCCCAAGAACAATGCATGTCACAAGATTTTTGTTTCGTTTGTTATTTAATTCACACAAAACAAGGCAATAAAGCCACTAAGACGCAAGGGGTTACTGAGTGTTAGAGAAAGAATGAAAAAGAATTTAGACGATAACGATTGACATTGCATTTATATTTTTGAAGATCAAAGTTGACAGAGAAGCAAGTAGCCGGAAGAGAGTTCCCTAAACGAGAAGTGCGAGAGAAGAAACTCTCAACATAGAACTTACGGTTGCATCTATCATTTCAACTGATAATTCATGAGGCCATACCGCCAGTCTAGTAGAGGACTTAAATTCATAAAGTTTAGGTACCATAGAGGAAGCTTCATTCGAACAATTTCCATGAAATAATTTATCGAAAAGCCTAAGGGAAAGTACATTACGGCGGTGGGAAAATTTACCGAAGACGAGATGCCGGTTTAGGCCAGATAACAATGCAGATTCTTCTTTGAATTTATCGAAAATCTCTAAATCTATTGCAGAATCACCAGACCAAATATAAATTTAAGTGAAGATTATGATGATAAATTAGGGTCGATATTGAGTTACTGGAGGCACGGTGGAGTAATGCATAGCGGCTCGGATTGAGGAATCGGAGAGCCGAGTTCGAATTCCAGTCGAATCCATTACATTCACTTACGTGCTAATAGCTTGGGTAACGCATGAATCTTCTTCTTCTTCCTCTACAACAAGGATCACAACACTTAAAAGAAGAACAGGCATTTTCACTCAGCTAAATTTAGCACATTGACATGTTTGCACAAATCAACATGCAACAACAGTAGTCAACTAAAAACTATCGTATATGATGGACACCTTTCGTTTTGTCGTCAGAGAGTGACCGTATTTTTCGTCAAAATTTCAATTTTAGTAAAAAATAATAAAATATGAAGAAAAATTTAGCTTAAAACACACACACACACACACACATACATATATATATATATATATATATATATATATATATATATGTTTGTGTGTGTGTGGATAAAAACACGATATACATATATCTTGCCATTCGTAAACAGAAACATTCTTAGTGAGTTCGCTACTATACACGTTAAACGTTGAAGACAGACAAGCCACAAATGTACAAGAATGCGGCATCTAACGTAAAATTTCTTTAAACTTAATAGCATAAAAACGAAGAATATGCGGATATATACGTTTATATGGACTTTTGTCTTTGTTTTCGTGTGAGCAACCTGCTCCTAAAGTTTGTCAAATTATTTTTATATACCTTATATATATATATATATATATATATATATATATATATATATATATATATATACTTATTTATTAGCATTGATATGAACATGCATTGAAATATCCATACGTACGTAATAGAGCTCCGCTCACACCATATCTATCTATCTATCTATCTATCTATATCTATATATCTATATATATATATATATATATATATATGCGAGACTATATACTTATATATTAGCATTAATATAAACATGCATTGAAATATCTAATAGATTATAGAGATTACATTAGATAGAGGGTAAGATACATAGCTAGATTAGGGAGAGATAGAGATATTAGATAGAGAGATAGAAAGATTAGATAAATTAGATAGATTAGATAGATTAGGTATATAGATTAGATAGATAGAGAAATTAGGTAGAAAGATAGAGAGATTAGATATAGGGATAGAGTGATAGATTAGATAGATAGATTGGTTAGAGAGATAGATTAAATAGAGAGAGATTAGATAGGTAGATTAAATAGAGAGATAGATTAGATAGAGAGATTAGATGGAGAGATTAGTTATATATATAGAGAGATTAGAAAGAGAGATAGATTAGATAGAGAGATTAGATGGAGAGATTAGTTATATAGAGAGAGAGATTAGAAAGAGAGATAGATTAGATAGTGTGAGAGATTAGATGGAGATAAATTAGGTAGAAAGATAGAGAAATTGCATAGATAAATAGATTAGATAGATAGATTAGAGAGATAAATAGATTAGATAGATAGATAGATAGATAGATAGATAGATAGATAGATTACCTGCTAAATTCCCCCTTCGTTTGTTGAAAGTCAGTTGCTTTTATTAATATGCACAGCATTGTAGTTTGGTTTGGTATGCTTCGTTTTACGGCTTATCAACCTCAATGGGTTATTGAATGGCGACAAGATTTTTTTTGCTGGTAATATTTTCTCCAAAAGTGTATTGACGGCATTTATACTATAAGAACCGATTCTTCCATTTTCATAGTCTATTGTCTCATAGCTGGGACTCTAGCAGGTGCTACCTCCCAAACCTGGGTGAACCAGAGCACAACAGCATTTAAGACGTGCTTCCATGCTCCTTGCTGCTGGAGGTAGTTAGAACACCAAGGTCACTCATGATGCATCAGTGGAGTAATGTATTTTTATTTCATAATTTATCAGTGAGCAATTGTAAACAACAAGAACAAGCATAGATACTCATGATCAGCCTAACCCTCCCTTTGGCCTTGTGCCACAATTATGTATCAAATACATAATAAATATATATTCCTTTTTGTGTTCTTAATATATAAAAATGTTGTCATCATACTAGCATTAGATTCTGAAAAATGGAAAAATATTAAAAATTGATGGATGTACCAATAATTTTGTCGTTGACTAATACACACACACACGCACACACACACAGATATATATATATATATATATATATATATATATATATATATATATATATATATATATATATATATATATATTGCGCAGGTCAGTGTTGCCAACATTGTGTGAAAATTTTGTGGGAATTGATTGGACGGTTTTTGAAATATTATAAAAAAAGTTACCTCGATAATAATTTGGCCCACATTGTAGTTAAATTTCTCAGAATCATTCTATAGATAAAACAAATTAGTATAAAAATGAAAATTGGTAGAAAAAAAAACCCCAAAAAACCTTAGTTTTTTCCGACGCGTTTTGTATTCCAACTTTATCAAGGCAAACAATGAAAGCAAAATAATTTGTTGTTTACATTAAATCCAAAATTTAAAAAAAGAGAGACACTTCCGTGTAAGCCTCTTTCTGAATAATAGTAACTTCCTTTATGCTAAGAGTTTGTTTTTGTTTTCTATGTCGATAATTTCAGTAGTAAAATTGTTGAAGGTTACTGAATAGAATAATCAAACGAAAGTTGGTAATGAATGATAATACATAGGACAAGAACAACACATATAAGATTCGCCAGCGACGCGTAAAAGTAGTAGTCAACTGCTAGAAGTGAGTCAAGTGAATTCCACAATGTATCACCAACAATAGAATATCTACCAACGACCCCACACGGTCAAATTTGGCACAAGGCCGAATTTAATATGGGGTATCCGAGCCCGTAGGCTCGGCCAAAAATTCCCCGGAGACCCCATATAAAACGGGGTTAGGTAGCAGTTTCCCGAGACGAGACTCTCCACTTCGGCATAGTTTCGTTTGGGGATCCTCTCTGCCAGGAGGCAGAGAGTTTGACCAGCACAGCTGGAGATGTATCTCCTACTCTCGACTAAAATACAGTATTTACTATTGTATTTATGTGAATGGTGACACACCCATTATTGTCCGTTGCTATCCTGCAACAAAAATAATGAGACCTAGCTACCACTCTAGTATTGCGTTTAAGTGAATGAAGTCGGGGTGTCAAAGTAAAGATCTCATCTGAAATAATTCTCAAGAAAGAATATTTATAGAAAACGCACAGGAAGCTGTGATCTACGCCAACATACCAGGTTAGGGTTGATAATATTGCAGATTCTTCTGCTGGTTCTTTTTTTTCAGAAATCCCAGAAGCAAAATATTTATAGAAAGTATTCAACCATCCTTCTGTAGAACCACATATGTCGCTTCACTTTGCTTCAATTACTGACCTGGTTATGACGATAAACGACACCTGGAAGCAAGGCCTCTCATCGGGAGATTAGAGATTTTGAGGAGCATAGAACTATCTTTTAATTGCTGTTTTTCTCAAGTTCACTCTGACCCGAGGTGGTAGCACCTGTTAGGGTCCTAGTCATTGGCAAATAGTGACCCCCCCAAACAAAAAGAAAACACTATAAAAGCATAGTAAAAATACCAGAAAAACATTTTTATATAAAGAAATTACCAACAATATATATTTATAATAAAATAATCAAAAACACAATTTTAAAGCAAAATGGTCAGCAACAGATTTCATCTGTTGGTGTAGGCATACAAGTGCGTTGAAAATATTTACATTTCGGTATTAGAGGTTGAGAGATGCTAAGGATACCATGGACCGAGCATGTGAACAACAATGATGTCTTAGAGAGCTTGCAAACAAAGAGAAGGCTTATACTTAACATCAGGAAGAGGCAGCTGAGATTTCTTGGACACATAATGAGACAGGAGAGTCCGGAGACTCTGATACTCACAGGTTGAATAGAAGGAAAAAGAGACAAAGGAAAACAACACGACATACCTGGCAGGCTTAAGCAAGTAGACGACAGAAAATGGGTTTGGGGGAAGAAGGAGAGGGAAGGAATTTGTTGAGAGCTGCAAGGGATAGAAAGAGGTGGAGAGCCATGATCGCCTACATCCTGAAAGGACATGGCACATAAAAAGAAAGAAAAGAATATATTAGATTGTTATAAAAATATTGATATATTAAAACACATTCATATCATTTTGACTCTTTCAACCCTGAACCCCTGATGTATAAGGTTCTCCCACCCTGAGCCCTGCGATCCCTGACTGCTTCCTTGAATCGGTCCATCTGGTTATATGTACTTTCACACCAACACCTCGGGTTTAAACTCGTGAAATACCTGGTAGACTTAAGCAAGTGGATGATAGAACGTGGTCTGGGAGATGAAACAAAGGAAGGAACTCACTGAGAGCTGCAAGGGATAGAGGGGAGAGGAGAGCCATGATCGCCTACGTCCTGAAAGGAAATGGTACATAAAAAGAAATAAAATATCTATAAAGCATACATTTACCCTGAAAGTATAAAATCATATACAATAGACATTATGACTATTGCGTTGAAAATATATTTAGCAGAAGCCATAAAATCGTGTTCAATTATTTAGATTACATAACAGAGGTGTAACATATATATATTATATATATTATAAATTAATTGATTTAAAATATGTTTTTTCGCTACACAGTTCTAACCATGTTTCAAAAATATAGGCAGCAATCCTTTATTAAACATGTTTCATTAAAGATGAGAGACAAGGTACTACGATTAAGCTTTTTATTTTTATTTTTTTTTTGTGTTGGAACAAGTGTTTAGTTTCTGGACACATAGTGTGTAGAAACTCTTCAAATGTTCTATAATTACGAGCGATTCCGGCTATACTTTTAGCATTATCAAGGATGATTTTATTTCTTCAGTTTAATTGGGTGTATGGCTTGTGTGTATGTTTTTAGACTTATAATAAATATTTTATTTTCCGAACCAGAAAAACATACAAAGAAGAAAAATTTATAAAAATTCATTAAAAGAAAAGCAAACTCTTACTTTTAACTACGAGCAGGGCTACAATGCGCTCGGAATTATAAAATATTTGGACACACACTGCGTTAAAAAAAAGGAAAACATTTGTTTGAACACAAGAAAAGTAAATAAAAATTTGAATAGTAGTACCTTGTCTGTCGTCTTTAATGAAATATATATATATATATATATATTTGTGTGTGTATGTGTGTGTGTGCGTGTGTGTGCGCGCACGCACATATCTATATATATATATATATATATATATATATATCATCTTTGAAAACACAACTATACTTAAACATGAAAACAATAAACAAAAAATAAAAATTCTTGAAGCTATATACATAAAACAGTTGAAACCTGAACCAAATAAACTATGAAATCTCCACAAATATTCTTAAATGCCTATAATTTATAACAGAAGCCATTGGCTTATACCAACGACTTCCCATACTTAATACTTTTTGTTTTCACACTCGCGTGGTGATGTGTGACGTGATGAGCTGCGGTGCGATTTTAGTTTCCAGCGTCTTGTATGCACGAATTTGTCGTTGCTTGGAAATTTTCCATGTAAACATGGACAGACTATCATTATTGTTTCGTCAGTGTATTAGTTAATGTATTGTAATGTAATCATCATCTTTGATAATGGCTTATGTAAGTCAAAGCTTAGATAGGATTAAAAAATATGTATCAATATTGTGATTTTCTTTCTTCATTTAATGAAAATGTTATTAATCTTATCAGACGATATGAAAAGAATTTACATAAAACGAAGTGACAAAACTTGTCTATATTATTTAATGAAACAAGTATCAATATATATATATATATATATATATATATATATATATATATATATATATATATATTAGGTTGGTGCAAAAATAATTTCGTTTTCTAACATATGTTACTATGTGAGAAAACGAAATTATTTTTGCACCAACCTAATATATATATAAAGAGAGAGAGAGAGAGAGAGAGAGAAAGAGAGACTTGAAAACGACCAATATATATATATATATATATATATATATATATATATACATATATATATATATATATATATATATATATATATATAGAGAGAGAGAGAGAGAGAGAAAGAGAGAGAGAGAGAGAAAGCAACAATTCAGTACATTTCTTTGCTTCTAGTGATATGTCCAAAACCTCCCTAAAACAGAAACTAAGATCCAGGAATTGCAATGAAAGCAGTGATGTCACCTAACCAGAATCTATCATAACTATTGTGGATGTGAAAACAGTAAATACTAAACACTTTAGATACCTCGGTGTATTGACCATTTATAACAAACTAAATATAAAAGAAAAAGAAATTGAACATACAATAAGTTTTGCCTGAAGTAATGTCGCCCAACAACGCCAATCGCTACAAATCCCAAACAGCAACTTGCATATTCGAGTCATGTACTGAAATAGCGTCGTCGGAGTGAGATTTTCATCTGGATGTCATGCATAGCTCAAAACCCGATCAGAAATATCTAAACTAGCAACTGTATACAACCGCTATGATCAAGGGTTAAGCACTTTGAGAGGGAGTGAAGCTCGTATATCTCAAGGCGGTCCATCCTCCTTCGAAGCTGGTGGACTGGTGCTACTGCATAAAAAATAATGTACTAATGTTGATGAAGAGGACTATGATGATGACATAGGTATTCCATACTTGGGATAAGAATGATCTTGGACAGAAATTCAACAGCCTCTACCAAGTGTTCCAAAAAAATAGCAATAAAGATAAGTCTTTCCTAAACAGGAACAACGATCTTGAATAGGAATGAAAACAGTGATAACACACCCCCTGAATTTAACATCAAAATTCAGGATGTAGACTTAGTAAATACTAACCACTTCGATGTATGGATCAGTTATAAAAAAATTAGTATTGGAGAAAACGAAATTGAACCTAAAATAGACTGTTAGGGGTATTTTCGTCCCGGAAAGATACAACTCAACACCGCCGATTCAACACCGCTGACTGAGCGCCGAGGCAACTCAGATCAACAACTGAACACTAGAATAAGGCATTATGTAAAATATGAAACAGTTTTTTTTTATTATCTCTTATAAAGTAGATAGTAAATTATTAAATTATTTTTCTAAAACCATTTTAGAATGACGATTTACTTCATTAAAAAATAAATTACATTACGATTTACTTCCTGTATAATTAGAGGTTCTTGATAATATCCCAAGAAGAATCTGCAATGCTATTAGTACTGACCTGGCGTCTCGGCTTTATTCCTTTCCCACAGCAGTAATGTAGCCTCCCTCTGCCTTTTCTATAAATATTTTCATGGTAATTGTTCTGATGAAATTTCCTCCATGATAGCTTGGTTTTATGAATTTAACGCTGTATTAGACTGGCGAGAACGACTCATCAATTTAGAGTTGAAATAGCTACATATAACCGCAAGTTCTATGCTAACAATCTCTTCTATCGCACTTCTCGATTGTGGAACTCTTTTCCGGCTCGATACTTTCCAGTTAACTTTAATCTTAAAAAAATTAAATGCAATATCAATCGCTATCTGTCGTCCTCCAGATTACTCTTCTTTTATTCTCCCTCCTTAATATTGTTTCTGTTTTCTAGTTCTTTCACATCAAGGAATCTTCTTGTGTCTTAGTGGCTTTATTACCTTGCTTGAGGTGAACTAGTTTAAAAAAAATTATCTTCTCTTTTCTTAATACTTGTTCTTTTATTGTCCTTTCTCCTCAATCGTATATTTTCGCATATTCTCTAAAACTGAGTAACTTCTTACGTCTTAGTGATTTTATTGCTCTGCTTGGAGAAAATAATTTTAAAAAATGCATTAAAATAATTAAAAACAAAAAAAATCTGCTTCATTTTGTTTTGCATTTTTCGATTTACTTTAATTTTTATTGAATTATTTTTTATGTGTCAATTTATTTTATTAAAAATAAATTTCTTTACGATTTTCTTTATTAAAAATAATTAAAACAAAAAAAACGTTCATATTTTCATAATACCTTTTTAAATGGCTTATTTGAAGAAAAATATTCACTAATTAAGGTTTCAATCCTCAATAAATTATTTTTATTCGGTTATAAAAATGCTTTATCACTCTTGACTTGGCAAGGTGCTAAGTCGGCGGTGTTGAGTTTTCCTGCATCCGTTTCGCCCAACACCACAAATTTTTACAAAGACAAAACGATAAACTAAAAACTCAAGTCATGTCCTAGCTGCGATTTTCATATGAATGTTCGGCTTCAGATATATCTTAACTGACTGCTGTATATAACAGCTTTCCGAAATTAATTATTAAAACTTTCTTCAAGAGAGTGAACCGTGTAAGTCTCAGTATGACCAATCCTTCTTCGATCCGGCGTTCACAATCACGAATCCCATGATCCATTAGGGTCGTAGGGGCATGACATGCACCGCAGGCACGGCAGAAGTGGACTTTCTTGGGCAAGATAGCCTAACAGGGGCTGACACTTCTCGGCATTTCTAACGAAATGTTCCTGTTTCTTTGTTCTTTTATCTTAGCATTTGCAACGCTTCTTTTGCTAGTCCAATGCATTTTCGCATTTCGATGTTGCGTTTTCTATCTTCAATTAAAGCAAATCGCAGTGATTTTGAATTCTTGATATTGACAAGGCTTTTTATTTTAATCAGAGCCATACACTTTGTCTTCTTAATACTTAGTCTTTTTTCTTGCTTTCTTTTAGACAACACAGTTCAAAAATTTGAAACCCCTATAGATGTATATAACCTCTTTCGGAAATTAATGATTAAAACTTTCTTCAAGAGAGTGAACCGTATAGTGTGACCCATCCTTCTTCGAAATGGCTCTCACAATCACGAATCCCATGAACCATTAGGGTCGTAGAGGCATTAGATTTAGCGCAGCCACAGAAAGTAGAGTTTCTTGGGCAAGATAGCCTGGCATAGGTCAACCTTCTCCAGGCCAGTTTGAATTCAGAGATTTTCCTTCTCCAAGACCGACTGCCACACAAGGCCATAGAACCCAAACTGTCCTTCTATTTTCCATAGCTGAGGAGAGCAGAAGACGATTCATATTTTTCCCAAGAGTATTAGCATGTAATGGATCCGAGCCGCTACCTATTATTCGAACGTGACGTTACGGAAGCAAACACAAACAACTGTACCAAATAATAGAAACCACATCACTGTAGGACTTTCAACAGCAGCAACAACTAAAATGGATAGCACTTTTATATGAACATTCCATACTACCAGAAACAAAATGCAAGTAACGAAGCCTCCACCAATATTAGAAAGTGCGATAACATCCACTGGACATGAGAATCTTATTTTTCTGGAAAATTGTCTTAAGATGCCAATCTTTTTAAGATGGCAATTTTATAAATTTCAATCCACAGTGGAAGTGGGTGCCCGATCAACAAATACAGAATATTTTCTTTTCAGGAAGCGATTAACATAACCATTTTTCTTCTATGTGACATGTCCCTCGAGGACATGGATGATCATGGCACTTCAAACCTTCCTGTCCCTTGGGGTATTTAGCAGCTTCTTTTCTTTGTTGAATTTGTCGTTCTGCTACCTTATTCACACAAACTCGTCAGATATGTGCCCTACTTTCTCACCCTATTCTATTTTGCTTGGGGAACGTAACCCTGTGAGAGTAAAGGCTTATAAGATCTCATTATGTGTCCAAGGAAATTCTACAGATTCTTTTTGATTCTGAGAGTAAGAGTTCTTTGTGTTAACATTTTCTTTAAGAATTCCTCGTGTCGTATTCGCTCTGTCCATGGAATTTTCAGTATCTTTCTGTCGAATAGATTCACGTTGCCTCCAGTTTTTCTCTGCATGCATAGGAAGATTGTTCAGCATTCACTTCCATATAAGTGGATGAATATCACATAATACACTTCTCGTTATTTCTAATGAAATGTTCCTATTCCTCAGCTTTTTTTATCTCAGCTTCTGCAACGCTTCTTTTGCTAGTTCAATGCATTTTCGTATTTCTTTGTTGCGTTTTCTATTCTCAGTTTAAACATATCGCAGATATTTTAAATTCTTGTGGTTGACAAATTTAACTTGAATTTGGAGCCTTTTTATTTTACTTAAGGCCATACTTTTTGTCTTCTTAGTGGTCAGTTTTTTTTTTCTTGATTTCTTTTAGAAAACAGTTCAAAATTTCAAGCCACTCACAGAATTAGGTTGTATGAATTTGACAGAATAATGAAAAACAAAAACGAAAAAAAAGCTCTTAGACTCTTTGAAAAAAGAATGGAATCATTCTTTAAGAAACTTTTGCATTGAATTCCAAAAGTCTGTGCTGCAGTAATCAAGGATACAGGGGAATAATTTGAAGAGTTATTATAGAATTCATTTTTCTTTTGTCATTATAAATTATGAAAATAAAAAATCTTATCTCTCGAAAATTAATCTTGAAATTTGAAAATATGAATTTTTTTGGTTTAACATTCCCAGAGAAGTTTAGCAGTACAGTTTTCATTTAAAAGGATTGATGAAGAATCTGTTTTTTTTCAGTCGATAATGACTAATTTAAATTTAGGAAGGAAAATATGGATAATACACGGCTTCTTAAAGATTAAGGAATTTAGCATTCAGTTTAAAATATCAAATGACAAAAACTTAGGCAAGGAATCCGTATGATTGGTGTCTCTATCTTTTTAAAAAATAAGACGTTTTTAAATATAGAAATAATAATAAATTACTTTTGTGTTGAATTGGGGAGGACTTGGCTTCATTTCATGGTGTATTAGTTCGCCCAGGCGCACTGAGTGAGAAACAATGGTTTAGACTTGGGAAATTAACAAGGTTGTAAATATGGGTGTATGTTTTAGGCGAAGGTTGTATGTTTGATTGTATATTTTAGGTGAAGGTACGTGTGCTTGTACAATATGTAAACAGAGAAGATAAAACAATAAGAATTTTTAAAAACTCATTTGTTTATTTCTTTTATGTTGACTCTATTTAAAAAAAAGAAGTTTAATGTCTCTTAGGCATGGCCGTTTTTCTTTTCGGATTCAGAAATTGTTCATGGGAAATAAGGATAAGAACGGGCAAAATTAGTCCAACTCAAGTCAGACTTGTGCTGAATTGGAATGACAAAATCCCTTACTTCATTACTACGGCTGTTAAAACACGTCTAAATGATGTCGTTGGAATGTGGAAGAAGAAAGATGGCGTTCTTTCCGAAGTGAATTTATAAAATCTCGCATGTGACAAAAAAAAAAAAAATTATAACTTGTGTATTATTGTATGTAAATGTAATTTTTTTTTCTTATTTAATGTAGAAAACTAATTTAGGGTCAATTTCAAAACTGAGGTTTTTCTCAAACTTTTGAACTGTAGTGTACATCACTTTACTCTCTAGGACGTCATATAGTTTTCATTATATGTCAATCATCAGGATAGTGTAATCTACGTATCTTATATTGTTAACGTTGTTTCCACTGATAATAATTCCTGGTAGGACTTCTAGTTCCCTGAGTTCTCTCGATGAAGAAGTTGAAAAAAATCTGGGAAGAAGACACATTCTTGTCTTACCCCCTTTTCTAATATTGTGTAGTTACTCAATATTATGAAGGCGGTTTGTTCCCATTACAATAACCACGTGTCTTGGAGGTTCAATTGTTTTGTTTTTTTCCAACCGTTGTGTGCCTTCGGGGATCCAGTCTTTTTCTAACTATAAGAGGTGCGTTCCAGAAATTTTCGAACATTTTCAAGAGAGACATTTATCAATTTCAAAGAAGTACAAAACTCGTTTCTCCTTCAATTTTCTATCCTTTGATGCCATACTTGTAATTATCCAAAGTGAAGGTGTCCAGGATCCTTGTCTCAGCTTTCTTCACCTTCTCGATTTCTTCAAAACGACAGCCTGTTAGATTCTTGTACAGTTTGAGGGACAACCGAATGTCACAGGGAGCAGTGTAGGTTGGACGAGGGACATCAACCATTTCCATTCTATCACCAACGAGTGTTTTCTTCCGTTCGTCACTGAACACTCCGAGTACAAACTTTGCACATATTTTTTGCGTGTTCAGATCTTCATCAATAATAGTCGCCACAGTAACTCCAGACTCTATGCTTGTTGTCTTTAGGGACACATGACGATTTTCATCCCAAAAAATGCAGATTTTCTAAACCAACTCTGATGCTTTGAGGTCCAAGTCATCTTGGTCCCCCATCGCTCATCGTGTCTCACGTTCTCTCCACAGTCCTTGAACATTTTGTGCTTGCGAAAATCAAATGCTCGGATCATACAAGTTAATGTATATTCAGTCTAGAGCATTTCTTACGTTTCTGTAATTTTTTCCCAGTTTAACACAAAACATTATTGCATAGTGACAATTCCGAATTGTCAACACGTCCCGACTGCATTCTGCAAACTTGTCCGCTGTGACAAGCAGTGCTTACTAGGATGTATTCAAAGAGCTTTTACAACTGTCTTCGCAGAACTTGATATTTAGGATGTCGGAAACATCCAGTGTAAAAGATATATGATCGTTCCTTGTCGTGGTAAAGGGCTTGAATGTCCTAGTGATACCATGGTGGTAATATCGAGGAGGAGGTATCAAACTGAATGCGACCAACTCCCGAGGACCACTACGGTTCAACAGGCGGAAGAAGGCAGCGCCAGTCGGTCTGGGGTAACCAAGGCGAACCTTGACAGACCAAGCATCCGATATATCCGTTGCAACCAGGTTTTCCAGATGCCGTTTCTCTCAATACCCACTGATTCGAGAGGGGGGCGCTTTTGACCAAATGTGTGGGCTTCTCCGTTGCGCAGAATTGTCCACCAAAAAATCAATTTAACGGGAATGGCCTCGTCAAAATCTCTTTGATTTTGTGTTCTACCACCCTTCAGCATGATAGAGGCGATGGTCCCACAGGCGGCGATGGTCCCACAGGCGGCGATGGTTACGCAGGCGGCGATGGTCCCGCAAGCGTCAGAGGTATGATTGATTGCGCTGCCGAGTTCACCAATCATACTCCTCTGTGACTTTTGCTCACAACTCTTCAAGAGTAGGCTGGGCTTTCATAGCCATCTCTCGTTACCACCACCGGAGGAGAGAAAGGGAATAAGGATGACGATCCCGATTGTCGAATGAGAATGGGTGCCGACGACTTTGCTTAGGTTTAATAAATTAATTTAATGAAGCTTTATCAGTAAAAAATGTCTGCTATTCTTGACCTTTCATCGGTTTGTCGTTCATAGATTTGCAATCATAGATAGACAATATATGCTGAGGAAATATCGATTTTCTTCAAGTCAATTCTTCAAGACACTATTGATTTTCATGCAAATTTACGACGTCATTATTGTAGATTACAATGTTTTAGTTCAAATTAGAATTTATAAATGAATAGCATTCAGAACAATACAGACATTGTTGAACAATACAGAAAGGTCATGTGTTTAATTTAGAAAATTACTGTTAATGTTACAACTATTTTGCTGTGTTGAATGATGGCAAGCTTTTTTGTGTTATTAATATAGAACGTCTGTTCCGTTGAATTTTTTAATGCGAAAGAGTAATGAATGTGCTTCTCACGTCTAGGTACAAGTGACTAGTTATTGCCAAACAGAAAGAGACGCAATTGACGATGTTTTAAAATAGTATGGCGTAATTGTATCCGGATTTATGATTTCATCTGCGGTACGCTCTCAAATACCATGTCTACAGAGTGTATTACACATTACACTCCGTATTTCCGGGAAATTTAAGAGTCCTATCCGCAGAATTTACTATTTATTTTAATCTAAAATATTAAGCCGTACTCTGCTTGTCCGCTTACCCCATTTTTTCTCAAGGTTTTTTTTCTTTTTTCTCTTCGGGGGGGGGGGGTCTTGTAAAATAAATAAGACTCGGGGCTGGGGGTACCTCATATCTTAATGTTGTAGCGTCCTCCCTCGAAAGAGTTTATGTTGGACTCTTCCGCCTACTACAAGATTAGTAGGAGAGAAGGCCTTGGGTGAACGGTCAGCCAGACTGTTCATTGCTGTCAATCTCTCCGCTTCGGAAGAAGCTTTGACGCAGGGCAAAGTTTCGTCCGGTGAGGTAAACAGTCCCTGAACCCATTTAGGCGGGTTCAAAGGGCATATTTTTGGCCGAGCCTACGGCCACGGAGTACCCACAATAAACCGGCCTTGTGCCACATACACCCATCAGGGTGGGGGATGTTAAATTTAACAGCCGACGAGACTGTTCGTAACTGTCGAACTCTCTGCCTCGAGTAGTGAGGAACCCGGACGAGGCTTTGCGACAGGGCAAAGTTTCGTCCGAGGAGGTAGACAGGCACTGAAACCGTTTATACGGGTTCAAAGGGAATATTTTTGGCCAAGCCTACGGGCTCGGAGAACCCATGTTGAACTCGGCCTTGTGCCACATACATCCCACGTGGGAGGTGGGGGTTGGACTGTTAAATATAACAGTCGACGAGACTGTTCATTTCTATCGAACTCTATGCCTCAGCAGAGAGGAACTCGGACGTGGCTTTGCCGCAGGGAAAAGTTTCCTGCGGGGAGGTACACAGTCCCTGAACCCGTTTAGGCGAGTTCAAAGGGAATATTTTTGGCCGAGCCTACGGATTCGGAGTACCCTCAATAAACCGACCTTTTTCCCGATACACCCGCGGGGATGTTAAATATTAACAGTCGACCAGATTGTACAACTATCAAACTCTCTGCTTCGGCAGACAGGAACCCGGACAAGGCTTGTCGGGGAGGTAGACAGGCCCTGAACCCGTTTATACGAGTTCTAAAGGAATATTTTTGGCCGAGATTATGGTCTCGGAAAACCCACTGTAAACTCGGCCTTGTGCCACATACATACCTCGTGGGGGAGCTGTTAAATATTAACAGTCTACCTGATTGTTCATCTGTCGAATACTCTGCCGCAAACAACGAGGTTTGCCGATGGGCAAATTTCATCGGGGGAGGTACACAGGCCCTGAACCCGGGCAAAGTTTCGTCCGAGGAGGTAGACAGGCCCTGAACCCGTTTATACAGGTTCTAAGGGAATATTTTTGGCAGAGTCTATGGGCTCGGAGGACGTACGGTAAACTCGGACTTGTGTCACATACATCTCTCGTGATGGGTGGGGACTGTTAAATATTAACAGTCGACCAGACTGTTCAACTGTCGAACACTCTGCGTTGAGCAGAGAGGAACCCAGACGAGCCTTTTTTCCTTATCTTTGTTGCTATATTTATGACAACATTTTGACCGTTGTACGCTCCGGCCTTCTTCAGGTGGTTGGAATGTCGAACTGTGAACCCTTTATTTCGATCGCTGGGGTAGACTGATCTAGTTCCACGTGCCATGTCTAATGGATGTCAGTTATCAGTTATCTCCTTAAGGACACATGGTACAGTGAATAAAGGCGTTGGTTAGATCCAGTGACAGGACCCAAAGAGTTGTGAGTTCAATGCCCTTTTAATGAAGTGTAGAGAGGGGAATTAACAGCAGTACGCCACACTGAATGCTAGTCGAGTTACTATCTGTTGACTTGACAACATCTATTCCAGAGAGTACTTCGTTTCATAGCAACTTGCATCACGGGAAAAGGAATTTGATATTCGTTTTATTTTTATTGATTGATTTTATTAATTGATCACAATTTCTTTACAAGCGTGGCTGACTGAAATGTGATGTCTTTGTAATGTGCCTATGGGTGCAGTATGGATAAATGCACTTATAAGTGAAAAACCAATCAGTGTGTGAGTATCTGCTTGTCTCTCTGTCTACGAAGGGCTAGATCTTATAGGGTTCCGTGGCTAATGAGGTCCTTGAACCCAAAACGTTAAGAATCCCTGGAATAATGATTTTCTGGCATGAATGACACCAAATAACTCATGATTACAATATACCTGAAAGACATTCCGAAATGCGAGGGCAATAATGTTTCCAAAAATAGCAACATCGTCTCATGAAGTGCACATTTGCAAGGCGAATATTGACCAGGTTAGCAAGGCAATGTCAAGAATTAAATTTTCAAACATCTGTCATGATGATAAACTCTCTTATTCAAATTAATGAATAGCAGCTCCGAGGATTTCTAAACCGGAAGACGTTTTTATCAGTTGCAGAAATGCCGTTAAAGAGATCAGGGCGAATGTCAAGATAACAGCTACAAATTGGAGACGTCAAAATAATGCAAATACAGAAAAGGAACTATCTGGAAAAAGATATATAAGACGATGAAAAACTGGACACAAAAATACGAAGACTTATTGAAATAACTAAAGATGGTTTTGTTTGTTTTGTCTTGTTTTTCGGCATATCACCCTCATTTGGTTTTTAATTTTGAGTCATAAATGTGAATAATGTGGGTGGAAAGTAAAGATGTCAGAAAAAGAAAAATAGAAAATGTTGAGGAGGGACAGAGAAGAGTAGGCGAAAGAAAATAAAAAGGTGGGTGGGCAAGATTTAATATTAGATGAACAATTGTGCACAGAGAAATATCCGATGATCGGATCGAATAGAAATATCAGGCAAAGAGGAAATTAACTCTACATACTGCTGACGACATTATGGTTTTTGAGAACACTGTGTCAATTAGCTTTTTAGGAAAGCTGTATTAACCCTGGCCTTAATGTCGTTGTCTCAAAAGAATGTCGAGCTGCACAAACGACTGGCTAATTAACATTAAAGAATTCGAATTTCATCCATCTAAACGTACTAATATATAAAGAAGTTAAGATTTTGATTTTCTTAAAATCAAAAGCAATGGCCAAAAACTGGCGAGCAAGTTTAATTGAATTACAGGCGACTGTAAATGGACAGAATAAAAAGGGAAGACATGACTGAATGAGAAAACGACAGTCAACTCAAATTAAAACAAAACAAAACAAAAAAAAACAAAAAAAAAACTACCATATAGTTTAAAATTTAGAAAAAAATACACAAGTGATGCTTATCCTAATAATTTTCCCAACTCATGAAACATCAGTGGAAATATTAGGTTGGTGCAAAAATAATGACGTAATGATGTCGTTTTTTGACGTATTTTTAACGTCAAAAAACATTACGTCATTATTTTTGCACCAACCTAATAACAGCTAGAGAAATTAAATCGTAAGCCAGAACTGCTAATTAAATAAATTTTTATTTAATATTTTATGCTTTATCTATCTATCTATCTATCTATCTATCTATCTATCTATCTATATATCTATCTATCTAAGTATATATTGGTTTAGTTTGGTTTGTTTTACGGCATATCAAACTCAATAGGTTATTTAATGCCGACGAGATTTTTATAGCTCGTAACATTTTTTTCCAAAAATGTATTGCTGGTAATAATGTATTGCTTGTAATAATTTTTTCTTCAAAAATTCATTGCTAGTAATAATTTTTTACAAAATATATTGCTGATACTAAAACCTATTTTTCCACTGTTATAACGTTTTTACCCCAATTTGGGGTTAAATATTAACCCCAGCTCGGACCCTAACAGGTCTCAGGTTAAACCTAAGACTCCGCGTCAGGTTTAACCTGAGAACACTAGCAATTCAGGCGTAGTTCTATGTTCTGCAAAACCTCCTGATCAGGGTCCTTGCTGTCGAATGTAGTTTATCGTCTTACCCAGGACACGGATGTAGTTTATCGTCATGCCCAGGACGGTGAAAGATCGCTTTCAAAAGCTAAACAATGTATCAAGAGTCAAGAAATTTTCATTAGAAACAAATTGATTCATAGATTCGTTTTTTTACGCCTTATCAACCCATTGCTAGAAAATATTTTTGATTGTAAGAACGTTTTCTTTTTAAATAAAAACGGTTTAGTGATACAAGTCTTACTAATTAACCCATAGCTGGGGGGTGAGAAGTGTTGCATTCATACCTGTCCGAAAGTTATTTGCACGTAAGTGTCCCTCATTTATCGAGTTATTTAAAACCAGATAATATTTTTGGATTATAAGAATTGTTTGGGAGGTAATTTAGTGATAAAAGTTCTAATATTTAATCAATAGCTGGGACCAATCCAAATAATGGCTATATATACGAATACAGATCATTCATTGCATGACCTGACGTATTTGAACTTAATTTTGATCTGAATATCTCACTGGGTAGAGTCATATCTTTTCTAAGGGTATTTGCGCGTAAGTGAAAATAACGAACCCCAATGGAAATGGAACCTGGCTCTCCGATTAACAATTCTAAGCCAGTATCCATTACACGAAATGCGCATTCAAGTTTACAGAACTTGGTATTCCCAAGTGGCTTTTATCCACTCGGCCATGCTTCCTCGTGCTGGATCCAGTGACTTGACCCAAAGACTTGAGAAGTCAGTACTTGGCTAGTGCAGTGGTGAACAAAAACTTAGAGTTGAGTTAAAGGGAGATAGCTGCTGCATCCGGAAAAGGTATGGAACGTTGAACTAAAACAATCTACCCCCGTGGGCGAATTAAAGCATTCTGTTCGAAATTCCAATCATCTGAAGAAGGCAGGAACGTACAATAGTCAAAACGTTGTGAATATGGCAATAAATATAAGGACAACAGTCCGAATAAGGTAAATAAACAGTCACATATTGCTAAGAGCTACAAAGCATAGGAAATTGGGGAGAACCATAATCGTCTACGCCCTGAAAAGGAACTGTATAAAGAAGAAGTAGACGTCTATCCTTGTTTAGGATTTGATTACAAGTTCCTTGTAATATCTATTTCAATCCTATACTTCTAACGTCTCCGCCTGAACTCTAAAATTTTATACACTAATTATATTATTTCCTAAATATGAGTAGATATGTTTACTGCGGTGAATAATGAAGCGAGCGAGTCAGAGTGGTTTGCATCTGGTGTAAAGGAAAATAAGTTACTTGCCTCAACACAGGACACGTAGCATCGGCATTTTATTCCCTCTTTACGTTCCAACAGTATGTGCTGTAACGGTGGCTTTTGTACAGCTTTGCGTGGTTCGACCAATAGCAAGTCGTGTGCTGATTGGTCAGGCCAAAGGAGGCTCTTTGCCTGGGTAACTGAGAGCAAAAGCGAAGAACGCTAATTGGTTAGTAGGTTGTGGTGTTGGCATGATAAAAGAGGGCCGAAGCAATGAAAAGGGAGAATTGTTTTTGTCTTTTTTTTTCTTTGGTGAAGTGTGCAGACCTCACAAAGCGCGAATTGAACACATTTTAGATTGTACGAACGACGTCCGAAGAATAGAGACTCATTTAACCATATTTACCTATCGTACAGTTCACGCTGCTCCCCGATTTTTGTAAAAGCTGTAGAGTTTTATTCCTCGTTTCTAGTTTAGGACTGGAATTCCAGTTCCTTCTAAAGTCTTTCATTTTAGTTCACTCTCACGAGCCCCTTGTATCTTAATGGAATTGTCGTCTTGCTGGGGTAAATAGATTATATATATATATATATATATATATATATATATATATATATATATATATATATATATATATATTCGTTGTTGGAAGTGCTATCTGATGACCCGGCGTCCTTTTAAAAGGACTCTAGTAAAATAAATTATTATAATGGTATCTTAAAGTGATCTGTTTTTCTTTTAATTATTAGCTCTGGATTTACATTGAGCTCTCAGGATTTCATATCCTTTGGATTACCCATACGGATTACCAAGTTCTTCATAACTTAACTATATATATATATATATATATATATATATATATATATATATATATATATATATATATAGTTTATGAAAACTAGGTAATCCGTATGGGTAAACCTAAGGAGAATAAAATCCAGAGAGCTCAATGTAAATTCAGAGCTAATAATTTAAATAAATTATATAAATAAATAATAATTATGAACCCCCAAAATAACACTTTCAAAGTAAAACAAAATAACAGCGTCTGTTTCTAGCCTTTTTTTACAATGAAAATTAGTAGCATCTTCTCTCTTAATTTCCTTCCCTCTTTTTCTCTCTATGGTTTTTTCTTCTCTACCCCTTCCATATCAATATATAACTTCCGTTAAGTTAACCGTTTAAATGTGTCAATATCTGCTAATTCACTCATGTCTTCTCTTCCCCACTCACTTCCTCACTTTGTTTAATACGGCATGTCAAAAATGTGTAAATTTTCTTTTCATTTTTTGTTTGGAAGTAAATTCTGCTGATCCTCAGTCCTTTTAAAAAGGCTGTGATGAAATAGTTTATTACATGGAACCTTATAGTGGCCTGTTTTTATTTAAATTATATATATATATATATATATATATATATATATATATATATATATATATATATATATATATATAAAAGACAATAGGAAAACTGTAATAGTTGCCGACGCGTTTCGTCCGACCTAGACTTTTTCAAGGCGAAACGAAATGAATTTATTAAACAAAGTAACTAATAAAAACAAAATAAAATTTCCTGAGTTACTTTGTTTTATTAAATTCATTTCGTTTTTCCTTGAAAAAGTCCACATCGGACGAAACGCGTCGGCAATTATTACAGTTTTCCTATTGTCTTTTACATATATAAATATTGTCTTTTTCTACAGCTTAACTCTGAGAAATTTTTCATATATATATATATATATATATATATATTAGGTTGGTGCAAAAATTATGACGTAATAATGTCGTTTTTGACGTTAAAAAATACGTCAAAAAACAACATTTTTACGTCATTATTTTTGCACCAACCTAATATATATGTATGTGTGGGTGTAGAGTGGATAAATAGCACTCAATGGGGTTATACAGAGCAATGCTATGTATTAATTAGTACATATACGCGTATCTACGTTTTTGGCGTGCGACTAAAGTTTTGCTGGGTGGTGTTCTCAGTTCGTCAAGCCACGCGACCCCGTCCTGGAAACACCAATCAGCGAAACTATCTTCGCACACCAAAAACGTAGGTACGCGTATATGTACTAATTAATATATATATATATATATATATATATATATATATATATATATATATGTATGTATGTATGTATGTATGTATGCTGTAAAAAATATTTAAATCCGAGAAACACATATCTTTCAAAGTTGTCATTTCTTCCGTGTAATCATTGACTCAGAAGTAATAATTTTTTCTTTAGTTGGTTATTTCTTTCTAAGATTATTCCTAATGTAATGACAAAAGTACGGAGGTGTAGACTTTAAGAAAGCTTTATTGAACTGAGAATACAACGTTCACGTATAGTGTCCTTTTATAGTCCCAGTAAACAGAAATAGCTCTCTCAAAGAAGAGAGTAACAAAACGAGGAGATAGCACTCCTTTTATCCAGAACACCTATATTATATGATTACTTTTATGATTATTTATTTACTTTTTTCTTTCTTTCTATCATTCATTTATGAAGCTACTAGACATTTGGGAAATAGCGAAGGCGAAGTGCCGCGAGCTGCCTAAATGTTTCCTCTTTTCTAGAGCTTGAAATCCTACTCTATAACGGCCTAATGACGAAAAGTCATAAATCATAGCTCCGAGTACACACACATTGCTGACTGCAATATTTTGATGTTGCATTCAGTTAGTACGGTCTCAGTTCAATCAAAGTGTTATTCTTGGACTGGAAGTTTGTTTAATGGGCATAATCGTATATCGATACGGTACCTCTAGTATCAAATAATGAGAATTGTGGACTTGAAATGAAAGAGACACTAGTATTTATAATGGAGCTAATGCAGTTTGAAAAACACTAATTTTCTAAAGCTTCTCATTGAAACTTTCTAATGAATTATTTCTCGTGAGTTTCTGCTAAATTGTAAATTCGGCAGTCAGTGATCTCGTGAATTCCGTCTTGATATATAAGCAGTAAACAATCCACAATAATAGGAAATCACAAATTTTGCCCAAGGATTTTGTGCTCACTCTGTGAAGGTGATGAAAACATTCAGCTTAAAGAAAGTTTTGCGTTCTCTTTGCTCGTTTATATTCACTTATGCACTTACGCACAAAAACCCTTAAGAAAGTATGAATCCGCCTATTTCGCCCAGCTATGGATTAATTAGTAACACTTTTATTACTAAAACATTATTTTCCAAAACAAAAAAAAATCTTAAAACCGAAAAATCTTTTCTGGCTTTAAATAGCCTGCAAAGTGTTGATAAACCGTCAAAGTACGAATCAATGTTTCATTCATGTCAGTCATCATTTTAATATTAGTTATCTTGCTTGAAATAGCTTTTGAATTTATAAACTATGGTCTATTTGAAGGCAAAAGGTACAGGGAAAAGCCATGTTTAACGTACCTAACAAGGTTGTGTAAATGTACCTCTAGTATCAAATAATGAGAATTGTGGACTTGAAATGAAAGAGACACTAGTATTTATAATGGAGCTAATGCAGTTTGAAAAACACTAATTTTCTAAAGCTTCTCATTGAAACTTTTTAATGAATTATTTCTCGTGAGTTTTTGCTAAATTGTAAATTCGGCAGTCAGTGATCTCGTGAATTCCGTCTTGATATAGAAACAGTAAACAATCCACAATAATAAGAAATCACAAATTTTGCCCAAGGATTTTGTGCGCACTCTGTGAAGGTGATGAAAACATTCAGCTTAAAGAAAGTTTTGCGTTCTATTTGCTGGGTTTCATTGTAATGGATTCACAAAATAATTCATTTTTAAATTGGCTTAGTTTTCCAAAATAAAAACAGACGCATTCTGCTGGCAACATAAGAATTTTTGGGGTCTTTTTTCTTTTCTTATTTCTTTTCTTTAATTTCTTTTCCTACTTTCCTATTATATTCGGTGTTGTTATCACAAACTTCTACTTCCAGAAAAATTGGCGTTTGATAGATCCGCGCAGAAAACAATTCTGCATGGAAAGAAATAATAGCAAGGATGGTGTGTAAATATTTGTTGAGCATGTCGTGGATGGCTGTAAAGAGTGTAAGCTGGGGGCGTGATCACGTTTATGCAAATGTGCACAAGCAAGGCGAACGTAGAGTATTCTCTGGAAATGTTGTTAAATTATTTGCGTGAAACAATTTTTGCTGCTGACGACGACAAAGCTATGGAACCTGCTACACAAGTGTTTGTTTTTTATTTATTTCTTTAAACAGATTGAACAAGTAATAAGACGAAGAAGCAGAAGACGATGAAAAATATAAGGGAATCGAAAGATATATAAGCAGGTCGAGTTAAAACAACTAATAATACGACTAATTAGAAAATGTATTTAAACAGAGAAATAACTCGTTTAGTCTCTTTTTTTTAATTAAGAAAAATTAAGAAAGGATAGATGATGTATATATATATATATATACAATACGGAAAGAAAAGGAGTAGGCGGAGGAGAAGGAATAAAAATGGAAGAAGAAGAGAAGGAGGAGAAGGAATAAAAAGAGGAAGAGGAAGAAGAGGAGAATGAATAAATAGAGGAAAAGAAGAGGAGATAAAGAAAGAAGATAAATGGAAGACACAGAAGAGAAAAAGAGAGAAGAGAAAACAGGAAGAAGAGAAAAAAAGAAGACAAAAAAGGAAGGACAGAAAAGGGGAGAAGAAGAAGAGAGAAAAAGGAAGAAGACGAAAAAGGGGAGAAAAAGAAGAGGAAAGAAGAGAAAAAAAGAAGAAGAAAAAAAGGAAAAAGAAAGAAAAGGGAGAAGAAAAGAAAAAAGGGAGAAGAAAAGAAAAAAAGGGAGAAAAAAAGAAAGAAGAGAAAAAAGAAGACAAAGAGAAAAAGAGAGATGGAGAAAAAAGGGAGAAGAGAAAAAAGAGAAGAGAAAAAAGAAGAATAAGAGACAAAGGAAGAAGAGGAAGTGAAAAAGGAAGAAGAAGAAGAAGAAGAGTAAAAGGATGAAGAAGGTGAGGAAAAAGGTATATGAGAAAAAGAAGAAGAGGAAAAGGAAAAGGAATAAGAAGAGGAAAATGAAGAAAGGAAAAGGAAAAAGAAGAGAAAAAAGGAAAAAGAAGATAAAAGGAAGACACAGAAGAGAAAAAAGGAGAAGAATAGAAGAAAGAGAAGAGAAAAAGGAAGTAGGAGAAGAAGAGAAAAAGGAAGAAGAAAAGAAAAATGGAGAAGAAGGAGAAGAAAAGGAATAAGAGAAAAAAGAAGGAGGGAATGAGAAAAATGAAGAAGAAGAGAAAAGGAAGTAAAAGAAAAAAGAAGAGCAAAATGAAGAAGAAGAAAAAAGAAAAGAGAAAATGGAAGAAGAAGAAGAAGAAGAAGAAGAAGAAGAAGAAGAAGAAGACGAAAAAAGTAAGAACAATAAATTTTCTGGTAAATATAAGCTTTTTAATTAGCAAATTCGACTATCACCGCCCACTGAATATATTGAAGACATGATGTACAAAGGTAAAAAGAACATAACCCACCTAATGAGCCAGTGTAAATGGTTAGCAGGACAGGGATTAACAGAAACTGCAAAAAAATACTTTACTAAGAGCTACAAGGCCCAGTGACCGCTTCTGAATACCACGTGTTGTAAACTTGGATATGCGGGTGGTGTAATGAATAATGGTTCGAAATTGTTTATTGGAGAGCTGAGTTCTAATTCCAGTTGGATTCGTTATATTCACTTATTCGCAAAAACCCTTTAAAAAGTATGAATCAACCTTTTTCCCCAGCTATGGATTAATTAGTAACACTTTTATGACTAAAACCTTATTATCGAAAAAAATCTTAAAAACTAAAAATATTTTCTGGCTTTAAATAATCTGCAAAGTGTTGATAAACCGTAAAATACAAATCAATGTTTCATTCATATCATTCATCATTTTAATATTAGTCATCTAGCTTGAGGGAGTTTTTGAATTTATAATGTATGGCACATTTAAAGGCAAGAGGTAAAGAGGAAAGTAATGTTTAGCGTACCTAACGAGCTTTTGTAAATGGTTGGCAGGACAAAGATTAAGAGAGCAAAAAATAAACAATTTTAATTAGAGCTACAAAAGATAGAAAGTAGTGGAGAGCTATTAGTACCCATGTCCTAAAAGGCCACGGCATATTGAGAATGTTGCAGTTTCTTGTTAGATCACTGTGATCCATTGGATCAAGGCGTTATAGCATGATAACTATTGAGATCTATGTTGTATTGAATGGGATTATTGTCATTCCAAAATATTTATCACTTCACAGTGAAGTCAGGATAAAATTGGGACGAATTCTTAAGTTTCTGTGAATTGAGAAGAAATGGATGAAAAATATTCATAAGATACGTGAATACAAATTATTAGGAAATCAGAACGTGATTCTTAAGAAAACTGTCTTTTAATCGGAATCAAAAGGGTTACATTTGCAGGTACCATTTTTGTAAGTAATGATGGCATTCTTAAAGAAAAACGACAAAGATGAAGAAGAAGAAAAGAAAGAAGAAAAATTAGAAAAAGAAGAACAGTAAGAAAAAGAAGATAAAGAAAAAGAAAAAGAAAAGAAATAGAAGAATAAAAAGAAGGAAATATAGAAGAAGAAAAAGATGAAGAAAAAAAGGAGAAAAAATAAAAGAAAAAGAAGAAAAAGAGGATAAAGGAAAAAAGAAGAAGAAAAGAAGAAAAGAATAAGAAAAAGAAAAAGAACAAGAAAAGAAGAAGAAGCAAGATGAAAAAGAAGAAGAAATTAAGAAAAGGTTGAAGAAAAAGATGAAGAAGAAGAAAAAGAAGAAGAAAAGAAGAAGAAGAAAAAGAAGGACAAGATAAAGAAACAAAGAAGAAAAGAAAAAGAACAATAAAAAGAAAAAGACGAAGAAAAAAAAGAAGAACGATGAAGAAAAAGAAAAAGAAGAAAAAGAAGAAAAGGAAGAAAAGGAAAAGCAAGAAAAAGAAGATGAAGAAGAAAGAGAAAAGACGAAGAAGAAGAACAACAACAAATGAGAGAAGGACTCTGAAAGAAAGTAAAATAAAAACAGAAAAATAAAATGACAATGAATAGACAGAGAAAAAGAAAGAAAAAAGAAAAAAAGGAAAGCTAAAGAAAAGAAGAAAAAAGAAAACATTAGAGAGGAGGTAGAACCATACAATTAAATTGAATATGAAGAGAATAAAGAAGATAAAGCTGAGGAAGAAAAAGGGGGAGGAAACTGAAGAAAGAAGAAATAGAAAGAGGGAAAAGGGGAACCATTAAAAAAGTACAATATGCAGAGAGAAAAATGTATCAAGAATGACGATGTTGTTGTTAAGGCACTTAGAATGGCCTCAAAATATCTAGCAATAAAAGCAAAAAGAACTGACCATCAAAGGTAATGACCTTCCCGATGACATCGGTTCTCAACATGGCATCGAAGACACTACCATTAACCCTTGCTTGACACTAAGGCTGTTCAGTCCGACAAGGTCAAAATGTCAGCTGATATACAAAACGACCTCGAGACCATCGTTAACTGCGGAAAAAGATGGCCTCTATACTCACCATCTGAGAGACTCCTGAGATTAATAGCAGCAAGGACCGGCGTTGCCCGTGTTTGATTCAAAAATCGTACGACTCATACACCAATCGCTATCACTTGACTTAAAATATTTTTGCCCTTCCTTGCCTTTAAAGGAGTGCCCTTTGCAAGTGCTGATGTTGCTACATGCCTTACTTCTTGCCTATCTCACACTGCGAAATTTTTCTAAGCTCTATACTAAACATTAAATCTGTTACGAAAAAAGTACTAAACAAAATGAACACAAAATGATCAGCTTTAAAAAAGGACTCGTAACGGGAAAAACAGAATGAAAAAAGAATGTTAACAACAAATACTTTTTCACACCCAACCCAGTTCTGTGGAATCTGAATCAACGTTGAGTTTAAGCAAGCGAATGAGCCAATTGGAGTAAAGTGCCATGCAGATTTAAATTTTTCCCTGACGAATGCAGCTATTTTTTTTTGCATGCTAGCATGCTAGTTAACATTCGTGTCAGTCAGCTGTTGGCTCACACGCTGGCCATTAGAATCTTCCTGCCTATTCGTGGCCGCCAGTTATAGACTCTCACTCTAGCCAGTAGAAAATGGCCGCAAACTACATGAAAACTGCCGTAGAAGCATGACAAAAAATCGATTATTTCCACTATCGATGGGAGTTGGTAAATGCTATGTCGGTCTTCGCCTTCCCTCTAACTTGGAGCATGTGCATCTAAATTTTGGTGCAAATCCGTCGAAAATTGCGGCCGTGCATTCGTTAACACACACACGCATACACATCCTACCTTTTATAGATAAAGATACAAAATAAATATTTGATAACGTACAACACAAACAACTATTTGAACTAGAATTGAAGAGATAAGAAAAAGAAAAAATCAAAGTCAAGATCGGAGACAAAGAGAGGGAGAGCTTGAAGAAAGAAGAATAAGAATTTGATGACAAGTAAAAATGAAACTGAGTTTCGAAGATTTCGCAAGTTGGAACAGATAATGGTAAGAATTGAACAAGAAAGGCAAAATGAAACTGAAGAAGAAAGATCTCACAGACTGGAACAAACGAGGGTAAGAATTCAACAAGGGAGACAAAATTAATCTGAAGTACAGAGGTTTCACAGACTGGAAGAGATGGGGGGGGTAAGAATTCAACAAGCAAGACAAAATGAAACTGAAGTGAAAAGATCTGAAAGATTTCTTTTGAGATGTCATGAATTTACCAATCACGTAACAAACAATTTTTCTAATGGCAGTTTGCCACTATAAATTAGGATCCAATGACTAATTATTCATCTCATACCAATGAGCCTGCTGATGCAATGACAAATCTTTGTACGTAATGTGGAGTAAGAACGTGGGAAAACGAACCTCCTGTTATGTGCTGTACATGTGGTAAGGTCAAGTTGAAGATTCTACAAGATCGTCTAAAACCAGTGAGGGTATTTTTCACTGGTGCTGTTAAGGATTCAAAGGACCTTTTTTTAAAAAAAAACATTCAGGACTATAATAGTGCATTCTATTAGGTTGGTGCAAAAATAATGACGTAATAATGTCGTTTTTGACGTTAAAAAATACGTCAAAAAACGACATTATTACGTCATTATTTTTGCACCCATCTAATAGATTACTTCTTTTGTTGCTAAGATTATTGATGACAGAGGATTTATGCCTACATTTAAATTCCAAGGGCAAGTGTATCTCTACATTGAATTTTTATTGCCACTACCATGAGAAGAGTCTCAATTTCTTCAATTATATTGGGTGTCTGATTCGGTACAGCAGGCTCAAAAAAGAGTTGATGCAACTAGAGTTACGTCCTGGGTAAGACAATAAACTACATCCAAAGGCAAGACCTCTGATCAGGTTCTGAGGAAGCGTGGAACCATTTCTTAATTGCTGGTGTTCCCAGGTCCGCTCTGACCCGGAGTAGTAGCACCTGTTATGTTCCCGGCTATGAGCAAGTAGTTAACCCCTAAACAGAGGCCAGAACACTATGAAAATATAAAAATAGGTTTTTAATAACAGCAATACATTTTTGTTAAAAATTATTACCAACAATAAATTTTTGAAGAAAAATTATTACCAGCAATACATTTTTGAAGGAAAGAAAATATTACCAGCAATACATTCTTGAGGAAAGATATTGCTAGAAGTATATTTTTGAAGAAAAAATATTGCCAGCAATAGAGTTTTGAAAAAAAACATTATTAGCAACAATACATTTTTGAAAAAATTATTAGCAGCAATAAAAATATTGTCGGCATTAAATAACCGATTGAGGCTGATATACCGTAAGCCAAACCAAACCTAACCAACACTTCATTTACAAAGTGATCTTACAAAGAATATATTTTTTATTCATATGTATCTCTCTCTCTCTCTCTCTCTCTCTCTCTCTCTCTCTATATATATATATATATATATATATATATATATATATATAATAACAAGGCTTAAACACTAATATTCTATGGTTATAATTAATTCCATTGGAATCGTAAATAGGATCCAATTCATCAGACCTACAAATTTGGAATTTGTAGGTCTGATGAATTGGATCGTATTTACGATTCCAATGGAATAAATTATGACCATGGAATATTAGTGTTTAAGCCTTTTTATTATATCCTAACTCTGTCCTGGACATTGAGTTCTACCTGGATTCTATCCTCTCGGAATTTTTTATTCAAAAAATATACATGTGTGTATATGCACCTGTGGATTTTGCATATATATGTATATTTACCACTAATATTATCTATATATATATATATATATATATATATATATATATATATATATTGATAAAATTTGGCATTAAATAACCCTTTGAGAGTGATATGCCATAAAAACAAACAAACAAAACAAACAGCAACTGGAGTTATGAACTGTTATGTGAAAAGCTTTAAATTTACCCTTAGAATTATCATCATCCCTTGAATTCAAGATTTTTATAGATGCTGGCAAAAGGCCCTCAAGTGAGCATTCTCGTTTTTTCAATACACCTCAGTGCAATGAAGTAGCTACAAGCATTACAGGAGAAGCGTTTGGAAAATGGGATATTGTTCTTCAAGTTTGTGATAATATGCTAAAAACGATATATGAGTCTCATCACTTATATGAGGCTTTACGATACTCCCCCCCTGGTTTTTGGCAACAGTGAAAATGGTTATCATTTTGGAATTCCTCAAGTTGGAGGGAACTCCAATAAGCATGTTTCAAGCCCGGAATTTTATGCTTTTTTCCTTATGATCTAAGAAAAAAATTTTATCTCCTTCTCAGAGTCCAAAACCTGCTCCACCATTATTTTGTAGATATGAATGCCAAGATGGAGGGTGAAAGCCTACATTAAGTTTTACCAATCAGATTTAAGAGCCTAATCATATATCTATCTACAAGATGACATTAACAACGTTGTTGTCATAGGTGAATTCTTTCGTTAAGTTTTGTTGGCAGTCCATGATGTTTGCATGAAAGTTCTCAAGAACAATTAAACGCATTATAGATGTGCAGGTGTGTTAATAACATTCACCTGTAACTCCAATTGAAAAGAAATTAATGTTGAACTTCTCCCTAGACAAAAGCCACAGAACAGACATAACCTATTTGCAAGAGCTTTCAGGTTAAAAGAGATTAAATTAATGGAAATGAATACAACAGTGAAAATTTTCGGAGATGTAAGTTTCTACGTGTCTACATTTGAGTGGTAAAAACGGGGTCTTCCTTATGTCCACATCTTGATATGGTTCATGGTGAAAATTTACACCAGTCAGATGGGTTATATAATATCGACAAGACTGCCAAATCCGACAAAAGATAAAAGCTTTATGATATTGTCAAAACTCAAATGATCCATGGTCTCTGTAGAGATAGAAACAGAAATAATCCCTGTATGGTTCATAACCAGTGCACCAAGAATTATCCAGGAAGTTTCTTGATAGAAACATAAATAGGTTAAGATGGTTATCCTTCTTAAAGAAAAAGAAAGCCATATCATGGCGGAAATGAGGCAGTAATTGAATGAGAACAAAATCCAATTGTAATTTAGAACAGATGACTATTTACATTATTTGGACTATTGTCCTCATCTTTGTCGCCATATTTATTACAACGTTTCGGCCGTTGTACGCTCCGCCTTCTTCAGGTGGTTGGAATCTCGAACTGAACCCTTTATTCGCTCTCTGGGGTAAACTGTTCTAGTTCTACGTGCCATGTTTAATGGATGTCAATTATCTGTTATCTCCTGTTAATTCCCCTCTCCAAGTTCTCCACTGCCTTAACCGGGTATTGTACTCACACTCATCTCAGAAATATAGACAGATACAGATGGAGAGTTAGTTACATTCCCCCTACTCTTGAAAACCTTTGAGACTCACATGAATGTTGAGTTCTGTAACTCAGTAAAGCCAATTAAATATGTCTGCAAATATGTTAACAAAGGGTCAAATGTAGCAATTTTACTTTACAAGAACCAAAGAATTCGATCTAAAATAGGCAAAACCAAACATTAAACCGAAGAGATGAAGTAAGCATCTATCATGAAGATCAATACATTAGCAAAAAAGAAGCAATTTGAAGGATAACTAGAGTTCTCATTGATCAGCGATATCCAAGAGTTCAGCCACTTGATATTCATTTATAAAATGGGAAAAAGGTTTACTTCTCTAAATTAAACGCAGAACAGCAAATTCTAACTCCAAGAGAGACTACACTTACAGATTTCTTCAAGCTTAGTGCAAGAGATCCCTTTGCTAAGACAATTTGTTTTTATCTTCAGCTTCCATCATATAAAACCTGGCAACATGGCAGCTAGAACAGACAAAAAGGAGTTGAAACAGTAGATGATTTTTTTACATCAAATTTGAGATTGCACTTAGAAGAATGTATACTGTAAACCTCAGACAACAAGAATATTTCTTCCTCGGGAGGCTATTGCCTGATGTCAAATATCCTACTTTATATGTAGATATCCGTCCGGTCGATGGAACAGTGTGTTTAACATATAGAGAAACTTCCTTGAAACGGAGTCTGTTGGAAGATTATGCACAATGGGATGCTTCTTTAACTGAAGAATTTGTATCTCAGTGTACAAGAAGTCTTAAAGCACTTTTCTCTATCCTCATTAAATGTGAAATCAGTGATCTATTAGGGCTTTGGGATAAAGACCAGGAAAACTTAGCTGAATATTACAAACACTAATTACAAGTGCAGTTACCAGATATTGAGTTCTCTTACACTGGGGAACTGTAGATTAAAATATTGATTGACATTCAGAATAGAATCCTAGCCATGGGAGGAACTGATCTAAAGACAGCCTTCGAAAGACAGCAAGAGAAATTGGGAATGAGTTAATAAGAGAAGTGGTCAGAGAAACTGCATATGATATAACTTCATTTGTAATCTGTATAGAAGTTAATTAGACGAAGCTTCTACATGACCAGAAAATAGCGTATGACAAAATTATAGATATTGTTAGATACCAGAAAGGTGGAATATTCTTCCTAGATACACCTGGTGGAACAGAAAAAAACATTTGTCATCACCTTAGTGGCCAAGATAAGAAGGCAATATATATATATATATATATATATATATATAAATATAAAAGTGAACATAGAAGTCAACACTTAGAGGCGACAGTCTGTTTCATGCTATATGCAATCGTCAAGCCACGTGTGCTGTTATTTTTCTCGGCTATTTATATATATACGGGTTAGTGGTGCATTGTGGGTATTCTATTATGGCGGTTATTTCACCGGAAGTCGTTTGTTTATCTATTTAGGTCAAATTATATTGCTTGTTTTTATTTTTGTTTCTTATTTTATTTATTTATTTATTTATTAACGTAGTAAAAATTTGTTTATATCACTTATTTAACAGTTTTGTTTTGGTTTGGGAATTTAATTAAAACTATTTGTTCAGTTTTGGGGTTGATTGTTGTAGTTCATTCTAAGTATTATTTTGGCGGGAACAGTTTTTAATTGATTATCTTTATTTGGGATTGGTTTGTTTATTTATTTACTTGGATGAATTTAGGTTAATTTATTTTACTTGTATATTTTCTCTTTTCGGTTTTCGATTTTTAAGTAACATAGTATTTTTTTTATGTTTTATTTCTATTTTTTATTTTTTTTTTTTTTTGTTATTTTTGCTTATTAGTATATTTATTTTTTTTTTTATTTTTTATTTTTTTTTTTTTTCCGTTTTTAATTTTTTAGGTTACGTAGTAAAAATTTATTTTCATGTCTGCATTTTGAGATGAGTTCGGATCTTTTGTTTAATAATTTATTTTGGTCGGGAAAAGTAATGATAGCTATTTTTTCCTCCGAGCAAAGTTTGCAAGTTTTTGATTGGTTATTGTAGGCTGATGATTTTTTCCTTATCTTCCAAGATATTGACTGGTTCCACAGCATAAATAACAAACAAAACTGCCAATTCCTACAATTAGACATAAAAGAATTTTACCCATCCATAACAGAACGTATGCTAGATAAGGCCATCGACTTAGCTCAGGAACAAGTAATAATACAACCAAGCGAAATCAACATCATTAAGCACTCCCGTAAATCACTATTATTCCACAATGAAGAAGCATGGATAAAGAGAGATGGGATATTTGACACTACAATGGGAAGCTTTGACGGTGCAAGGCATGCGAAATCATAGGCATTTACTTACTAAACGAACTGAGCAAAATAATAGATAGAAATGACACAGGACTCTACAGGGACGATGGTCTCATAATCTTAAGAAACTGTAACAAACAAAACACAGACAAAACTAGAAAAGCAATAATAAAGATTTTTAAAAATAACGGATTCGACATAGATATAAAAACTAACCTAAACGAAGTAGATTTTCTAGATGTTACCTTCAACCTAAGAGAAGGCACACATAAACCATATAGAAAACCTAATGACAAACCACTCTACATACACACATCTTCCAACCATCCACCTTCTATAATCAAACAGATACCAAAATCGATTAACCGCAGGCTCTCTGACAATTCCTCCAATGAATCCCTATTTAACAAAGCTATGAAAGACTATGAAACAGCCCTAAAAGATAGCGGATTCCCAGAAACACTCACATACTCACCACAGAATACAAGAAAGGCCAACAGAAGAAGAAATATCATATGGTTCAACCCACCGTACAGCAAGAACGTAAAAACAAACGTAGGGAAAATATTCTTCAAACTCTTACACAAACACTTCCCAGAATCAAGCACCTTACACAAGATATTCAACAAAAACACTGTAAAAATCAGCTACAGCTGCACCGAGAGCATGGGACAAATAATAAAAAAGCACAATAGGAAAATTATCAACAAACCACCCGAACAAATTAAACCCACGTGCAACTGCAGAATAAAGAACGAATGTCCCTTAAACGGAAATTGTTTACAAAACAACGTAATATACCAAGCCACGATAAAATCACCAGATAATGAAGAAAAAGTATACATAGGAGTAACTGAAGGACCCTGGAAACAAAGAAATTATACACACAAAACATCTTTCACAAATAGTAAATATGCAAACAGTACAATGCTTTCTAAGTATATCTGGGAAATTAAAAACAAAACGAACATCACACCAAAAATATCTTGGAAGATAAGGAAAAAATCATCAGCCTACAATAACCAATCAAAAACTTGCAAACTTTGCTCGGAGGAAAAAATAGCTATCATTACTTTTCCCGACCAAAATAAATTATTAAACAAAAGATCCGAACTCATCTCAAAATGCAGACATGAAAATAAATTTTTACTACGTAACCTAAAAAATTAAAAACGGAAAAAAAATAAAAAATAAAAAAAAAAATAAATATACTAATAAGCAAAAATAACAAAAAAAAAAAAAAAAAAAAAAAATAGAAATAAAACATAAAAAAATACTATGTTACTTAAAAATCGAAAACCGAAAAGAGAAAATATACAAGTAAAATAAATTAACCTAAATTCATCCAAGTAAATAAATAAACAAACCAATCCCAAATAAAGATAATCAATTAAAAACTGTTCCCGCCAAAATAATACTTAGAATGAACTACAACAATCAACCCCAAAACTGAACAAATAGTTTTAATTAAATTCCCAAACCAAAACAAAACTGTTAAATAAGTGATATAAACAAATTTTTACTACGTTAATAAATAAATAAATAAATAAAATAAGAAACAAAAATAAAAACAAGCAATATAATTTGACCTAAATAGATAAACAAACGACTTCCGGTGAAATAACCGCCATAATAGAATACCCACAATGCACCACTAACCCGTATATATATAAATAGCCGAGAAAAATAACAGCACACGTGGCTTGACGATTGCATATAGCATGAAACAGACTGTCGCCTCTAAGTGTTGACTTCTATGTTCACTTTTATATTTACACACGCTCTATCTCTGATATTGAGCACTTTATTCCATAAATATAGCACACCTTAAGACTATATTTCTTTATATATATATATATATATATATATATATATATATATTTCTCCCGGAGATCTAAGATTTTGTTCTAATATGTTTACTCGAATATTCAGGCTTGTTTTAGTTTCCTTACCGATGTTTGGTTGTTTTGTTTTATGGGATATCAAACTTGGAAATAGATTCATAGCGCTAGTTTTGAAACAAAGGTGTGAATATATACATATATATGAGGTTGGTGCAAAAATAATTTCGTTTTCTCACATAGTAACATATGTGAGAAAACGAAATTATTTTCGCACCAACCTAATATTTGAACCATTTTTCAATTATTCATTTTTTTGAGTACAATCCAAGTTCTTAAAAATGTATAACTGTTTGTATTACTGGTATTTTTTAAGGTATTGTTGATAATAATTTTTCCTTCAAAATTTATTGCTAGTAATATTTTTTATTACAAAGTATTTCTGGTATTAAAACCTTTTTTACACAAGTCTGGGTGTTAACTATTTGCCCATAGCTGGGACCCTAACAGGTGCTACTACACCGGGTCAGAGTGGACCTGGGAACACCAGCAATTAAAAGGTGGTTCCACTCTCCTCAAAACCTCCTGATCAGAGGCCTTGCTGTTGGGTATAGTTTATCGCCTTACACAGGACACAGATGCAGTTTATCGTCATACCCAGGACGGCTTTACCGATGTTTGCTATCAGCTAATCTATTACTGTGATTAAATTTATAAATTCTAGGTACCATAGAAGTAAGTTCATCAGTATAGTTACCATGAAAATATTTATAGAAAAAGCACATCAAATCCACGGCATTTTATATATACGCATTTTTTTTTTAATATATTTGAGATGACACGTACATTTTGCAATCGGGGTCAACACGCATGCGCACACGTTCACCTCTATATATTTCATCTGATTTGATAAAGGATGTTTGTCGGACACTTATCTATGAAATATTGAACACATTTCCGAGAATTAAACAAGGTAGAGTTGACAGCAAGAGAAAAAAATAATCATGTCATTTGTTTGTTCAGATTTCACCAAGTGCTTTTAGACTAAAGGCTTTAATAAGAATTTGAACAAACCATTTTCCCATAACGGCCTCGCTGCTTATGTAAATGACATGGCTTCCGTCTTTTTAAGTAGGCTCCGGATAAAATTAACTTCTCGGTTCGGAAAACGAAATCTCAAAACAAAGTTTGTTTTTAATACAAACATATCACCAAATACAAGACACGAGAGCCACTCAAGTTAAACGATCACTGAATGAGGTTTTTGATATCAATGTACAGTGTCCTAGTTTTGAAATAACCTCGAATTTTCACAGAATGTATAGAAATATAACAAGATTTTATATTTAATGTTTTATTTTAGTTACCTCACTGAGAATCTGCTAGAGAAATTGATCGAGGGTAGTGGAGATGAAGACAGTTTTATGAAGAAATGGCCGCCGCGATCACCGGTCCTGTCCCCTTGTGATTTCTTCTTCTGAGGATATGTGAATGGAGTGGTCTATGTCCCCACTCATTCTGCTAGCATTGATGAACTCAAGAAGAGAATCACTTCAGCACTGGATAATGTTACCGGGGACATGCTACAGCGTGTTTGGCAAGAGCTTAACTTATTAGAAAATATATATGAGATCTCCGGCAGAAATATATATATATATATATATATATATATATATATATATATATATATATATATATATATATATATATATATTGTTTGAATAAATAGAGACCACGTTAAGGTTCCATGTAATAAATTATTTCACCATAACCCCTTTAACAGGGCTCTGGATCATCAGACTTTACTTCCAAAAATTGAAATGAAAAATGAAAAGAAATTCACACATTTTTGACGGACCTCATCAAGTATACGTAATATTAACGAAGTGAGGAAGTGAGGTGGGAAAGAGGATATGAATGTGTCATATGCATCATTTAAAATTCTTATTTTTAATTTTTAACTCCAATGTGTCGGCTAGATGTTGTTCGAATTTATTGTGTCTAGTCTCAAGATATAGATGGCTAAGGAGTGGAGGGGTGGAGACCGACTTTAAAGGAAGAAGCCACACTACTTTCACGAGGACAGTTTTTCTTTCAAATTTTTTAGACGCTGTTAATTCGCGTTACTTTAACGTGCATGTTTGGGAGGTTAAAATTTTTTCTGTATCTAAATGTTTAAACAATCTACGAAGAAATTAATTTGAAATTCGGTGGAGTTTATATATATATATATATATATATATATATATATATATATATATATATATATATATATATATATATATATATATTACTGCCGGAGATCTCATATATTACTAGCCAAGGTAAGGAGAGTCAAAAAAACTTATTGCACTTGCATTTATTTCCTTAGGCCTTTCTGCTACATTATTACCTGGGTTAGGGCAGCTAATTCATCACTGAAATTTACACAGGACATGAACAGCAATAAATACCCGTATGAGCAATATACCAAAGGATTCTGGATCAGCACAAATTATCAGGTGTTACTTGATTGTTTGGGACGAATATACTATGAACCATAAGATAGCTTTTGAAGCTTTGGACAGCTAAGGGATATTAGGAACAATGATTCTTCGATGGATGGATTACCTATGATTATCTCTGGTGACTTTAGATAAATCCTCCCTGTCAAGGAAAAAGGTACTAGAGCAGATGAAATCTGAGGTCGATTGAAATCATATACCTTACGGAGTCATGAAAAGATCCTAAAATTGATAATTATTATGAGAGAATACCTGTATGGAAATATAAGATCAACTTAATTTCCTAAAAAATTGCTTACTCTGGGAGGGGAGAGTAGCATCTGACAGTGAAAATTTCATTGACCCATCAACCATATGTTCATTAGCACCATCAACTTTGGAGTTAATTTCGAAAGTTTTTCCAGATATCAATTCCCACTATCAAAATGGTTGTTTGATAGAGCCATTCTAACACCAAAAAATTACCAGTCAATTAAATTAATTTTGAAATTTTTAATATGATTCCCGGAAACTGTGCATCCTGGGTAAGACGTTAAACTACATGCGAGTCCTGGGTAAGACGATAAAATACATCCAGCAGCAAGGCCTGTGATCAGGAGGTTTTGAGAAGCGTGGAACCACCTCTTAATTGTTGGTGTTCCCAGGTCCACCCTGATCAAGGGTGGTAGCACATGTTAGGGTCCCAGCTATGGGCAAATAGTTAACTATTACCAGGAATAGTTTTTTGAAAAAAAATATTAACAGCAATTTGAATGAAAAATATTACTAGAAACAGATTTTTCACAAAACAAAATATTACCAGCAATAAAAAATGTTGCTGGCTTTAAATAACCCATTGAGGTTGATATGCCGTAAAACAAAATAAACCAAACCAATCTAAACCAAAGAATACATATTCTATTCATACGAAACTATACTAAGAATATTGTTGGCATTAAATAACCCATTGAGGTTGATAGGCTGTAAAACAAAATAAACCAAACCAAAGAATACATATTCTATCCATACGAATCTATCCTAAAAATGTTGTTGGCATTAAATAACCCATTGAGATTGATATGCCGTAAAACAAAATAAACCAAAACAATCTAAACCAAAGAATACATATTCTATGCATACGAATCTATCCTAAAAATGTTGTTGGCATTAAAAAACCCATTGTGGTTGACATGCCGTAAAACAAAATAAACCAAACCAATCTAAACCAAAGAATGCATATTCTATTCATACGAATCTATCCTAAAAATGTTGTTGGCATTTAATAACCCATTGAGGTATTGATATGCCGTAAAACAAAATAAACCAAACTAAACCCCGGAAATAGTCACTCCTATAAATCTGTTGATACTGTTATTAACCAGTTAGGTTACAGTCAATTATCCAAAAGAATTTCTTAATTCTTTTCAGTTATCTGGATTAACACCACATACACTATATCTGAAAATTACCTCCCCAATAATGCTACTATGAAATCTTGATCCTCCAAAAATCTGCCACAACGCAAAACTTATATTGAAAAGAATGATGCCTCATGTTATTGAAGCAACAATACTTATTTGTTGTGGGGGAGGAGAAGATGATTATATACCAAGAATTCCTTGATCTCTGCAGATTTTCCGTTCAATTTTAAGAGACAGCAATTACCAGGCAAATTTAGCTTTGCAATATCGACAAACAAATCACAAGGCTAAACGCTGTCAATGGCTGGATTACACTTAGAATGGTCAACTGCATGTTCGATGCTCCAGAGCTTGAAGCAAAAGAAATCTTTACATTTACAAACTGAAAACACAAAGAATATTGTATACGGAGAAATCGTTTTGTAAAAATCAAATATTTAAAAATATGCTTTTGTTATTTTCGTTTCTACGTTATCATGGATGTTTGATAATTTTTATATCGAAAAGCTAATTTCTTTTAATAATATCTGCAATTGTCTACTCTTTGTCTCATGAAAATTGCAAGACTGGAAACACGTATAGCAAACTTATGGGAAAATAACTCATAATATTTAAAAACTAAATACACACTACAACCAAAAACGCTTTTCGGTTTCTGTATTTCTTTAATATAAATAATTTTCTCTCGTTGGAACAACTATAACCACTTCTCATGATATATATATATATATATATATATATATATATATACGATTGTGGAAAAATATCACGATACATTTGTGGCATATTTTCTGCAATCGTCAATCATCGCCTGTCTATATCCCATGAATATAAAAAATAACTCACCCCCCACATGACACTCTGAGCTTACTTGAACACTCTGCCTTCGGGCCGAGAGGAACCCGAAAGAGGTTACGCCGAAGGACGGATTCTCTTTCGGGGAGGTAAACCGACCCTGAATCCGTTTGTACGGGTTCAATGGGCATATGGGCCTACGTTAAACCGGCCTTGTGCCAAATGATGCCCAAGAATGGGGGGGACTGAATACCGTCGCTCAATGGGTCGGTCTGAGTTCAGTCTGAGGTCAGACGACCGGCTGACCGGTTGAACTCTTTCCCTTCTGGCGGGGAGGAACCCGAAGGAGGCTACGCCATTTATACGGGTTCAATGGGCATATTTTTGAACGAGCCCACGGGCTCGGAGATCCCCCGTTAAACCGACCTTGTGACACATCATGGCAACGTGGTGGGGGTGACTAAATACCGTCGGGCAGTCAATCGATACCGGACGACCGTTAGTCGGATACTAAAATATCAGCGACCAAAACTAGGTTTCTCTGCGTCATTACCTATTATATGAAGTTCCTAACGTTTTGTACGTCGAACCTATTTTAGGACCGACTTAGTACAAATACAAGCCTCCACTCCGAAATCACTCCACAACACTTTTTATCACCTGAAGAAGTACAGTGTTAGTATTGAAACATGGAAGCTTTGGTGTAGGGATTTCAAAATGTTTTTATTATAATAAAAATATAATATATATATATATATATATATATATATATATATATAAGATGAAGAAATATAGTCTTAAGATGGGCTATATTTATGGGATAAAGTGCTCAATATCAGAGATAGAGCGTGTGTAAATATAAAAGTGAACATAGAAGTCAACACTTAGAGGCGACAGTGGCCTGACAATTGCATCTAGTATGAAACAGACTGTCGCCTCTAAGTGTTGACTTTTATGTTCACTTTAATATATATATATATATATATATATATATATATATATATATATATATATATATATATATATATAGTAATGGATGATAGCATAGAAATAACGATTGTTACTCATCAGCTAGTTCCTATATATATATATATGCGTTTCCTCTCTTGGCATGTGGTCTACTGTTGTGGTGTCTTCCCTCTAATGATGCTATGGCCGACTCTTCCACTTGCTCACAACATCTACTTAATTCAATAATGGGATCAACTTCTGTTTGCTCACTGGCAATCTACGTTCGAACTCAAGTGTCAGCAGCGACACATTATTCCTATTTAGCAGTCATTTTATATCTATTTAATTTTATTTTAATCCTTTACAATTCATGGATCAATTTCTAAATGTTGTCATTTAGCTTATTAATGAAATCACCATAGTTTTACTCACTCTTTTTGTTTTCCTAAGTACTTTTAGTCTCATACAAGATGATATTCAGAAGTGAATGCCCATGAAACGTACTCTGTTGATTTTAATATTAATGTTATCAATGGAGATAACATGACAACAACCTTATCAATGAGGTTTATATGACACATGGCAGATTCAAGTTCCATTGACCAACATTGCTTGAATGAAGATATGCTGCTTAAATATACATATTATATATATATATATACAAGTATATGATTGGTGTACACGGAATAAATTCCAATAACCAACAATTGCTATTCTTAAAAGAGTACTCAATACAGTGTAGAGCGAATATAATTATTTATTTAAAAATTATAATATAAATATGCTATAAAATCACTACAAAAATAGCCATTTTGTTTCAACACCCCTGCTGTCTTATCAAGTGATGCTGTTGAATGTAGATTGTAGAATAAAGGTTTTAAAAGGTTCAAATTAATTATATGTGTATATATATATTGTATATTGTGTATATTAAGGCACCAATTTTTCATTGATGCATGTTTCATTGAATAATATAGATAAGTTTTGTCTATTTATTTTAAGTAAGTTCCTTTCATATTACCTGATAACATTATCATTGAACGACGAAAAGAAATCACCATATTGATACATGTTTAAATCCAGTCTACGCTTTCGGCTTACATAAGCCATTATCAAAGATGACAATTACTTTTTAATATATGAACCAACACACGGAACAATAATGATAGTCTGTTTTTGTTGCATGAAAAATTTCAAAGTAACGACTAATTAGTGTATACAAGACGCAGAAGCGAAAATCCCGTCGCAGCTCGTGACGTCACACATGACTACGCGAGAGTGAAAACGAGAAGTATTAAGTATGGGAAGCCACTGGTATAAACCAATGGCTTATGTTATCAATTATATGTATTTAAGAATATTTGTGGATTTTTCGTAGTTTATAATAGAAAGGTAGACTTATGGAATCTAACTCTTTTTTCCCATCTTAATTGTTAATTAGTAATACTTGTATCTATAGACAATTCTATCTCCAAAAATAATTCTTATAATCTAAACCTATTTTCTGACTTTAAAGAACCTGTAAAGGGTTTATAAATCGTAGAAAATGAGTCAATATACAGTAGAATCCATGCATATGTAGGGGTTTGTAACACATTTATTTATAATCTCTCAGTTTCGTCTCTATCTTTGGGCAGAGAGCACTTAGGGACGACTCCGTCAAAAACTGAAAAAATATACTGAAAGGTGCCCAGCCCTGGGGAACAGCTGCCCTAGGCCACGCTGTCTCATTGCACCAGGGAGAGGGATCGATGCTCGCACCGAAGCCATCGCAACCGACGGTTGCGTGGGCTGGGGACTATTTTTGTTCCTCGCCCGGGTGTACGCCCTCGGGTCCCCACCTTGTCTTAGTGGGGAAACAGAGTAAATACCTAATATGTAGAGACAATATTATTATAAATAATTACAAATAGAATATAAAATAATAATAATAATGAAAATAAAATAAAACAATAATATAAAAACGTTGTATAAAATAAATTAAATAAAAATTTAAACTGATAAAAATACTCCCAGCATGCAACAACACTGGTCCTGACGGATGTACAGACATCTCGCCAAAAACGTTAAATTCAATCTCTTCCTCAGCAACCTTTGTACGGACAACAGGTGTCCAACTTCGCTCTGTGATATGGCTTGTAATACTACGAAGTAAATTCTCCCTTTTATCACATGTACCATACAACAATTGTAACCCAAAAAATACGTACACCAATACACGAAAAAGTATAAATAAACTGTATTTTTTTTAAGAGTTTCACCCCGAGCAAGGCGGGAAGCCACTAGGACGCAAGGGGTTACAGAAAATTTGGAGCAAGGTCAGATAAAATTGATAGAAGAAAGGATGAGGAGGAGGGTAGTGGATAGAGCAAGGCAACTGGAGATGTCGATTGACATTACATTTGAATAGCTGGAGATTATAGCTCTCAGGGAAACTGGAATAGGGAAGGGAGTTCCACATGCGAGAGGTGCGAGACATGAAGCAATTGGAGTAGAAGAGACGGCTACATTTAGGAGTTTCGACAGTGAAGGGGTGAGAGTGGGATGCCAGCTATGGCGCTTGAACTCATGAAGTCTGGGAACCAGCGAATGCAGCTTTTCGGAGCAATTACCATGAAAGTATTTGTAAAAGAGATAGAGAGAGGCGGCGGCGTGTCTGTGAGAGAGTGACTGTAGACAAGATACCAGAGCAGGGTCAATTATATTGCATATCCGCCTCTGGAGCCTATCAAGAACGCCGAGGAAAACGGAATGCTTCTCCTGTTATTTGTGTATGATTTATTTCTTGTCAATTATGCTTTTTATGTCCGGCAACACCAGGCCAGTTCCTGCTGCTATAATGTGAATGAATCCCCCACAGCCTTTTCGTGACCGCCGACGCGGACAAGAAAAGAAACATGTTCACCCATAAGAATTTTTCGGAAGTAGACGATTCTAACATTTCCCAAATATTGTAGAAGGCAATCGAAATGTAGGTGAGACGATTAAAAAATATCAGCGATTATATGATTAAAGTGAATCAGTTCAGTCTTGCTAATGTAGAAACTAGATGGAATGAAATTCATTTTTTCTGATGACGCGTTTGATCAATGAAACATCTCAAAAGAAACGGTTCTCAATTTCACACACACACACACACACACACACACACACACACACACACACACACACATATATATATATATATATATATATATATATATAAAGAAAGAACAGTAAGATATATAATCCGGTGTTCTTATACATATTTTTATTTTTACAAAATAGTGCTCAATGTAAATTTACAGAGCATTAATATTTTAAATTAATTGATTTAAAATATGTTTTTTCGCTACACAGTTTTAACCATGTTTCAAAATTTTTGAAACATGTTTAGAAATGTGTCGCGAAAAACATATTTTAAATCAATTAATTTATAATATATATACATATATATATATATATACATATATATATATATATATGCACATTTCATTGAGTACAACAGACAATGTACTTTGATTTAGTTTTTTTTATAAACTTTCTCATATAATCGAATATAGTTTTTCTTTTCAGTTGATAGATTATGTAAAAACTGTCCGACTGTTCTTTTTATCCGAGCGCTTTCAGATATACATTTAGCTATTTTCAAGGATTAAATATTTCAACTGTTAAATAAGAAATAGTTTGTTGCATGTATGCATATATATATAACGTTTTCATTTTTCAAAACACTGTCAAGATATTGTGTCCATGTTCATAGTTGATATTATTGAGTGTTGCTTTTTTTGCTTTTATTAATATGGCTTCCATTATTTTTACCCTTTTTTTTTTCATGTAAATGATGCTATTATATTTATGTTGTTAACAAGTATGTTACTGAGAGGATCCGGTAGTTCTCCATAAATGAGATCTAATTGAGCTATGATCAGGAAGGTATAAAGTGAGTCTTCGTGTCAAACGTGTTGTAGTAGGGCCTATATAATTATTTACGAATTTTGATTGATCAGGAATGCAATTCCCTAATGCAATATAATTAATATATATGTATATATATATATATATATATATATATATATATTATATATATATATATATATATATATATATATATATATATATATATTGTGTGTGTATTTAGGCAGCATCTTTTCATTGATGCACGTTTCATTAAATATTATAGACAAGTGTTGTCTATTTATTTTATGTAATTTTTTTTCGTAACATGTGATAAGTTTAATAAAATTATCGTTGAACGAAAAAAGAAATTGACAATATTGATCCATATTGTTTTTTTAATACAATCTAAGCTTTCGGCCATTATCAAAGATGTCAATTACAACTTATTAAACAATATACGGACAAGACAGTGATGATAGTCTGTCAATGTTTACATAGATTATTTCTAAGCAACGATAAACACGTGCATAAACACGCTAGAAGCGAAAATCGCACCGCATCTTATGGCGTCACACAGGACCACACGAGAGTGAATTGAGAAGTATAAAGTATGGTATGCCGTTGGTATAAACAATGGCTTCTGTTACCAATTATAGACATATTTTGTCCATTTCATTGTCCATTTCATTGTCCATTTCATAATATATATATATATATATATATATATATATATATATATATATATATATATATGTATATATATATATATATATATATATATACAATAAAAAGGCTTAAACACTAATATTCCATGACCATGGAATATTAGTGTTTAAGCCTTTTTATTATATCCTTACTCTGTCCTGGACATTGAGTTCTACCTGTATTTTATCCTCTCGGAAAATTTTTTATTCTAAAATATCCATGTGTATATATGCACCTGTGGATTTTGCATATATATGTATATTTACCACTATTATTATCTATATATATATATATATATATATATATATATATATATATATATATATATATATATATATATATATTTATTAGAACGTTCGCATTCTATCGATGAGACCCGGATTCGAATTTCACCAGGGTCGATTTGTCATGTTATCGGACTAAAGGGGTCGATCCCAACGTGGGGCACCTTTGGAAAGTGCCTGTAAACTATACCATGGGTTGACCCAAGCCTTGTGAGTGAAATGGGTAGTCGGAAACCTTGGGGCCCATCGATGGCTGTCTTAACACGAAGTCACGAATCATCGTGGCCGAGGGTTTTAAGCGTGTTGACCTTGTTCAAATTGTTGATCACGCTAACCCGCTCTTTCCCAGAAACTGTAACTAAGGTCTGCTCAGAATAGTTACAGTATAAAGCCCAGGTGGGTTCTGTGGGTGTTGAATAAAAACACATGCACATGAAAAAGCGTCTGCAATAGGATTGGCTAGCTGCACTAGTAAACGTGTATCCTCGAATACGAGTGGCCAACTATACCATGTATATAATGAAATGGACAAAGTCTGACAATTATATTTAAGACATTTTTATGTTTATACATTCTTTTTATAGATACAAATATTTAAGTAAATGCTCTGTTTATTATAAACAGTATTAATAACATTTACCGGCCTGAATGTCCGAGAAAATTTTCATAGAAAATATTCGTTCTCCGTACGTGAGAGATTCAGTTCAAAACCAGTAAAATCGACCTTGCTAGTCGAACGATCCTCTGTGGCTCAATCGGTTAAAGCACGTCAGACTACATGACGGTATATGATACAGGTTCGATAACTCTCTATAAAAAAATGTATAAACATAAAAATGTCTTAATATGGGATTTCTTTTTAAATTTGTAGGTCTAATGAATGGATCGTAATTACGATTCCAATGTAATAAATCATAACCATGGAATATCAGTGTTTAAGCCTTTTTAATATATATATATATATATATATATATATATTAGGCTGGTGCAAAAAAATGACGTAATAATGTCGTTTTTGACGTTAAAAAATAAATCAAAAAACGACATTATTACGTCATTATTTTTGCACCAACCTTAAATATATGTATATATATATATATAATTTTACAAGATGATACATTGGGAAGTTTTCCACCTACTTCACAATTAGCTTAAATAAAATAATGCACATTATAAAAATAAACGAATAATTTTTATTTAACTGTCATTATTCATGCAGTCTTATATTGCATCTATAATTACGAGTTTTCCACGAACAACAGTTGGTAATATGTATACCACTAACAATAATAAAAATACCCCCACCCCACAAAATCGATAGCTTTGATATTGTATATGAATGATTAAAAAGCTCTGACTTAATTAAATTAACAGTTTGAACAGTGACGTGCGTATAATTTTATCAGCGCTGGATAACTTCAAGGCAAAAAAAAAAATGGCGTCCTTGTAATGGAGTTTTCAGAAATAACTAATTCCAGCCTTTGTTTGTTTCAATTACATTTTCGAAACAATTTAATTATCCCATGCGGACTGCTTACAGGAAGAATATGACGAAGCTAATAATTTCTTAATTAGAATACGCTTCCTCCCAGTGAGTGATTTGTTAGTTTTTCTTTATTATCGGACTCTTACGCCATTTTGAATTTCGACCTTAATAGAGTTACACGTCTATTTGAAGAGCTCGACGACCGATGGTTGTCCGTTTGAAGGACTCATTACGGTGACTGCAATTGACAATAAAATTTGAATGACTGTAAAATGTTTTATGGTTTGTTTGTTTTTTTTTTGGCTTTTTTTCAAATACACAGCATCAAATCAAATATGTTACAATACATTTCCAGTTTCATCAGGTTGCAGTTTTCAAGCTTTGTAAATTCATCCTGAGCCTTTTTTCCTGAAAAAAAAAATATGCACGGTCTTTAACTGACATAGGACAAGTCCACTTAAACAAAAGTGGGTGATTAGCTTTCGCTACGATTTTGGCACAACTACATACAGTAAAAAATGTACAGGCATGAATCAAATTACGACTGGGACAGATTGTGTTAACTTCACCATAATACTCTGTAGGAAAAAGAAATCCGTCTCTTCTCCCCTTATCTATGGGTTAAATCTAAAAGTAGACTCGGCTCTTGACTTTTACAAACAATCAAGAAAAAGGAAAGCTCTGATATCCGAGTCGTCGAGAAAAAGAAAATGAATCTATTCCATTCTTTTTCCAAAGAACAGTCAGGACATATTTTCGAGATATTAAACAGTAAAGGAAGCTGTGAAGACCCATGCATATAAATCTATCACATAAATAATTATAAATATCTGTTGAACAGATGCGTTTTCTTTTGGCACTGCCAGGTTTCAGAGTTCGATCTCTGGGTTCGAATCCTGTCGGAGGACAAATATTTTCTGTGACAATTTCTCGGATATTCAGGCCGGTAAAAGTTGTTTAATACTGTTTATTATAAACATCATTTAATTAAATATTTGTATCTATAAAAAGAATGTCAAACATAAAAAAAAGTCTTAAATACTTGTCGGACTTTGTCCATTTCATAAAGTGTGACGTCATTTGTTTATATTTGATAGGCTATGAGTAGACATGAATGTACGTGAGAGATTCATGGAAGATTGAAGTTTAAATACAGTAAATTCAACCTTGCTAACCAAACGCTCCTCTGTGGCCAAATCGGTAAAGGCACGTCTAGCTAAATGACGGTTCCGTATAGGATACAGATTTGAATCCTTTCGGAGGACGAATATTTTCTATGAAAATTTCTCGGACATTCAGACAGGTAAATGTTGTTAATACTGTTTATTATAAACAGAGCATTTACTTAAACATTTCTATCTATAAAAAAATGTTAAACATAAAAATGTCTTAAAATAATTGTCGGACTTTGTCCCTTTCATAATATATATATATATATATATATATATATATATATATATATATATATATATATATATATATATACCGGGGTGAGCAGTAACTTTTTTTCAAATTGAGTAACAGCATCGGATAATTGTCCATCTTAAAAAATGTTTAATATCTAAAAAAAAAAAAAAAAAACAAAAGAACATACTAAACAAATTTAGTTTCTTTTTATCAAGTTTTTCAGACAAAATGCTTACCCATCTTGATACTATTTTTCATAAGAATCACAGAAGAAAACCTTCGTGTTATTCAGCTACAATTAGAACAGGTTAAAATCGTTTTGTGTCAGCCCTACTATGTCTTCCTAACTGAGCAATGGTGAGAAGAAAAAATCATTCAGGCCTTCAGCAATTGTACCAAAATCCATACGCTTGCTTCAATCTTTAAAGTCTATTCATCAACACGCAAGAGAACGGTGAAGAACTTTTAAAAAGAGGGAGAGGTAGAAAGGAAAACTCAGTCAGGAGGTCACAATAGCAAGAGGGATCATCATTCTAACTTAGAGCTAATTACAATCCTATTGCTCAAAGTAGAGTCTAGTAGGGTTATAAAAACCTCGGAGAATTCCAGTAAAATGTCTTTAATCATTAATAAGATACAATGGTTTAGAGCTTAATCAAAACTGGACAGTTTTGCTTTTCCACTCAGTATATATATATATATATATATATATGAAGAAATATAGTCTTAAGTAAGATGTGCTAGATTTATGGGATAAAGTGTTCAATATCAGAAATGGAGCGTGTGTAAATATAAAAATAAATATGAAAAATATAGGTGGCCTGACGATTGCATCTAGCATGAAACAGACTGCCCCCTCAAGTGTTGACTTCTATGTTCCCTTATATATATATATATATATATATATATATATATATATATATGCGTGTGTGTGTATGTGTGTGTGTGTGTATGTATGTATATTGCTGTTACACCCGGTATATATTCCATGGTAATTGTTCTGATGAGATTTACTCATTGCTACCTCGACTCTACGAATTTCAGCTCTGTCCTAGATTGGCAGGCAGGTTTCATCCATTTACAGTTGAAATGACTACATGCAACCGTAAGTTCTATGCTAACAGTTTCTTCTTTTGCTTTTTGCCCTTCTTGCTTTTGGAATACTCTTCAGGCTTCTTGCTTCTTAGTCTATTTTGATCATTAGTACTTTAACGGCAACGTCAAGCGTTATCATCTGTCTTCTTGGGTTTTGTTCATTCGTTGTTCTCTTTCCTTAATAATAAAACCCAGAGACGAATATGCAGTATGGTTGGCCTTGATCTGGTATCTCGTTTACAGTCACCTCTCACATACGTGCCGTTGCCTCTATCTGTCTTTTCTACAAATACCTTCACGGTAACTGCCCCGAGTTACTTTCTCTAGTTGCAAAACTGCATGAATTTCACAGTGCCACTAGGGCGGCATCTCGATCCCAAACTTTCACTGTCGAAACGGTTAAATGTAGTCGTTTCTTCTACTCCAATAGCTTAATTCCCCGCACTTCCCGTCTGTGGAACTCCCTTCCTATTACTTGCTTCCCTGATAGCTATAATCTCCAACTATTAAAATACAATGTCAATCGACATCTTCAGATGCCTTGATCTATTCCCTGTCCTTCTCTTCTTGCTTTCCTCTTTCATGCCTTTTTACTCTTACTCCCACTTTCTGTAACCCCTTACGTGCTAGTGGCTCTCCCGACTTGTTTAGCGGAAAAGATTTTTTAAAAATAATGTTTTTGTTTTTTCTCATGTTCTCTCACACTCAGCAACACTTTGCGTCTTAGTTGCTTTACTGTCGAGGAAATGATTGCACACACACACACACACACACACACACACACATATATATATATATATATATATATATATATATATATATATATATATATATATATAACTGTAAATTATGAATTCTCCTTGCAGCTAAAACTCAGTAAATTTAAAAAAATAAGTTACACCAAAATTCGCTTGTGGATGAAATGGAACTAATGTTTTTAATTTAATTACAAAATTAAATTTAAAGATTTTAGCTTCCATTTTGGAAACATAGTTATTACTGTGTAGCGAAAAACATATTTTAAATCAGTTAATTTATAATATTAATGCTCTGTAAATTTACATTGGTCACTATTTTGTAAAAAATAAAAATATCAATAAGAACACCGGATTACATATCTTACTGTTCTTTCTTTTTATTTAAATATATATATATATATATATATATATATATATATATATATATATATATATATATATATATATATAGATAGATAGATAGATATGAACAACCAGAGATAGATAGATAGATAGATAGATAGATAGATAGATAGATATGAACAACCAGAGATAGATAGATAGATCGATAGATAGATAGATAGATACATACACACATACATAGATAGATATGAACAACCACAGATAGATAGATGGATAGATAGATAGATAGATAGATAGATAGATAGATAGATAGATATGAACAACCAGAGATAGATAGATAGATATGAACAACCAGAGATAGATAGATAGATCGATATATATATATATATATATATATATATATATATATATATATAGAGAGAGAGAGAGAGATAGATAGATAGATAGATAGATAGATAGATAGATAGATAGATATGAACAATCAGAGATAGATAGATAGATAGATAGATAGATAGATAGGTATGCGTGTGTGTGTTAGAGAAAGAGAAAATGGAGAGGGATGATGTATGTAGAGATTACAAAATTGTAAATTATTTAATTAAAAATGTAATTTAAAAATGATCGAATGAAAATAAGCAATTTATTCTATAATAAAATCGAGCTTTAAAGTAACTAGATTTAATAATTAGAGAAACATAAAAAAAGCAAAATTGAACATTTTTAGCGTAGATTATTTGTCATGAACATTAAATAACACAGAAGCACACATATATACACACACATGCATATATATACATATATATATATATATATATATATATGTGTGTAAAGTGTGTGTATATAAATATAAATATATATATATATATATATATATATATATATATATATATATATATATATATATATATATAAATATGATTATTTATATATATGCGCGGTACTTATTAGAAAGCGCTCAATATCAGAGATAGATCTAACATATATGGTTTGATAGATGTGAGCTTGTGACCCTGGGTTTCACGCTTTAGCGATCATCAGACAAACTGAATAATTTTTTTAAAAAATTGGATTCATGTAGATTGCGTGTATTGGTGTTATTGTGGAAGTGGTGGGGGAAACTTCGTCGTTTCTTCATCGTACTGACGCAAACATCGATGTATGCAGACACATATACATACTTGGTCGTCCGTCGGGACTCATACATATATAAACATATGTGGGTAGTTTCGGATATGACATATGTATGTATACGGATGGTGTTGTGTCTATACATACGCATTATATATATATATATATATATATATATATATATATCAAAACTGTATCGATTCTGCATTGTATTCTCTAACGATTTTGACATGATTTTCGATGTAATATTTTAAAATAAAGAATATTGCTCTACTTTGAATTGAGTCTTCTTTTAAATTAAATGTTACGAACTTTGGAATTGTATTCTATTCGATCTCATCTTACCTGACCGGTTGAGCTCTCTAGGGAAAGGGGATTAAAAAAAAACTATGGCTCCTTCTCCTATTAAACATTACTCTTCAAGAAAATTGAATTGAGTTCTCCGAGCCGTTGGCGCATTTCGTATCGAGAAAAACGTTAAAATTCCCTTCATTTAACCCTAGATCATCGTGCGATGATAGCCTAGAGATGAAATATCTGGTCGGATGTCAAATCAGTCAGATTTCGATCCTTGCTTCAAGCAATCGGGCGTCTAGCCACACTGAGGAGCTGTGGAAAAGTGAAATAGTCTGTCTGCAGATGATCTCTCTCTCTCTCTCTATCTATCTATCTATCTATATCTATCTATCTATCTATCTATATATATATATATATATATATATATATATATATATATATATATATATGGGCGTATACGTGTGGGGCTGTCCTTTAAGTAATGTCGTATGTAGAACAAGTACAAAGAGTTCGACAAAAATATTTTATGCTGACTTTCATTCTTTTTGCTATATCCCAGAAAGGGATATATTTGTTCGAAGTAGCAAAGTCGTTGTTGACTACTGTAACCGGGTAGGACAATCTAGTAGGTAACCGTAATCAACTGGTCGTCGTCGTAGCGATAGGCAATAGGTGTAGGCAATAGGCGAAGACAATAGGCGTCGTCAATAGGCGTCGTCCCTGTATCTCTACATCAGTCTGTATTTATCGCTGACACCAGCTAATCATATTACTGTGAGGGGGAACCCAGGTGTATGCATATTCATTACATCACTTTTATTAAGCATTTTAACGGCAGCTTAAAATGTTCCTGTTAATTTAGTGGTGAATATATTTTATTTAATGCTGTTTGTTTCTTTACTAGCCTCAAATATTATGACTTGCGTCTTCCTTTACAGTATATATATATATATATATATATATATATATATATATATATATTAAGGTATGCACAAGGTCGAAACTATGGGACCACCAGTGAGGATCGAGATCACTATTCAGTCCTAATTGATCTAGGTAAACAACTTGCTAACCATTACACCAAGTTGATGCGCCCAGTTGTGGTATTTTAAAAGTAGCTTGGCTTTGATACAAGGCCGAAAATATGGAGCACCCAGTGAGGATCGAACTCACTACTCAGTCGTAATTGATCTAGAGATACACGCTTGTTAACAATTAAACCACGTTGAAGTGTCCCCTGAAGTATAATTAAACGTTCTTGAATTAGAAAATTATGAAAGACTGGCGATTTTTTTTTACTTCTGCTTCTAAGTACTTGTTGCATCATAAAATTCTTACATTCGCCATCAGAGAACAACACTCATCGGCTAAAAAATGTTTTTTTATTCACAGACACACAGCATATATATATATATATATATATATATATATATATATATATATATATATATATTAATACTTCAAACGTCATTATAGCGGATACTTGTAATCGAAATAGAAAATGTATAAATGTATTAATTAAATTATTCGTAATAACTCCTCCCCTCCATGTACCGTGTTGCAAAAAATACTATATAAAAATTTAAACATTATATATATACATTTACATGCCTGTTATGAGATTGTATGTCCACCAGAAAAAAATAGTCACACCATAACTACGTTGTCTAGAAGCCTGAATTCTCATATGAATGATGCATCGAACATCTCTCAACATTTACAACAGCATGCCTGCTCATAATTGATATTTAGAAAAACTTTTGTCAATAATACATCTATACTTTTTCATGAAAATAATAAGCATAAACTTGAAGATATCTATATAAAAAAACTGAAAACAGCACTTACTAAAATTAATTATGCATACTGTTCAAATGTTATAAAATGTTCACAATAGATAGTTTAAAATATATAGTTAATAACTAAGTTTAAATATTTAAAAAAAAAATAGATATCTCAATAAATTGACATTACTGCTCGTGTATGTTTACATCATATTTTTTTTTAAATTGTACAGTACATAAGTTCAGCATTTTTTACTTCACAAGTATTGTAACCTAGAGAGATTTACTGAATGAGGAATAACTAAAACAGATTTTTGAAATGAAACGGTAATCTTTATAACATCAACAAAATACAATACTTGCCAGCGGTGTGAAGTAGATAAACTACTGCTAGTGGTAGACTACTTAGACACCATATTATCCCCACTTACAATAGTGCCCAACGTATTTATGAGGATTGTGACATACCCATTAGTGTTCATATGTACGGTAGATAACAAGTAACAAAATAATTTTCAGATGCACACAGCAATTTTGCTTTAGAAAAAACAAGACCCTGAAGATGACATTGTGCTAATGTCGAAAGTACTAGAGAATAAAATGGATATACATCAACATGTTAAATTTTCTTCCTTTAATAAGGATACGAAGAAACTTGTCCGTAAATATGAGAGTATCCTATTAAGAATAAGTAGACAAAACTTGCCTAAGTTGTTTAATGATACATGGCTTTATATATATATATATATATATATAAGCAAATATATGGATATAGATCCGACAGTATGAAGAAAAATATACGGAAAAAAACAAACAAAAATCCTTCTATGCAATTATGCTGTTTTATGACATTATTGTATTTATATGACATTATATATTTGACATTATATTAACATTAAAACAGCATAATTGCATATAAAGATTTTTGTTTGTTTTTTCCGTATATTTTTCTTCATATATATATATATATATATATATATATATATATATACTATCACATACGTTTCTATTATATTTGTTTTTGTATAGGTGTTGAATTCAGGCATCTTAGTAGTTTTGAGGATACGACCATTCCTCTATATTAGCTTTTTTTTTGCGGAATATTTCTGCTTTCAAATAGACAGATTATGAACGCGTTATCAAGGACATCGTCATTGAGATTTACCTGGAATCACAGTGTGTTTTCAAGTCCGGTCATAATACTATTGACATGATCTGCTCATTCCTTCAGCTAGCCGAAAAAATGCGTGAAATGGCAAAGCAGTTGTATATGGTGTTTGTTGACCTTATAAGGACTCTGGAAAGTTCTTACAAAACCTGGAATCCCACACAAAATGTTGAATGTTATAATCTCCCTTCACGAGCAGATGAAAACTGCTTTTATATCTCATCTGTTACAAATGGAACGAAGCAAGGTTGTGTCATGGACCCTGTTCTCTTTGCTCAATTCTTTTCAGTAATACTCAAATATGTCTTTGGTGACATTAACACTGGTCGTAAATTTCAGGTCAATTTTTAAATCTGTACCTGTCCCCATTGCCTTAACTCTTTCGCCATTTGACTCGTTGCTCAGGTGGACTCGTTGCTCAGGTGGAATAGCAAAGAAGGAACACAGAACTGAACTGCAGACTACCCACACAAAAGATTTTTTTAGAGTGGTGAAGGCTTGTGTAGAACCAGCCACACTTATTGAAAGTGCTGATAACAAGGAGATATTTGCCACAGGCACAATGAACAACACCCCCTCAGGTTTTATTATCACAGAGTTATACCTCTCCGATACTACCCGTGCACAGAAGAGTGCAGCGCCTTTCGATGGTAATCTCACGTGATTTAACCCGCTTGCTGAAACGGTTTACAGGGTTTGGCGCGTGGAGATTTAGAAAAGACCAGTATTGCCCGCCCATCTTAATAATAAGTGCAGCAGCCGAGTAACAAAAATACTACTTCTACCTACTGCTACCTCCACGCACACAACATACATTGGATGTCGGAGTAAAAACAGATAAATATATTGCTACAATGTTTAAATTATAAAGTATAAGAGAAACTTTTATTATTATTATTATTATTATTATTATTATTATTGTTGTTGTTGTTGTTGTTTTTCAAAAAATATTTTAAAGATAAATAATAAAACAAATTGACTAGTAGCAAAAACGAAACAAAATAACGTTATAACTGGGAACTCGTTTCAATAAAATTGAAATTACGTTATTTTGAAATGAATAAATAAGAAAAGAAAGGAATATAATTCATATTAAATGTAAAACAATCTTTGAATATAACTAATAAAAGATGAATAATTAGCCACTGGTCAAAGATAAACAAATTAAACATTAAAAAAAATGCTTTCCTCTAATTCCGAAAATTACGACCACTTTAAAAACGACAATAGATAAATAAATGTTAGGCTTTAATTGATTAAAATTATTCAGGCCACTATATAATTAGTCTAACAAATACAATATATTAAATGTTCTTAACTCTTAGCGAGACATTTCACTTGCGAAACAACAATTGTTTTAAAATAAAAAAGAAAGAAAAAAAAGAAAGAAAAGAAAAGAAAAAAGAAAGAAAAGAAAAAAAATGAAAAATCGTTGTTATAACACGACTAAATATAGACAAACTTGTACAAACGGTTTACAGTGTTTGGCGCGTGGAGATTTAATATACGTATAAAATACGTATATTTAATACTGTAAATGAATAACATAATTAAATATTATAATATAATAAACAAGAAAAATATAAGAATAATGTATGATTCAAATAAAAACAACCGAGACTTTCCTTTACATTGATTTCTTAGACCCATGGATTCCCCACCCCAACAAAAAAAAACATGTCCGTTTACTCCAACATCAGCGTTCTAATATCATTTATTATAACAGAGCATATATTTTATACAGCAAAAAAATCCAAAATTAACTCAGGTGGGGATAGTCTGTTTCAGACTAGCACAACCATACGATGGTTGTGCTAGTCTGAAATAGACTCTAACCGCATAAGTTAATTTTGGAATTTTGCTGTATATAAAACACACACATACACACACATGTATATACTAACAGGCATTTATTGTGACAGACGGAATTAGAATTTCTAAACGTTTATTGTCTATATAAATGAACCGATTCATTCGTGAAAGTAATTTATTGGATGGACAAAACTGACGACCAGTTTTGATGAGCAAGATTTCCTAGGCATTACATTAAGCTAACTTTAACATAAATCTAATAAAAATCAGTCAGATAGCGGCGGCATATCTACTTGAGGAATTGGCCATTCTTTTCGAAGATCGCTCCACCTTTGACTGAAGTTCGTCGGTAGTGCGATAGAGGAGGCGATCAAAGAATTCCTCTTCTTTGAATCGACAGTCGATTTGCGAAGGTGAGAACTGCTTTTGATTTTATCAGGAAGAGACCAAATGAAAAGTAGAAATGCTTATAAATAAAAATGACAGCGCATAAGGAAAACAGTTTTTTTTTCCAGCTACATCAACTCTTAAGCGATTATGGTCAATGACTGAACAGTGTGATTTGTAAGTCAATAAAATAAGTTTTAGACAACATCAAAGAATACAACTGATACTAAAATAAAACGATCAAAGAAAAAGTTTTCAGAAAAAAAGAAAAGAAGATAAACGGTTTCTACTAACAATCAGACAGCTGAAATTGTAGGTATATATAAAAGAATGCTTAGAAAATTTAACACTCATTATATTGAAAGCATGGAAAGGAGAGGTAACAGCAAGTAACGATGTGTTGAGTGCGAAATAATAAGAACTCCATTTATACACCCACCCTTCAAATTCGGGTGAGATGAGGAAGGAGATGGAAAGTAATTTGTTAGAAGAGAAATTCTTTTAGACCAATAAAAATCTTGCCTTCACAGAAACTAGCCGGTGAGCTGAGATGAAGAAGGAAATAAGTTCGAAAGCCTGTGAAATTCTTTGTGAACCAATGAAAACCTTGCCCTCACAGATCCGTGAAATAGAAGAAGGACAGAAAAAAGCGAGCCTACACGCAATTTCTTTTTCTATAAAATGAGGACAAAAATTAAATTAATTGGCATGTCTGATGTCATGTGAAAGCTTTCGTTTTAGTTCCTCGTGAGCAGCGTCGAAGTACTCCCAAGTATAAAACTACTCGTTAATTATATTATCGACTTCTTACCAGCACGCGGCACTTTAAAATAATTTCTCTAAACAACCCCAAAAAATAAATATTTCAATCTATCACTCTTCGTCTACTTTTGAACGTATGCAAACCGTGTATCCCTTCGATGTCTCTTAACTTTGTCTTAAGCATTTTTAATATTATTTTGTGTCATATAATTTAATCTGATTTATGAACATTTCCTCTACATGACAATACGTTAAAATTACGGACTTTAATAATTATGTTTTTTTTTGTTTTTTTTTTTGAAACGAGATACTGACACTACTTCAAGCGTTTCAATTTGCGAATAAATTCCTTATCTCTGGTTAAAATTACCTTTTTTCATTATCATTATCACCTTCATTAATCTTGTTGGTGTGGTTAAATCAACTGCTCATTTTAACCCTGAAGCCCCACGACACTATAACCGACTTGATGAATTTGAGTTTTTATGGCTTACCAACCCTTGTAATATTATTTAAAGTCTAATCATACTTTTTTATTGTAATTATTTTTTTTTTGAGATAATAATAATTTTCTGATACAAGTTTGCTATTTAAGCCATAGCTGGGGGGAAAAGAGGTGAATTCATAATTTTCCCAATGGCATTTTCACGTAAATGAATATAACAAACCCAAATGAAATTCGAACTCAGCTCTACGAGTTCTCATTCCAAACCGTTATTCATTACACCACCAGCGCATCCAATATTCCCGAGCACTCATCTATTCAAGTATTGTCCAGATTAAACATTGGAGATCAGCTGAGAACCGGTGTTCAGATAATATTCGAAGGGAGATATATCTAATGATATTAATAGTTACATAAATTAAGAATAAGGATATTAACAACAAATCAAGGATTAAAGCAATTCCTCAGTATGGATCCCAATGCTGCATCAAAAAACTGTATGAATGATAATTTTCTGATGTTTTTTTTTATTCGCTTTATTTTAGGGTTGAGATATGTAGTTGGAGTCTTGGAGGAAGGTAGAATGGCAGGGCATCAGAGAGAACGGATGTCAACTGATCAGCAAGCTACTTATTCTTTTTGGGGAATATGTGAGAGGAAAGCTACAAGGAGCACCAAGGCTCCTGACTTCTCTACTACCGCAGCTGTACTTCTCATTTGTGCGCATGTTCTAGGTTTATATCAAAACAGACCATTGCAATCCCTCTCCCAGAAATCGACACCTATAGGTTCCAAATGAACCCAATTCTTTCATGGTAATTTTTCTGATGAACCTGTCGGAGTAAATGCCTCCTTAATTGTCCAAATATTTCACTAGGGGTCGCTCTCCCTACACTATAAATACCGGGCGACTTCTTGCCTCGTTCTCTTTTTCACTTTGCATTTCAGCGGACAAAATGTGATCTCTCGTAGAAATCTGCGTTTTCGCCCTCTTGAGTGAAAACGCCATGAAACACACATACACGTACGTACGAAAATTCAGTAGAATACAAACTCTTTACGTTATGGTCCAGAGTTCATTGTAGTGCCACGGTGATGGTCCAAGGTTAGAACCAATGAAAGAATAACACAAACACAGGTATGGAATACAAAGATATATTACAACAGAAATATTAATACAAAGAAGTAGAAGTATTAGTAATGACTATCAGATTTGATTAGAGTGAACTATGTTGTCTCGACAAGTATCACTATTCCAATGTCCTTACAATGTGCTCTCAATTGTCACTTCTCGTCTTACAATATCCTCATACCTCTTGAGAGGCGCAGTATTTATAATGTCAGGAATAGTCCATTATTATTATGGGTAAGTTCCCATAACAGTTGTTTAATATACAGGGTGTTTCAAAAAGAAACGCCCAAATCATCACGTGATGTGTCAATAACGAAAAAATTTACAAACCTCTAGCATGAACACATGTGTTGTATATACATTCAAGTTTCATTTCATGTTTTATAAGTGCTCAATGTGGCCACCACTGGCAGCGTGGACAACATCAAGCCGATATGAGAATTCCTCCCAAACGCGCCTCAGCATGTCACGGTCCACCGTGTTGATTGCAGCTGTTATTCGATCTTTCAAGTTATCGATACTTGCTGGAAGTGCTGGAATATAAACTTGGTCTTTAACATAACCCCACAAGAAAAAGTCACACACAGTGAGGTCCGGGGATCTGGCAGGCCAAGCACAAAGAGCAAGGTCTTTAGCACCTCTCCTCCCAATCCATCGCTGAGGCACGTTTTCATTCAGATAAGCTCTAACCCCGAGATGCCAATGGGGTGGTGCTCCATCTTGCTGAAAAATGAAGTCATTCGAATCTGCCTGCACCGTGACAATGGCGTTTGTTTTCGCGAACTCAAGCACGCAAAACGACTTCTGCTGAGGAGTCGCGATTTTGATTGATCTTCCCACAATTCAGCTGCACCGGAAGTTATACTAACGACAGCGATGAAACTGACATCCAATCAAACTTTGATAACTATTCTATCAAATAACCACTGATTCAGTCCACTACAATGCTATAGACCTGAAAAAACAGCGCAATGATTTGGGTGTATTCTTTTTGAAACACCCTGTATATATTTGTTTATATATATATACATCGGTCTTGTTTGTTTTCTTTACATCTTCGGTTGGACTCAACTTGAGCCCACATTTTCCTTGTGGTTGGACGTTCTAGCAGGAACAAACAGCACGTGTTTCTAATTCAGAATCATTAGATAGTAAAGAAAGTCTTATCAATTTGCAGTCAAATTACCTAGATGCAACTGTGATGTTTACACTAACAATTGGTTCTCTCTCATTTCTCACTTGTGGAACTCTCTTTCAGCTCAAGGATTTCCAGGCAACTTTGATCACTAATTATTTAAATATTTAAAATACAAATATAAAATATAAAATATAATATAAATATATAATATAAATATAAATATAAAATAAAAATATAAATATACTATAAAATATAAATATACTATAAAATATAACATAAAATATATAAATACAAATATTTAAATACATTGTAAATTAATACCTAGTTCCTTCTTGAATACTCTTCTATTATTCTCACACCTAAATGAATTTTTATTTTTTCTTCGTCTTTCACACTCAGTAGCCTAATTTGCTAATTTGCTTATTACAGTGAAATGGTTAAAAAAATAAGATAAATGAAAGAGGTTACTAAAATAGAAATGAGATAAGTTGTTCCTCTCTCTTATTTCTTTTATTTGCTACCATTCATTGATTTTTGTCTAAAATTGATTCTTTACTTGTATCTATACTACTTATGAGCAGTCACAGAATTCATTGTTTGCCTAATTCGTTTTACCAGTTTTACCAGTTATTTAATGCCCCAAAAGATTTTAAAACAATATCTGGCACGTAAACAATACCTTGGTTTGTTGGTTCCATCACTTTCCCGTCATGCCTTTAGAACGGAGTTATATACTTCTATAATTTGTAGTATAGAATAACCTACTTGTATCTTCTTTAAACGGTCCTCTAGACTAATGTCATAAAATCATTGACATATAGGAGCAAGGTCACTATAATTGGTTAGAATATGTTTTACAGTATATGACTTCTGACATGCTGTGTATATTTTCATTTTTTAGAAGAAATGATTGAATAATATGTCTTATTCTCATTCTTGATAGAATGGTTTCTTCCAAGAAAGTCTGAGATCATGATTATATTCTCTGAGAATGGAATTTATTTTATAAAGTTTTTGTTTTTTTTTGTTTTTGTTTTGGAGGTAGTTCCATAAGTTTTGCCACTTGTATAGAATATATGAGTTTATATTTGCTTTGATGCCTGTATAGCAGATTTTTAAATTTGAATGTTCATTTTTAGGGATTCCGTTGTTGCCATATCAGCTTTACCATTTCACAGACTAATGATCTGGTTGTTTTAATACAAAGCAACAGAAAGTCAGATGAAAACTCAAAAGAACAATTTACTGGCAAGCTAACAAAAAAATGGTTGGAATAAAAATCAGGAATAATGACTGTGTATTATGAGAGAACAATTTTACATGGTTTATGCTGTCTTTGATAAACAAAATGGTATAAAATGAACAGAATCATCGAAGGGTTTCTTTTTTATAAACATTCCTCATTATGTAATTAGCTGTTGTCTGAAAATGATGCGGCTATCAAATGGTGGAAGGAATCATGTATTTATTTAATTAAATATTCATCTACAGCATTCAATTTCCCTTTAAGACTGAGATCAATAACCTGTTTTGCCACAAATGCTTTTACTCATATGCTTGTCTACAAATTGCATGTTTTGTCACTTAAACAAGAAACACTGAATTGCATTCAGGAAGAAAGAAGAAGGGGAATTAATTATCTGAGTTTATGAATTTTCAAATAATTTTGTTTTCTTTTCACAAACATGTCTTCATCTTTTCTGTCATCTGATATCATTTCAAATTTAATGAATTCTTCAAGTCTTCACATGAAATTCAATCTTGTTTGAAACTGAATTCTTTCTGTCAGATTCATGTCATTTAAATAAAAATTCATTTATGAGGCGAAAAATTATATCAGGGGTGAAATGGTTTTAAATGTAGACAACAGAAATGTCTAAGATAATTGCTGGAATGCTTTAGACAGAAAACATTTTAGAAATATAATTATAAATATATAAATAACTATAAATCTTTTAGAAATGTAAGTGTAATAATTTCATGTTGATGTATTGATTGATTGGAGCAATGTGAAATAAATGCTTTCATTTAACTGTCATATTGTACATGTCTTTTCTAAATATCATAATTGCATCAAGGGACTGATCTCTTCCAAAATAGGTCAGGCCACTGATGAAGCAGAATATGGAAATATCTGAAAGGGGCAATGTAATCAGTTTATGTTACTGATAATCTGTCTTGGAATACGTTTATGATATTTTTTTTTGTTTCAAGAACTTGTAAAGGAAAAAAAATAACAGAAACCAGGATAGTGTAGAATAGCGTAACAAACATAATCATTCTGCTTTATTCTTGGTGACTTTAATGATTCTAAAAGTATATCAATGCCATGGTAACGTCCTTTGGTACTGAGTGTTCAAGACTCATCGAAATCCATCTAATTTAATTTCAAGCACCGTAATTGCTTAAAGAGACTGATATCTTCCAAATTAGGTCAGGGCACTGGTGGAGCAAGTACAATATGTAAAATTCGAAATGTAACCAGCACCTATCACTGATAAACTCCACATCTTTATGGTATATTTATTTGATTCAAGAACTAGTGATTGGCTTTGAAACAAATATCTTCTATAAAGGAAACCAAATACCAGGATTGTGTAGAATAGCGTTACAAATTAATAATTCTGCTTAACTCTTGGTGGCATCAATGTTCAAGATACTACAAGTATTGCTACATGTCATAGCAATCTCTCTTGGTACCGACTGTTCAGATCTTATCCAAAGACAACCTATTTCAATTTTAATCAAATCTGAGTAATGTATCAACTCTGAAATGTTGATACAAACAGGAAAAATGAAAATGCTTCTGCGAGAAAATGTTAGAATGGAAAGAAATTCAACATTACTGACTAAATTTCATCGAAACCTAAAAATCTTTTAACCTCCATGCTTGGATTCTCACGACATGAATCAACGTATGAGTAGACCATAGACACTTTACTATTTACTGATGAGTACTTTTGTGAGAGTAGAAAATTCACCTAGAGCCATAGAATGACCTGTACATGAAATTTAGTGAGAATGGTCCGTGCATTCCCAGTCCTACTCTCTTGGAGCAAAGGCTGGCATGAGACAAGCATGCAAGGATTATATTTCGGAATGACGTTCTCCGGGATAGGTTGCCATCAAATTTTGTTTCCAGGCTGATTTTAAATTCAGAGTATTATTCTCTTGGACCAGTTTCCGCCAAGATTACAGAACTCAGTCTGTTCTGCTATTTACCCATATCAGTGGGGAGAAGAAGAGATGAAAAACGACAAAAAAAAAACAAAAAAAAAAAACAGGATTCAGGAAGATAGAAGATTTGTGGTTACGTTTAGATTTTTGAAGATTGTATATGACAGAGAAATAAAAAATCGCAAGAGAGTTTCACTAGTGGGAAATATGAGGAAAGAAACTATTAAAATAGAACTGACGCTTGCATTTAGTTAGTTCGACAGTAAAACGGTGAGACCTAACTGCCAATCTAGTAGCAGGTTTAAATTCATGCGGTCGAGGCACCAACAAGGAAACCTTATCAGAATAATTGCCACGAAAATATCTGTAGAAGCCATGTCACGTCATTGAGAAAAGTGACTGAATTTGAGACGCCAGGTTAGTATCGATTACAATTAGAGACGCGTCTTGGAATTTTGTTAATTAATTTCTCGAGAAATGTTGTAGGAACACAGGTAATATTCAATAAACGGAGGAATTGTAGATTTGTAAATGAGCAAGACGGATTGTGACAAGAAAAATAAAATGTCAGGCAAGGTACAGCAAACCAAATTTCTTAACAGTAGACCTAGCTATTTGTTATCAGTATAATAGCACCAATTCGTACCAGGTGAAAACGTGAGCCCAAAAAGTGCAAAGAATTGGTCTTCTGGATATTAGCATCAGCCATATGCTGATGGCAGGCAGAAAATATCTAGTTTGTGGTAAAATGAAATCAATTCTGTTTTGGCGTCGTTCAGATTTACAAGCACTGACTGAAGGTTCTTTTCAGGAACAGTTTCTGCTTTCGGAGTGACATTCCCCTAGAAAGGTTACCATCAAATTGTGTCTCTTACTTCTCTTGGACCAGTTTCCAACCAATGTTACAGAACTCAGTCTGTTCTGCTATTTATCCATATCAGTTGGGAGAAGAATAGGATTCATACCTTTCCAAAGGGTATTAAGTGAATGTAATAAATTCAACTGCAATTCGAACTCTGATTCCTCAGAAGTGATGATGGCAGGCAAAAAATATCGAGGTGGTGGTAAAATGAAATTAATTCCGTTTTGGCAGCGTTCAAATTTACAAGCACTGACTGAAGGTTCTTTTCTGGAACAGTTTCTGCTTCTATTTTGTCGAACTTGCCGGACTTGCAACTAAGACAAATGTAAATAGTTATGCCATCAGAATAAATTCCTACATATCGAAAAGTAGATAGTAGATACGACCAGGGCTGAGTGGGTGATCAGTCAGTTATGTGCCATACTTGATACACGCTTAGGAGATCATGTATCTTACGATACATGACTGACGAGGCAGGTTTTTTTTTCCCCGTAATAGGTTGCCATTTCTTTCTGCAGCAGACCAGTTGCCATTCACGGCTATATAACTCAATCTGCCCTGCTATTTACGATTTAAGAAGAGGATTCACACATTTCCCAAGGATATTAGCACGGAATTCCAACTCGGCTCTCCGATTCCTCAGTCCGAGCCGCTATCCATTACTCCATCGGTACTTGTTTATATTACTGATAAGTTCCCCGCAACTCTTGCTCATGATCTTCCCGCCATCATGCTAAAAGCGAAAGCGTCTGCAAACTTCAGACTACGACAACACCGCCAACAGTAAGAAACAATTTCTAATTATCTCTTGTATCCGCTTTACTATGAATCACGCACAGACATGTTGACTTTTTCATACAAAAACACATTTCATTGTTTCTAACATACGCACACAAAGACAATTTATATTTTATTTCAGAACTTTATCAACCCAAACAAAAAGGCATTACTTTCAAATCTATCAACAACTGCTCGTATTCATGGCGTTATATTAAATTAAGTTTTATTTGTTGAAACTACATTGTCTATTCTACTGAATTTTATTTTTTCAATGAAAATCGTGTGATTATGTAAAAGGCCGAATTACGAGCAATCTTTATAATATTTTGTTATAGTATCGAATCCCAACACTCCAAATTTTAACATTCAACGAAAAACCGAGTAGAAGGATTCCTACAGTAGTAAAAATAAATGTTTTTTATAACCAACATTATAAGAATAAAACTATCAAAATAAATCTAACTTTGTCAAATTGATATCATTTCAATTAATGAAATTATTTATAAGTTATAACATCATTAAAATCATTCCTTTATAAAAGCTTTAGAGGCCTTAAGCTACAGCCTTACTGCCCTAAAGGATAATCCGGCCTTGTATATATGCACGTGGGTTTAAGCGAGAAAGAAATGAAAATTGGCAGGCCTACCTTCGTCCTGATGACTTTGCTTTCAAGGGAATTGTTCCTGATCGAGTAATTACATTTACGCAGGTGGGTTAGAAGAAAACTGCACAAACATACAGGTAGATGCTTGAAACACATTCGCCTGTATATATGCGGGGGTGGAGTTAGGTTCTGTTTACAGATGAGGAATGAACACCGCCTTCGTTCATCCGTGATTCTGGAAATAGATTTCTCAAAGCGCATGTCAGTTATACCATTTTTCGCAAGGTTAAAAAAGTAAATATATCCCTCCATATTTAATCAGGTACAAACTACTCCCCCGCACCACACAGACACAGACACACACGCGCACAGACACACACGCGCACTCACACACACACACACACACACACACACACACACACACACACACACACACACACACACATATATATATATATATATATATATATATATATATATATATATATTCCCCACCACGCTGAGTTTCATGTGCGATGCAATTGTCAAGTGCTAATTGAAAACTAACTAATGGATAATTTAAATATTCATACCATATTTCAATGATAGTCGACATGTATATTTATTTACGGGGTTAATAAAATGAAATAAAGTAAAATAATATATATATATATATATATATATATATATATATATATACTTTCTACATATATTATATATGTGCGGTACTTATTGGAAAGTGCTCAATATCAATGATAGAGCTAACATATTCTGTTCTACACACACACACACACACACACACACATATATATATATATATATATATATATATATATATATATATATATATATATATATATATATTCTGTTGTATGGATGTGAGTTTGTAACCCTGGGTTTCAAACATATCTACACAATTGAATATAAATATATTCAGCGAAGAAGTTTTTCTTCAGACTATAATGTCCTTAATATATATTAATTATAGAAGGAATTAAAAGCTTATCTAATTAAATAATTAGTTTATTACAGAGTTTTTATTTTACGAATCAGAAGAGATTTTAGAAAATTGGATAATAGTTTGAAAAAAAAACAAATTGATGATTCACTTTTAATTAATAAAAAAAACATTTCATTGACTATTCTAAATTCGAGAAAAGTTTATGAAAATAACTATGGGGTTATTAACAAATGTAAAAAATACTTTTATCAAGATTTTCAAAAATAATATTTTCAAAAATAAATTAATTCATTTGTGAATTGGTTCTGAAAGTTTCATTAAAATCCGACAATTTTTGATTTTTGCAAGAATTTACAAATGGATGTTATTTTACTGGAAACGGCGGCGCGAAAATGCATATTACCAGCTGTGCCACCGTCGACACACAAACAAGATTTTTAACATAAATTTCGAACGTGTCAGAAAAGAGTTTTAAAAAATTTAAAAACTAATTAAAAAATACTGTGGTCTTTCCTCTTAATAATAACATAAAACTTTTGACGATAAATATTTGTTTTTTACTAAGGTTGCGTCATTTTTTTCATCATGGTATGAGCATTTTTAGCTATTAAGTGGAGGCATCTACTCTGGATTCAAAACTGGCATGGAGAGGACTCGTCTCCGTCAGGCTATCTTATTATAATTTCGTTATTATTTACTTTTTTTCGTGTTTTTTTTTTTGTTTTTTTTTTCAATAAAATGATAGTACTTCGTATATCCATTCCACGATTGCAGATTGACCACAGATTCTCGATTGGATGTAAATCAGGAGAGTTTCCAGACCAGTCTGTAGTACTCTGATTTGTTCACTGGTAAGGCTTGCCAGTGTGTACATGCCACGTTACCAATTTCGTACGCTTAATTCGAGTAAAGTCCATCGCAGAAAAAAAAAAAGTTTCTAGTTATGATGAAAATCTGATGCAATCGGACGGATGATGCAATATTTTTCAAGGCCAAACTAATTTCATCATAAGCCCTGAAAATAGATTCATATTTCTGCACACCACTGCAAATGACCTAATCTGAGGGAAGAATAGAAATCGATTACATCCTGTCATTTCAGTTGATCTAAAACTGACCGGATGGTGAAAAAAAAAAAAGGAAACAAAAGCGGCTGTTTCAATTAATTTGCACAAGTGTTACTCTCTCTCTCTCTCTCTCTCTCTCTCTCTATATATATATATATATATATATATATATATATATATGAAGAAATAGTCTTAAGCTGTGCTATATTTATCGGATAAAGAGCTCAATATCAGAGATTGAGCATGTGTAAATATAAAAATTGAACATTGAAGTCAACACTTGGAGGTGACAGTCTGTTTCATGCTAGACGCAATTGTCAGGACACGTGGCCTGACGATTGCATATAGCATGAAACAGACTGTCGCCTCTAAGTGTTGACTTTTATGTTCACTTATATATATATATATATATATATATATATATATATATATATATTGTCATTGTTTACATATTCTCTTTTCTATCCGAAGAGCTTTTCAATTTACAAATTCACTTTTCTCCCCGAAATAATTTTTTCAGGTGAGTGTATAAAAGACAGATTGTTTTGGCTGTTTCATAGCTCATCAGTGTGACAAGACATCCGATTGCCTTAAACCTGTGTAAAAACTCGACTGATTTGGCATCATTCGAATATATTATTTACCCCTTAAGCCATTGGCGCACAGGATGAAGGTGAATTTAGACGTATTTATTTTTTTAGACAAAGACGCCAGTGACCGGGGAACTCGATTCGCCTTAACGAAGAGTCTTGCACACACATACACACACGCACACACACACAATATATATATATATATATATATATATATATATATATATATATATATATATATATATATAAATAATTATACTAGTTTGGAAAAACCTTAGGTATTTTGGCTTGTAATTAAAACAAACCAATACCCAAGGAAAAATAAGGCATAAAAAAAGAAGAAAGAACTAAGACCATGTAATTGAGGCGAAAACAATCGACCAGAATCCAAGCTCAGAGTCCAAAGAAAAAAACCTCCAACACGAGTAAAGTAAAAGTAACTACGTAAAGTACTCAATATACTAAGTAAAGCAAATCTAACTATGAACCTAAAAATCCAGGCAAATCTACCTAGGTTTAACCTACACGGATCGTCAGGGTACGCTGGCCAGCGTACCCTGACGATCCGCGTAGGTGAAACCTAGTTAGGATTACCTGACTCTTTAGGTTCATATATATATATATATATATATATATATATATATGTGTAAACAAGACTCCATTATACTATTAAAGAATCTCTTTCGTTCAAGACTTTATCAAAAAGTGGACGTTGGCGAATAGAATAAAATAATGTACACAATTTCAGACAGCGAATGAGGAGGGGAAATTGTAACACGATTAAAACAGATTTTAATTGTAAACAAGCCGACGATTAAAAGCAGAAAAACAAAAAAGGTCTCAAAAAGAGTACAAAATAGAAAAAATATGTAGCATATATATATATATATATATATATATATATATATATATATATATATATATATATCGATAAAAACAACAGCAAGGATCGTCAGGTTAAGTTTTTTATTTAATTTTCTTTCTTTGTGTTCTTATAAAGATTTTTTTTTCTCATCTATACATAAAGTACGTAGAAACTGTCCGAATGATCTCGACATCCAGGGGCTTAAGTAAATATACTGGGTATATCAAAATACTTTTACCAAATTTGGGGACGTGTTACCCGTACTAAAGAAGGACAAAACTCCATATAAACATATGTCCGTAAATCCTTCGTTTTTTGAGTTATTAAGGTTAAATTTTACGTTAGATGCTGTTAAATGTACAATCCTTAATACTATCCCCAAATACTTATTACTATCGCCTATGGTGCCACGAATTTTGTCTCAGAAACGCGACCATGAGCAGCAACTACTTAATGCAAGGAGGCATTGTAGGTTTATACTAAGAAAATTAAATTTCGGCATTAAATGACCCATAAGAAGTTGATGTGCCATTAAACAAACCAAATCAAACGAACTGAATGAATTTAAGTGCGCTACTTGATTGGCAACTAGGTATCTAGACACAACTGTATAGCTTTTTCTTGCACTACTCGGCTGTAGACCCCACTACCGTTTACTTTCCTGTTACGTACAATCTTCAAAGATGTATATGCGACGCCATTAACCTTCTGCTGTTTTCCAGAATCCTCTTCTTTTATATTCCCTTCTTCTCACTTCTCCTCACTCAATTCTTCTAATTCTCTTTCTCTCCCATTAAATCATTGCATCCTTGAGGCTTTATCGCCTTGCTTTGGGTGAAAAACAAACACAAAACAATCCCGAAGAGGAGATGCAATATGATCGGTCCTGATATGGAATATCGTCTCCAGTCACTTTCTCACAGATATCCCGTGGCTTCCCTCTGCCTTTTCTACAACTATTTTCACAGCATTTCATTTGTTCCCAAACTGCATGAATTTAAGTGTGTTACTAGGTTGGTATCTCGGCCCCACGTTTTCACTGCCGAAACGGTTGAGTGTGGCCGTCTCTTCTACTTCAACAGCTTCTTATCTCGCACTTCCCGTCTGTAGAATCCCCTTCCTCTTACTTGCTTCCCTGGTAGCTATAATTTTCAAATATTCAAATGTTATGTCGATTCGACATCTTCTGATGACTTTTTCTTGATCCCCGCCCTTCTCTATATCCTTTCTTCAAAACCCCCTCTTTACTCTTTCTCTCAGTCTCTGTAACCCCTTGTGTGCTAGCGGCACTCCCGCCTTGCTTGGGGTGAAATACTAAAAAAAAGAAAAGAAAAGAAAAACTTATATCTATCGCACACACCTTCATAATGTGCCCATCTTAATTATTCCTTTCCTCCCGCCTTATACTTATCTCGCTCAGTAATTCTCTACCTAGAGTGGCTCTTGGGCCTTATATTAGAAGAACTAACTGCAAAAAAAAAAGAAGATTATTAAGAATTTAGATGCCTCTCATGCGGTAGATAAGTAATTTCTATTTCTTAATGTCAAGTTAAATACGTGTATCCACGGGAAATAATATTTATTTTAACACATGCGTGTGTCGGTGACTGTGTCTGTCTGTGCATGTTTTCTTTACCCGAAGAAAGTCGCCGCATGGATTTTTTTGTATACCTGCATTCTGAACATCTGTGAGTCCGCCCACTCCTCACCGAAGACGTTTCTTCAAACAGTTTATGAAAATTTCATATTCATTCCTTGATTATACTTCAAACAATTGCCAGGTGCTTACCTGAATTCACATATGTGCGTTCTGGAATATTCCCTCCCACACAAACATACCGCGACGCACGCCAACACGCCTACACGCCTACACACGGCACAGAATCTTAATCAACCACTTCCTTCTCCTACTAGATATATCTCCGATACAAATCACCTTCTACAAGCATATATATATATATATATATATATATATATATATATATATATATATATATATATATATATATATATATATATATATATATACTACAGTTCAAAAGATTGACACCACCTCTGTTAATTTTTTTAAATTGGTCCCAAAAGTAGTTGTTTTGTACTTTAAGTAAGAGAAAATTATTATATATGCTTAAAAAAAAGTGAGGCATGATTTTTATTAGAAATTCTATTATGACAAAAGCATTTTATGATTAAATTTTGCACTCCTTAAAATATCCTCCTTCGTCCTTGATTAGTGCAGCATAGACTTTTGTAAAAGTTTCTTGATTATTGATTCCATTCTAAGAGCTCTTTTTCATTTTTGTTTTCACTCATCTGCCAAGTTCATCTCATGATAATTTTGTGGATGGCTTCAAATTTGTTAATTGTAGTGTACATAAGTGCAAGAATACGGGACATCTTGGCTTGTCTCGCTAAAACAGTTACGACTTAATAGTGAGTTAGATCCTCACTGGGTGCCCCTTAGTTTCGGCCTCTTGCCACATTTAAGCTAATCTTAGAAAATCAACATAATTGCAAGTACACACGCGTAAACTTGCAATCCTTGCATTATATATATATATATATATAATTATTTATTTAAATATTATAACATAAATATTTTCTCCGGTGATTATCAAGTGATGATGTTGAATGTAGAAAAGGCAGAGTCTCGTCTGGGGAGGTAGACAGCTACCTAACCCCGTTTTTACGGAATCTACGGGGAATTTTTGCCCAAGCCTGCGGGTTCGGTTTTACCTCGCATTCAAGAAGGCCTTGTGCCACATCCTGCATCGCGGGGTGGTGAGGTAAATAACCTGACAAGGAGACACAAAAAGGTAGACATGTTAGAAGGTAAGTCTTTTGAGGAACTGTATCAATTCGCAAAATCTTTAAATATCTGGAAAGTACCCCATTATCGGAACATTTCAAACCTCTCCAGGGGTACGTATCGTATGAAGTGAGAGCTGCAGAGAGAGCCCCAGTTTATTTAGTCATTATTTAATATTTCCTTAGACTTTGCTCTGTGCATATTTTTTTACAGTGTGGTTCAAACTTTACAAGGCCCAGGAGCCACTCAAGGAAGAGGATTACAGAGTAAGAAGCACATTTTATGCGAATACGTCAGGAAGACCACGGTTAACCCTAAACTTGAACAGGTTAAAAGTAACAGTACATCGCCTTGGGAGTCGGTTGCACAGTCCGCGGCAAGAAGATGCTTGAATTGAACTTATTTCTCAAGAAGAGAATAAAGAAAAATCGAGGGTTAATTATTTGTTTAAAAATTATAACATAAATATGTTATAAAATCACTACAAAAATAGCCATTTTGTTTCAACACCTCCGGTGTCTTATCAAGTGATGATGCAGCGAAACAGTCTGTCTGTGGATGACAATATATATATATATTCGCAAACAATACTGTTTCGCAGCTCCTCAGTGCAACTAGACATCCGAATGCTTCAAGCCAGGACTGAAACCCGACCAATTTGGTGTCAGTCAGACTTTCTACTGCTGAGCTATCATCATTCAGCAGAGAGAGACAATTCTAGCGTATTGTTTTTACAAATGTAAACAAACGCCAATCAGTCAGAGGGCTTCAATATATATATATATATATATATATATATATATATATATATATATGGGGGGCGTAGGTAGCATAATTTCTTTCAAACACCGCGAAAGTAAATCTTCAAATTTTCGAGGCCATCCATATCAAAATCAACCAACCCTCAACAAAATTTATTACGAATATAGCAACAAAATATTAAAATGCATGTAATATGATATTTTACATATCGTCCAATTTCCGGTCAGCGCCCTGTTATTGAAACGCTTGTTATGCAAAAATCCATGACTTAAGCGGATGCATTTAAAATTCTAATACAATTATAATAGAGTTCGTTCACGCGTGTTTAAAAAAATTCCCATCACAATAAAAGTTACATTGTTTGTCTTCGCAATTCACCACTGAAAATGATCTCTGGGGATAGCAAAAGTAATTGGTTTAGCAAAAAATACAGCTTTTCTTTGATGAATTTCAACATACCATCAATAAGAACAATAAAAATATTAAATATTCAGTCACACTGGGTTGTATATCTATATTTTTTGTTTATTTTTTCGATTAGGTTCCTCATCTAGTTTCAGCCAGTATGGTCATCATCAGGAAAAAATACCTGCAATGAACTACAGGAGTGAATGACCGTCTCTGAAGAAAGTGTACTTTATCATAAGTTTTCATTTGTTCTTAACATTAATTTTGGTCAGACCTTGTATTGGTTAAACGGCCTCTTTTAAGTTGTTTTTAAAATAGAGGCGTGGAGATTCCTGACTTTCAGAACTCACTCCTTGGGCGCTCTGACAGTTATTTTGATTTCTGGGAATGGGATGTGTGTGTTATGCATATCATCTTTTAGTTTTTTTGTGAGTAAGTATCATGTGTGTATGTTTATATATTTGTTTCAGGCTATGTATAAGTGTGAGACCTCAACACCTCCGCAAGCATGTCTGTCTTGTGAGGGTGAGAAATATGGGTAGGGTTTGATTTATGAAGTTACATATTAATTCTGTGTTGTTAAATTTGTGGTTAATCCCGTCTGGACGAAGGATTTTGAGGCACAAAATCCATCTGTCTTCATGTTCTTCTAGTATTTTTCTAAGATTATCTTCTCTATTTCTATTTTTTTTTTCAATTATAGTGAATTTTGCATAGTTTTTAAAAAGATGTTTTTTTTATGCGGAAATGTTGTTCTTTCGCAGAGAGCCGACTTGATCCGATTCCGATAATTATTAATTCTGTAGTAAAAGGGCAATTCAGATTTTCCCACATATATATATATATATATATATATATATATATGTGCGTGTGTTTATATATATATATATATATATATATATATATATATATATATATATATATATATGTGTGTGTGTATGTATATATGTATATATCTAATATATATATATATATATATATATATATTAGACACACACACACACATATATATATATACATATATATATATATATATCATGAAATGGATTAACTCCGAAATTTTTTTAAAAATAATGTCTAAACATAATATATATATATATATATATATATATATGTATATATATATGCGCGTGTGTGTGTATGTATATATGTATATGTCTAATATATATATATTAGACATACATACACACAAACACACACACAGACAAACACACACACGCACACACACACACACATATATATATATATATATATCATGAGATGGATTAACTCCGAATTTTTTTTTAAAATAATGCATAAACATAATATATATATATATATATATATATATATATATATATATAAAGATAGGTAGATAGATAATGTGCGAAAAGCAAATTCAAACCTTTTTGTAGTGTTTTGTGTATTGGGCTGAACCGGAAAATGTTTGCCGCCCCCTCGTATATATATATATGTGTGTGTGTCTACGTGCGTTTCTGTGAGTGTGTTTCTGCCAGTGTGTCTGTCTGTGTGTCTCTTTGTAAATTGAATGTTTACTTAAACGATTTGCGAATATCTAATGGCGTTTTTATTGTCAGTGTTTCATTCTTGCAACATATTTTATCGATTTTTCTCGCATTTCACTGTGACCGATTTAATATTTCCTTCATATAATCCAAATTCTGTTTTGATTATTGATGTTTACTAGACAACAGTCAGCAAGGAAGTAGGAAGGCGTTAAAATCTGTCTACCTATGATTATATTAAAAGTGGTTTTGTCCAAAGAACTGAGACGAAGAGCTGTTATTATTGCAACCATATAAATTGATTCTTTAAAACCACTTTCTTTGCGTTCTTTGTCCTTTATCGTAACATTTAGAGACTTCCTCTTCTCATCCATTAGAAACTGTCTTCCAAGATCCGAATCGACTGAATGCATCTAATGTGTCGAATATTGGTTAACTTGCAAGTGGTCTGACACACAGGTAGACTAGTGTAGTCAGTTCAAGTTGAAAATAATTATTACTGTAAACAATGCAGTAAATGTGGCACAAGGCCGAAAAAGGGGATGGAGAAAAGGACGGTCATCATCTGTCTTAATTTATAACTTAGCTAGCCACAAGCACTGACCCAATCATACAAAACAATATTCCTAGCACCTAAACAACACATTCATACTTACCTTCCTCACTACATTCACCATAATACCTCAGGGTCTCAATAAAAATCCTAAATAGTCCCCATATGTACAAATCGTTGTCTGTGAGGGGAGGGGGTTAAATAACAACAAGCTAAAAACACCCGCAATATATAAACAATATGGTTATAAACTATTTACAAGAAACTAAACAAAATCATGTTAGTAATAAAACCTTCCACAAACCTTAAATGTGGCAGAAAAATCAGTTAACTGGACGAAATCGATGCGGGACTATAAGAATATAGGAAAACATTCATCCATCCCAAGCAGTCACACAGACATGCAATCATTCAGTCACGCGAAAAGAAAGTCGGCCCGCATACACCAGAGAACTGAGATCACTGACCACCTAACGAGGGAGGGAATGGAGAGTTAAACTAAATAAAAAAAGGGACAGAAATAAAAGGGGCCAATGAGCAAAACACACCCTAGCTAAGTTTACCGAAAAAAAACTAAAGAATCAAAAACCTACTTCTGGCCTAAATCCAGGGATGTGTTGCCCAACCAGAAAAACAATATCCTGGTGCCTAACCGGCATCACTTCAAGTTCAAAACAGCCCTGAGTGATTTAATAGAAAGATATATGGGTGAATAAAGTCCACTCATGCAAATGTGTTGGGCGGACCCATTCTAGCAAAGTGGACTAACCCACCTGATATATTAGGTACTCTCCTATACATGAGGTAGATTAGCTGGCTTGCCGTTACAAGGAGACACAGGGCTTACTTCGGCAATTAGTCGAACTCTCTGCCTTTGGGCGGAGAGGAACCCAGACGAGGCTGTGCCGAAGGGCAGAGTCTCATCTGGGGAGGTAGACAGCTACCCGACCCCGTTTTTACGAAGTCTACTGGGAATTTTTGCCCAAGCCTACGTGTCCGGTTTTACCCCGCATTAAAAAACGCCTTGTGCCACATCCTGCCTCGCGGGGTGGTGAGTTAAATAACCTGACAAGGAGACACAAAAAGGTAGACATGTTAGAAGGCAAGTCTTTTGAGAAACTGTATCAATTCACAAAATCTTTAAATATCTGGCAAGGACCCCGTTATCGGAACATTTCAAACCTCTCCAGGGGTACGTATCGTATGAAGTGAGAGCTGCATAGAGAACCCCAGTTTATTTAGTCATTATTTAATGTTCTGTGTATATTTTTTACAGTGTAGTTCAAACTTTACAAGGCCCAGGAGCCACTCAAAGAAGAGGATTACAGAGTAAGAAGCACATTTTATGCAAATACGTCAGGAAGACCACAGTTAACCCTAGACATGAACAGGTTAAGAGTATGAGTACATCGCCTTGGGAGTCGGTTACACAGTCCGCGACAAGAAGATGCTCGAACTGAACTTATTTCTCAAGAAGAGAATACAGAAGAAATGAGGGTTATTCGCTACAATGTGCGTAGCATGACGGGTCCTAGACGGGAAGCTTAGAACTAAAGCACGTATTTCGTCAGATCACTGTCCATGGAAGTAGCAATAGGGCAGTCAGAAGCTTCTGATATCTCGTTTGTGGGAGAGGGGTTGCAGGGTGAAAAATAGTTTGACACCCATAAGGACGCGGATAAACGCTTTTGGACTCTTTTCAGTCTAGAAAGTGAAGACTCGGCAACTCCTGTTCAAATCGTCAATCGTGGAAAATGACGCTCACTTAATTCCGACATATTTTTGAGTCAATATTTTGGAGGGTAGAGGTATTTTTTGCTAATGTTTTCACTAAACAAGGCCCAGGAGCCACTTCCATGGAAGTATCGATAGAGCAGTGAGAGGCTTGTGACATCTCGTCTGTGAGAGAGGGGTTGCAGAGGGAAAAATAGTTTGTCACCCACAAGGAGGTGGATAGATGCTTTTGGGCTCTTTTCGGACTAGAAATTGAAGACTGGGAAACTCCTGTTCAAATATGACAGCAATACTCCATTTTAGGTTTGTATTGGGCCTTTTAAAAGTAGAGGATAAACACGTGGAGTCAGTTACTTACTGGAGGGGTACAGGGAATCAACTATTTTTCCCTGTCTTTTTACAAAAAAAGATCCGTTCTGTTGTGCTTTATTCATTTTAGCATTCCATATCACATACCTTAACGGATCTACCAATAGAGGACGGCGAATCTTCAGTATCTGTCTAGATTTCTAAGATGAGGTATTATGTACATTATTTACATATGTCCTTGTCTTCATTTTTGTCACCATATTTATTACAACGTTTCGGCCGTTGTACGCTCCGGCCTTCTTCAGGTCTTCTTCATTAAGGACACATGGCACAGTGGATAAAGGCGTTGGTTAGATCCAGTGACAGAACCCAAAGAGTTCAATACCCGGTTAAGGCAGTGGAGAACTTTCAGAGGGAAATTAATAGGAGATCGCCTATAACGGACATCCATTAAACATGGCGCGTGGAACTAGAACAGTCTACCCCAGTGAGCGAAATAATGGGTTAAGTTCGACATTCCAACAACCTGAAGAAGGCCGGAGCGTACAACGGCCGAAACGTTGTAATAAATATGGCGACAAAGATGAGGACAAGAGTCTGAATAATGTAAATAGTGGATGACGATACTCCTTTAGCTCCCGAGGCAAATGTGCTGATTATGAAGAGCCGGGATGAGCTATGATGACAACTTAGGCATTCATTGTTAGGATATGAATGAACTTGATCTACTAAGTGTTCTAATATAATATAATATGTTCTGATATAATAATTCGAGATAAAACTTTCCAGAATTATCTTGACCTGGAATGAGAGCAGTGATGGTACCTCACCAACCATGAATCCATCATAAATTTAGTAAATACTAATTTGGTTTTGACGTCCACAATATATAGCTCACATCTTGTCCTGTCTATTTTCTAACGACCAGATAGTTTATATTCTCTGAGATAAAAAAAAAAAATTACTGTTATATCTAGCTATTAGGTTGGTGGAAAAATACTGACGTAATAATGTCGTTTTTGACGTATTTTCTAACGTCAAAAAACGACATTATTACGTCATTATTTTTGCACCAACCTAATATTTCAACAGTAAACTAGTGAGACCTAATAGCCAATCGAGTAGTACACATATATTCATACGACCGAGATACAAATTCTGGAGTCGGGAGGAATAAACTTATTTTCTTTAAATTCCTACGCTAAAATAACTATCACTGGAAATTTCTGAGATGTGGTGTAGCTAGTATTGAAAAAGAACGCTCAGTCAATTCTACTGATTTTTTTTTTTTTGCTAATGTTCACACTATACAAGGCCCAAGAGCCACTCGAAGTAGGGATTTACTGAAGAAGATTGTTGTGTGAGGCAAGGCGGAGTGCCACTAGTACGCTTTACAGAGAGTGAAAGTAAGAGAAAAATTGGAAATAGCGGGGGGTTAAGGAAGGATAAAAAGAAGAACGGGGTTGAAAGCATCAGAAGATGACGATTGACGTTATATTTAAATTGAATATTGTAGTTATCAGGAAAGCAAATAAGAGGAAAGGAGTATGAGAAAAGAAACTGCAGCAGTAGAACTGGCGGTTACATTTAACTGTTTCAACACTAAAAGTGTGGGACCTAAATGCCAATCTAGCAGCAGACTTAAATTCATGCAGTCGGAGCCCCAGGGAAAATATGAGGATATTTAATGCCTGAAAAACAAAACTGCTCTCTATTACTCACCAGAGAGAACCATCCCTGCCTCCCATTAGAATGGCTGAAGCTCAACTCCACGAGAGCACCTCTTTGCGACTGCTCGGTCTCACACTGTCCGCTGAGCTGAGATGGAACAAATACATTGAGTCAATAGCTTCGTCCACCGCAAGGAAAGTTGGCTCCCTGTGCCGCGCCAGGAATTTTTTCTCGCCGGTGTCGATCCTTCAAATCTACAAATCCACCATTCGCCCTTGCATGGAATATTGCTGCCATATATGGTCTGGAGCACCTTCTGTTTGTCTCACGGTCTTTGATAAAATCCAGAGACGGATATGCAATGTAACTGACCTTGATATGGCATCTCGTCTGCAGTCGCTCTCTCACAGACGTACCGTCGCCTCCCTCTGTCTTTTTTAAAAATACTTTCACTGCTCCGATGAACTGCTCTCGCTGGTTCCCAGACATCATGAATTTAAGCGTTCAACTAGGCTGGCATCACACTCTCACCCTTTCACTGTCGAAACTGTTAAATGTAGCTGTCTCTTCTACTCCAATAGCACCTCTCGCCTGTGGAACTCCCTCCCCTTTTTTGTTTCCTTGATAGCTATAATCTCCAACTATTCAAATGTAATGTCAATCGATGTCTCCAGATACCCTGATCTATCCCCTATCCTTCTCTTCATCCTTTTCTCTATCACTCCTCTTTGCTCTAGCTACAACTCTCTGTGATCCCTTGCGTGCTAGTGGCTTCCTGTTTTCCTTGGGAGTGAAACACTTAAAATTTTTTAGGAAAGATAAGAATTAATCCTTGACTGGAACAGATTGTTATGGTCAGGTATTCATCGACTTGAGAGTCGATTCCACGAAGAAGCGTTTTGCGGGAAGGGGCTGTTCGAGTGGAAAAATACAGAATGGTTAAAGGCATGAACTCATGTTATTGAAAACAAGAAGACCAAAAAAATTTCCCCAAATGGAGAGCCTGGTGATAGTAACATTGTTGAAATTTCAAAAGCAACAATATTTTTTAAAGCATTTTACCCCAAGCAAGACAGGAATGCGCTGGGGGTTATGGAGAGTGAAAGTGAACGAAAAGAGTAGGTATAGGGGAGATTGGGCGAAGGTCAAAAGAATAGAGATCAAGGCTACAGGGGTTAACGGTTGAGGTTGCAATTAAATGATTGAAGATTGTATTAGGTTGGTGCAAAAATAATGTCGTTTTCTCACATAAAGTTAAACAAAAAAAACGACATTGTTTTTGCACCAACCTAATAGTTAATAGGAAAGCGAGAGGAGGGCAGTTCCAATGTTGGGATGTGCAAGGAAAGAAACTGTTGCAGTAGAAGTGGCAGTTACATTTAACAATTTCAACAGTAAATGGGTGGGACCTAATTGCCAATCTAGTAGCATGCTTAAATTCATGCAGTCGGGGCACCAGGAAAATATGAGGATATTTAGGAAGGATAAGAATTAATCGTTGACTTGAACAGATTGTTATGGCCAGGTATTCATCGTGGAGTCAATTCCACGACGAAGCGGTTTGTGGGAAGGGGCTGTTCGAGTAGCAAAACCCAGAATGGTTAATGGCATTAACTCATGCTAATGAAAGCAAGAAGACCAAGCAAAAAAATGTCTTGTTCTGTTATTTTCTCCATAATCGAGATTGTTATGGTCGGGCCTTCATCAGCTTGGTAGTCGATTCTACGAAGAAGCTGTTCGTGAGGAGTGGATCTTACTACTCACCGATAAAATACAAAAAGATTGCGGGTATACGTGTCATGGCCGGTTTTAAAAACAAGGATTCGTGTTGGTGGGACAAAGGAATGTAGCTCATTCGAACATTTTCCATAAAAATAGCGTTAGAGTAACGAAGTGCTTGCAACGTTTCGCATGTGGAGAAAGCGGTTGCAAGGTGAAAAACATTTCATCACCTATAAGGGTTCTTTGACGCTTTTAACTGAAAAGTGAAAACTGGCCGGCTTCAACCAAGATAGAAGTACTCTGTGATCGGACTGATACAGCTCTTGTAAAGGCACAGTAAATTAGGAGTCAGGTTCTTATTGGAGCGTTACAGCGGACCGACCATTTTTCCAACATCTTTAGAGTTGGATTGTATAGATAAGTTCCCCTTGAAATCTTGTGAAAACCTTCATTCCAGACGGCGTTTATGATAAAGGACATTTTCTGAAAGAACACCGGTTCTTTGCGATAGACGAAATAATCAGGGTCTGCTCGGTGATGCTAAATGATATGAAACAAGAGAAACATTGAAAAATGCTTATAAAATCATTGTATTAATAATAATTACAGAAAGGAAACTGAAAGTAACTCGTATGAACACCACCCAGGCCCGGTTACGGAGATAGGACCTGTAATAATTTTATGAGACTACACAATAGACACAAACAGAATAATCAAAGCTAACCGCCCAGACATCGTTATTAGAGACCGTAAACAAAAAAGGGTCTCTATATTGATATGGCAGTCCCCGCAGACTGCAATGCATCTTTGAAGATCTTTAAAAAGCTATCAAAATACAAGAATCCTGAAATCGAAATCTCAAAAATATGGCATATGGGAACATTAATAATTCAGGGAGTAGTTGGAGCTCTTGGAATGATGGGAAAATATTCCAGTAGATTACTTGAAGGGATTTCTGGAAGCCTATGCCTTAATGAAATACAGAATGTGTTTTGTTTGTTTTAGTTTTTTTTTCAATTGCTTAGTAGAAAATGTGATGAGTCCATTTTTGACCGTAGGTCTCTGGTCGGGACCCGGAAAGAAATGAGAAGAAGCCAGAAATAAGATGAAATATAAAAAAAAAATTAAAAGAAATAAAAAATATTAACAGCTTATAAATTTCTGAAGAAAAAAAAAAGAAAAATATTATCAAAAATGCATTTGGTTCTCGTTTGAAAAAACAAACTCTCTTTACAAAATTACAAACGGACAGAACGAAAGAAAAGGGTCGGCAATTCGCTTTCTCTTTACCAGCATTCACTTATGTTGCTGGATTTTATTGCGTAAATTTTAAGCTCTCAGTGGAGTTAGTATGAGTCACGCTTCATATAACAATTATCACTCGACACCCTCCCCAACTCCGCACCACAGACATCAGACTTATTTCCAAGACTATTCTGGATATTTATTTACGATTATGCAATACTCATATAGAAAAAACAAACATAATAATAATAATAATAATAATAAAAATAACAATAATAATAATAATAATAATAATAATAATAATAATAGGACGTATCTTGATATGACTAGCGCTTGGAGACCAATCGCCCTGATATCAGACTTGTGCACAAAAAGCACCTGATAATGCGAATATTTTTTACGATTAAGACGAAAACAAAATAATAATAATAATAATAATAATAATAATAATAATAATAATAATAATAATAATAAGCAAACTCGGATCCGGTTAAGAAGATAGGACCTGTAATAATTTTATGGGACTACACAATACACACAGCCAGAACTATCAAAGCTAATCGCCCAGGCATTGTTATTAGATACCGCAAACAAAAAAATTGCCTCTTTATTGATATGGCAGTCCCTGCAGACTGCAATGTATCTTTGAAGATATTCAAAAAGCTGTCAAAATACAAGGACCTTGATTCTCAAAAATATGGGAACATCAAAAATCCTTGCTGTAGTTGGAGCCCTCGGATTGATTGGAAAAGATTCCAGTAGACTCATTGAAAGGGTTCCTGGAAACCCATAACTTAAAGAAATACAAAAAAATGTTCCCACGAGTACAGGCCACACCTTACAAAGGGCTTTATCGATGTAAAATATGCGTGTTCTTTATTTGTTTTTTTGTTTTTTAATTGTTCAGTGTAAAATATCATGATACCATTTCTGACCTTAGGTCTCTGGGCGGGACCCGGGAAGAAAGGTATACACACTAGAAACCAAAGGAAATAATAATAATAATTATAATAATAATCCACAATCTCTGTTGTAGTTGGAGCCCTCGGATTTGTTGGAAAAGATTCCAGTAGACGAATTGAAGGGATTCCTGGAAGCCCATAACCAACACCTTAAGAAGGGCTTTATCTAACCTTAGGTCTCTGGGCAGGGCCCGGGAAGGAAGATATACACACCAGAAATCAAAGGAAATAATAATAATAATAATAATAATAATAATAATAATAATAATAATAATACCCTTGATTTTGTAATCGTATGGCGAATCCGAACGTAGAGACCATATTGTATCTGCTCTGCAACGGTCTATCAACGGCAGCCAGCAGAATTACTAGTATAGTCATACTTGTTCATTGTTTGACATTAATAATACTAAATTTCATAAATTTATACAAAAATAATTACTCTACTCTTCCGGCAGATAAAAGTAGTGACGATATGTTGACATCTTCCAGAAAGAGTGAATTATCTGTTTCAATATTTAGAATATCTCCAGTGTTCTTGACTTGGTAGTAGGTTACGGCATCTGGCTGTAATGTCTTCTTGATAGCCTTAGGAGATGAATGGCGGGGACTCAGCAGGAATATGTGCATTTAGAATACCTGACCCTTTTGCACAGTCAGATTCAATTATGTCTGGATACACGAACGCATCAAGCGGTCCGCCGAAACGAACGGCGGCGACGCGTGGGGCAAATAAAGATATTAAAAAAAAATAAATAAATAAAAATAAAAATAAAATCAAAGGAACTGAAATAGAAATATTGGAGATTTTCCAGTTGTAAATGCAGTTCTTTAGAAATGTAATTAGAAAATATCTTGTTGTGTCAGTGATTGTTAAAGTTTTGCTCTCGGCAACTGAAGATAGATAGATAGATAGATAGATAGATAGATAGATAGATAGATAGATAGATAGATAGATAGATAGTGAACAGACTGCGAAATATATAAAGAAAGAAAGAAAGAAAGAAAGAAAGAAAGAAAGAAAGAATACAGACTGCGATGACAGACTAATGTACATACATATATACAGATAGAGATAGATAAATAGATACATGTAAGCATGCATTGATTACGGACTGAGATAGATAGATAGATAGATAGATAGATAGATAGATAGATAGATAGATAGATAGGAACATTCTTAGATAGATAAGAACAGATTGATATACATACGAACAGATTGAGATAGATAGATAGATAGATAGATAGGAACAGTCTGAGATAGATAAGAACAGATTGATATACATATGAACAGATTGAGATAGATAGATAGATAGATAGATAGATAGGAACAGTCTGAGATAGATAAGAACAGATTGATATACATATGAACAGATTGAGATAGATAGATAGATAGATAGATAGATAGATAGATAGATAGATAGATAGGAACAGTCTGAGATAGATAAGAACAGATTGATATACATATGAACAGATTGAGATAGATAGATAGATAGATAGATAGGAACAGTCTGAGATAGATAAGAACAGATTGATATACATATGAACAGATTGAGATAGATAGATAGATAGATAGATAGATAGATAGGAACAGTCTGAGATAGATAAGAACAGATTGATATACATATGAACAGATTGAGATAGATAGATAGATAGATAGATAGATAGGAACAGTCTGAGATAGATAAGAACAGATTGATATACATATGAACAGATTGAGATAGATAGATAGATAGATAGATAGATAGATAGATAAAATACAGACTGCGATTACAGACTAATGTACATACATATATAAATATATGCATATATACATACATACATACATACATACAAGCATACATTGATAGATTACGGACTGAGATAGATAGATAGATAGATAGATAGATAGATAGATAGATAGATAGATAGATATACATATGAACAGATAGCTAGTTAGATAGATAGAGAGAGATTACAGAGACAGAGAGGTAGATACATACATACATGCATAAATACAAGCATAGATAGAATACAGACTGAAATACATAGAGAGATACATACATACATACATATAGAGATAGATAAATAGATCGATACATACAAGCATAGATAGATACATACATAAATACATACAAAGCTATCGAAATAGATAGATAGATAGATAGATAGATAGATAGATAGATAGATAGATAGATAGATAGATAGATAGATAGATAGATGACAACACCAGGAAATAAAATGAAAGAAAGAAAAATGGCAAACAGAAATATCTGAAGAAATTGTGTGACTACTCGAAGCCATATCCATTTGAGCACCTCATACAAATACAGTGGGTATCAGAGAGACACTTTTCATAAAGAGGCTTGTTTCTTCACGCGACCTTAACCTCAGTGAATACTTGTGGAGCATTGCGAAGAGGTTATGTTTACATTGGAAGAGCGGCAATTTACCCACATTGAAAACACATGGATTGCTATTCTAAGTACTTTGACGACTAACAAGAGCTCACAACAACATAAAACAGAAAAATTCGCGTTAATGTTCATTTTATGCTGCTATCATTGCAGAACAATTGCCATGAAAATATTTGCAAAAAAGACAGTGAGAAACCACGTCACGTCGATTAGAAAATGACTGATGACAAGACGCTACGTCAGGATCGATTACAATGTAGATTATGCATTGAATTTTGTCATCAAAAGGAGCAGAAGAGAAGATATGACAGCAATATTCAATGCACGGATGAATGGTAGATTTATAAATGTGCAAGATGGATTCTGATGAGAAAACCTTTGGCGGTGGGAAAGTAAATTCGTGATTCTAGATGAGGACCAATAACATTACATTCTTTGGATTTTGTTGAGAATCTCAAGATATATAACAGAAGCACCAGACCAGATTGGCAGCAATATTCAATGCAAGGACGAATGGTAGATTTATAAATGTGAAAGATGGATTCTGATGAGAAAAACTTTGGCGGTGGGAAAGTGATGTGGGGCCAAAGTCGAGACTACAGAAGGAAAACACGGAAGTCGGATTAGATGTAAGAAAGTTATATTAACAACAGGTTACAGAGATAGTGTAAGCGGAGCTTACTATATGTTAGTGTCCAATACTGTTAGTCGTACGCGGCTCTCACTGTCTCTCTGTCTCTCTCTCTAGAGTGTTGTGTCGCATACTTAATATAGACCTGGAAGTGTCTATTGTGAAGGTAGTTCCGGTCTCACAATACCCCACTTCCAAGAGTTTTCTTTTTGAAAAGGAGAGAAAAAATAAAACTGTTAATACTTTTTCCTCTTGTGATTTACGTAAGTAAATTTCCTTTTCCTTCCTGAGCGTCCCACTTCAGGAGAGATTTGGGACATGTCGAGATCGAAGTGATCGAAAATTACGTCGATCGGCTTTTCACAGTTATTTTGTAGTGATTCTTCCGATTCCTTCAAACGGCATTTTCTGAGTTGGTTCCAGTGGCGTTTGTGGGTGTTTTTCGGTCCTTGGACAATATAGACCAGTTCGCCAATTCTTTGTTTTATGGTGCCTACTTCCCAGAATGTTATATTGTTTTTGTAAGACTTGAAAAAGACTTTATTTCTTATGAGGCGATGAGGGTTTTTTTAACCTTGCTTGCCGTGGAATAAGTTTGTCGAAGACAGACTTGATTTTCCTTGCGAACATTGTTTCTGCAAGCGAGCTTCCCATAGGCGTGTTCGGATTAGGGGTTATCCGATATACCTGCAGAAACTGTTGCAATGCTCTATCGGTCGGTGTGCCTAGTGCCTTTCTTTCGGCCTGGCCATTCGACCTAGGGTGGTACTGAGGCGTTGTAATGTGGTCCACCTGATATGACTTGCAGAAGTCTCTAAATTCACTTGATGTGAATTGAGTTCATTTATCTGTAACTACACAATCTACCACGCCAAAACGCGCGAATAGCTCGTGTAGAAATCCGACCGTGCAGTTTGTGGTTGGTCTTTTACATTGTAGGATCTCACGCCACTTTGAGTGGTTATCCACAACAATGAGGTAGTACATGTTGTCTATAGGCACTGCAAAATCGATATGAATTCTTTGCCATGGATAATCTGTTTTGGGCCATGGTTTGCACGTCGTGGTTGGAGCTTCCCCGGATGTCCCATGTGAAAATCCCTGAGGATTTTTCTTTATAGGCTGTTTGGAATCACTACGCGGTCATTGTATAGTAGGACATCATCGCAGAGGGAAAAAAAAACTTCAGGCACATTGGGGTCTTTGTTGTGAATTTTGCTTTTTATGGATTGAATGAATTCATCCTCTCGAGACTCCCTTTTTATGTCGGCCAAAGTAACTGGGAGCTCTCTTATGGTACTCGCGATCATATTTTTGATTTCACAATTTGTCCTTAGGGTAGTAATGATGGAGTCTTCAAAGACTTCTGGATTTTTTGGAATGAGTCGCGATAAACGGTCTGCATGGCAAATATTTTTGGATGTTAGGAACTCTATCTTGAAATTATAGTTTAAGAGAATCGTTCCCCAACGGAGTAGTCTATTTGCAGTATAGACTGGCAGACCTTTTTTAGAACCAAAAATTGTAATTAGAGGTTTATGGTCTGTCTGCAGTATGAACCGTCTACCATGTAGATATCTGTGAAACTTTGTCACAGCTAATATTAACCCTAGAGCCTCTTTCTCTATTTGGGAATATTGTTTCTCAGCTGGAAGTAGAGATCTTGATGCGTGAGCCACAGCTTTTCGCGAACCATCTGGCAGTTTATGCAGAATGCAAGCACCAATGCCGTACGAGCTTGCATCACTTGCGACTATGATGTCGAGACTAGGGTCGTAATGGGTGAGGGAAGGGTCTGAAGTAAGAGTTTTCTTGATCTTCTCGAATGCGTCTTGGGATTCCGGGGTCCATGACCATGGTTTGTCCTTTTTTAAGAGTTGGTTGAGAGGCCCTCTCAAATTTTGCATGTTCTTAATGAACCCTTGGTAAAAGTTAGCTAGGCCGAGGATGCTTTGTAACGCTTGAACGTTATCTGGGGCCGGCATGTTTCTGATCGCGTTGGCTCTTTCTGGATCCGGCCGACGACCGTCATTATTTATAATGTGACCTAAGTATTTAATCTCTGGTAAGAAAAAGTCACACTTTGCCTCCTTAACCTTAAATCCGTATTCTTGTATCTTTTCGAATACGTTTATTATATGGTCGCGGTGGTCTGCCGTAGTTTTACTAGTAACCAGTATATCATCCAAATAGGCTGTTGCGTAGTCAAGGTCGCCAAGCATGGCGTCCATGACCTACTGGAAAATTGCAGGCGCAAGCTTTACTTCAAAAGCCAGTCTGTTGTATTTGTACAACCCTCTATGGGTGTTTATGCAGAGCAATTTGGAACTTTCTTCTTCCACCTCTATCTGAAGGTATGCGTCCGAGAGGTCAATTTTAGAAAAAAATTTTCCACCATTGAGTTTATTGAATATTTCTTCAGGGCTTGGTAGAGGATAGTGGTGATCTTGCAAGGCATCGTTTAACCCTGTGGAAAAATCTGCGCATACTCGTATTTCATTGGACTTCTTTTTTACGTAGACCGTAGGTGCTGCCCACTCGCTGAAATCGGTTTTTGACAGAATACCTGCTTGTTCGAGTCTATCTAACTCTTTATTGATTTGCTCTAGAGCAGCGAACGGGACATTCCGTTTCTTTTTAAATACCAGTTGTGCACCGTCCTTCACCTTGAACTTAGCTTTCATTTTATTACATTTCCCAAGGACGCCAGAAAATCCTGGGAAAATTGTTGAGTTCCTTTTTTAGATTTACTAAATTGGACGTTGTACTTTGTATCTTGCGACAAAATATACTCATTGGGCAATCCCAAAGATTGAATTTTTCTCTCCAATCTGTTCCAAATAAGTTATCTGAAGTTTTCAATACATAGGCTTTGAGCTTTTTGGTAACTCCATTTAGTGTTACTGTAAGTATTACCTCTCCTAAAATGTTAATCTTTTCGCCAGTTACGGATTTTGCTGTTTTAGCCGTTTTTAATAAGGTCGGCTTGTTTAATTTTCGCCAAATACGCCAGTTAATGGTTGAAAGATCGGAACCCGAGTCAAGCTGGAATTTAATGGAATTATTGAAAATATCCACAGTTACATATTTCCTTAAATTCCTATCGACAATATTGTCAGATTGAGCTTGCCTAATTTTATTTTTGGGTTTTCTCGTTCTGTTGGCGTACCAGCACGAAGTTAAAGTATGCCGACTTTTATTGCAATTTTTGCAATATTTTTTCTTCTTAACTGGACAGAATTTCATCCAATGGCATTTACCACAATGGTAACATGGTCCGGGCGGTTTCTTTAACCTATTTGAGTTTTGGTTACTGCGTAATTTAGGACATGAGATTTTCCTTTTGCCTTTTGCCTTTTTGAGGGGAATCGGAGGTAGACTTACTTCTGATTTTATTAATCTGAATCACACCTGATTCCTCGATAGTGTTTTAGTCACGCTTTACAGATATTACTCTTTGACAGTCCTCCGCCAGTGTTTGGAGTGTCAATCCTTGTTCGTTCTCAAGCTTGGTCAGTACCCGTCGTCTGACTTCGGCGTCTTCTGCTGATACTAGACCTTGTGCGAAAATTAAGCACTTAAATTCATCGGCAGTCAGTTCGGCTAGTTTAAAATCATTACATAGCTTTGTTCACCGATGCTGCAAACGTTAGAAAATCTTGCTGGTTGTCTTTGACTGTGTTCAGGCATTTCCAAGATAAGATAAGGCAGCAATATTCAAAGCACGAAAGAATGGTAGATTTATAAATGTTCAAGATGGATTCTGATGAGAAAAACTTTGGCGGTGGGAAAGCAAAGTCATGATTCTAGGTGAGGACCAATAACATTACATTCTTTGGATTTTGTTGAGAATCTCAAGATATATAACAGGAGCACCAGAAAAGATATGGCAGCAATATTCAATGCACAGACGAATGGTAGATTTATAAATGCGCAAGATGAATTCTGAGGAGAAAGACTTTGGCGGTGGGAAAGTAAAGTCAGGATTCCAGGTGTTTCGTGCTCATTTATGATGTTTTTTCAAATGTCAAAAAGTCCGCCATTTATATATATATTTTTTAAGTAGTGATCATGCTGTCTGTACACGAACAGAAAGTAAAAATATTATTTTTACTTGGAATCTGAATCTTATTTTCATAACTTAAATATTCGTGTGAGAATTAACGTCATTATCATGTACACAACATTATTAAAATTTTATATAAACTACTTTAAGCTTATATATCTTATTTATATCAAATTTCCTCCTGTAATATCTATGTAAGGAAACATAAGTGAATATCGTATATTTGTCTGAGTTATATTCCAAAGCTACCTTATTGTATAAATTCTATATACAACTGAAATAGCCTGTATTCCAAAATCCGAAAAAAATATCTGGAAACCTATGCACTTTCGGTTTCAAGAGATTCGGATTAAGGATTTTCAACCGGATTAAAATAGCATTTTGGGTTTTTTTTTTTTTTGCCCATTTAATAATTTTTTTTTTCACGTTAAATCTTTCTCTTGAATATGTTAATTTCTGTATTGTTTTTTTAGGATCTGGGAATTCTGTACATCGTTCATGCAATCGAAAAAAATCGGAAACTGGGAAACAGGACCCATTTATTGGGGCAAGCATCTGATTTAGCTGTTCTTCCTTTTCTTATTCTTTTTTTTTTCATGCAAAAATGCTTTATCTGTCTTTTTTTTTAATAATTCATCCCATGCACGGCTGTAACGCCACGAAGACACAAGCGGTTACTAAGTTTGAAAGAGTTAGACAACAGAAACATTACGTGTGGGCGTAAACAATAAAAGATTATTCAGGAAGGCAGTAGATAACGATTGACATTGTATTCTTAAAGATCAAATTTGGCTAGAAAGCATGGAGCTGGAAGAGAGTTCCACAACAGATAAGTGCGAGAAAAGAATGTTTAATATATAAAATACGGTTAAATCTAGCCAATTCAATTGTAAATTAATGAGATGTTGTTGCTAATCTACTTAGCGAAGAGTGATATTTGTTCAGCTTATATAGGGAAATGTGACCCAAGGCCAAAATGGGGAATGGGGGATAATGAAGGTCTTCTTCTGTCTTAACGTTAAACTTAGCCAGCCACAAACACTGACATAAAAATACCACCATATTCCTTACACCACAACAACGCAGTCTAACTAACTTTTCTTACTACATCCACAATAACCTCATCGTCTCTATGAAAATCCTAACTAGCCCCCATATATACAATTCATGTCTGTGTGTGTAAGACGGGGAGGAGAATAAAATAACAAGTTTTGAAACAAACCTATATAGAAAGAAACCAAACAATTTTTTTTTTTAGCAATTCTCCACAACAATTCTTAAATGTGGCAGAAACATCAGGAAAGGAACTGCACGAAATCAATGCGGAATTTAAAACAGGTTTTGAATTCAGTGTTGGCCTTATCTTCCAAGGCTATAGAACCCAGTCTATAGCTGGGGGAAGAAGAAGAGGATTCATACCTTTCCCAAGGGTATTGGCACGTAATTAAATGGGTATGACGATAAACTACATTCGCGTCCTGGGTAAGACGATAAACTACATCCGACTGCAAGGCCTCTGATCAGGAGGTTTTGAGGATCATGAAAGTACCTTTTAATTGCTGGTATTATCGGGTCCGGGTGGATGCATCTCCCAGGATCCCAGCTATGGACAAATAGTTAACCCCACCCAAGAGTAGTCAAAACACTATGGAATTATAATAATAGGTTTTACTGCCAGGAATACCGTTCTGGAAAAATTATTACCAGCAGTACATTTTTGAAAAAGATAAAAATACCAGCAATACATCTTTGGAAAAAAAATCTTACCAGCATTTTTGGAAAAAAAATCTTACCAGCAATACATTTTTGGAAAAAAAATTAGCAATAATACATTTTTGGAAATAAAATATTAGCAGCAATAAAAATTTTGTCTGCATGACAACCCATTGAGGTTGATATACCGTAAAATAAAAGAATCCAAACCAAAATCTTTGGATATCATCAAGAATCTACAAATGTATAGTAGGATCATTAGAACATATGTGGCAGCAATATTCAAAGAATCGATGAATGATAAACTTTTACATAGATTCTGTCTATCACGATAGTGAACTAAATTTCTTAGTAGCAAAACTAATAATGGATTCAGTATAGTATTTCAAATTCGACCGAGAATCTTAACCCGAGGATGCACAACGAAGAACTCCTTTTCAAGGTTAGCCTCTGCTATGCTGATTGCAGAGAGAATGGAATCTCTCAGATGATTAATAAAGAGCAGTTTAGTTTTGAAGGCATTAAAATTAAGAAGCCATTCCTTGCCCCAGTTAACAACAGATTCTAGGTTATTTTTGAGATCAGCTGCCAATTTGACCTTATCGAACTGATCAGTCTTACTATCGAGACAGGAGTAAGTGCTTATGTCCTCAGCATAAATACAGGGTTGAGATGTGACTTCTGTTGTTCAGGCCAAAAAGATAATTAAGTATTGTTCTGGAACTCTTGGTAGCTAACTGGCCGCCTGAAACGTATATTCTACATCATTATTCATTAATGACAAGACTCTGTACCTTATGTTATAATCTTCCTACAACCAGATCTTCTGATTCATGTTGTACAAATTTCCACCACTGGTCGGATGTGAACGCTTCGAAACCCAAGACTAAAGTAAAAATTCCGTCAGCTGCGCATCGGTTCCGCACATAGCTTCCGTTTTACTTATACACTCAAAGAAAAATACAATCCAGAAATTCCATCCAATAACACCCATTCCCAAGCAAAATAAAGACTGGAGCCGATCTGAGACTAAGAAACATAAAAGGTCATCAAAGGGATATCTTCGGTAGTCGGTCGGCACAACAGCCAGGATTCACAACGCTTCTCAGAACACGACCTCCCATCTTCAAAGACAATTCGCCAAAGGCCGTCGCCGCAGTAAGTCATAACTCACCATTCCTCTTCTACCATACGCCTTTGCGGACGACTTTTACGATTCTATTTATCCCTTTCTTTCAACGAGTGACATTTACACCAATTCAGAATTTGATGTATTTTTACATTAATACAATTCTTTATTTCTTAAACCTCCATCGTTTCTTCTTTGTTTCGCCAATATGCGCTTAATATAACATTCACTACAGTAGCCTTAAGCCAGACTCTTCATAAAATATTGTTTTAATAAAAGGATTTAATAAATTTCAACTGAGAGTTGCACTGGCTGCTCGGCAAATGAATGCCGAATATTTCATTATAAGAAAACAGTCAATATTACCATTATTGGATGTTAGTCGAAAGTTAGCCAAGGAATTTCGGATTCTTTGCAGTAGATAAATAATTACTATTAAAATCAGAATGTTAGCCTTAAAAGGCACAAGTACTCTCCTGGAGGTTAGCATCAACCATACTGATGGAAAGTAGAAAAGGGTCTTTCATATGATATATAGCAAGAACACCAGACCATATGTGACAGCAATATTCAAAGCATGATTCTGTGGAGAAAAAAATGTCTAGCTCGACACAGTGAACCAACTTTCCTAGCAGCAGACATATCAATTGATTCAATATAATCTTTTCATTCACATCATGTGAGCGGAAAATGTTTGCCCTGATGGTTAGCATCAGTCATGGTGATGGAAGACAGAAAGAAGTCTCTCGGAAGATTGATAGAGACCAGTTTTGTTTTGAAGGCGTTAAAATTAGCAAGCTTTTCTTCGCCCCCATTTAACAACAGATTGGAGGTCATTTTTGAGATCAGCTGCAAATTTGACCATAGCGAACCGATCAAACTTACTATTGAGTCAAGAGTAAATGGCTATATAATCTGTATAAATAACAAGTTGAGTGGCGAAAAAAATCATTGTCAAGAAATCGAACAAACAAAACGAACAACAAACAAGAGTTATTCCAAGAATATCGTTCCAAGACAGCCTTTAGCAATCTTAATCTGAACGAAAACTACCGGGGGGAAAAATGTTTCTGTTTTAAAAGTATGATCAAGAATCATAAAATCAAGCAATATTTCAATCCACGGTTTTATTTTATAACGATAAACCCGACGGCGTTTCGAAAACACAACGTATACGCAAGCTTTCTTTGTCTACTTTTACTCTTTATAAATAAGCAAACTAAAAAGAAACTCACCAATATCTTGCACCAGTTCAGCAACATTTTTATATTATACATTTATTTTAAACTGTTAATGCTGCGCCATTTTTAATCGATGTTCTCGAAATGTAAAAAGTATCTTTAAAGTTTAATCAGTTTGTGTTCCATGTGCACACAACTGGAAAACATTAAATGTAGGATTTAAGAATTATTTCAATAAAACAAAATTGATTGATTAATTGATTTATCTTTACGCCTTATCAACCCTATGTGGGGTATTTAAAACTGAAAAAGTTTTGGTTTGTTTTGTTCGGTTTGGTTTGGTTTTCGGCATATCAACCTCAATTGGTTATTTAATACCGACAAGATTTTTATTGCTGCTAATATTTTTTTTTTTTGGTTTGTTTTAGAGGTTATGAACCTTAATTGGCTATTTAATGCTGACAAAATTTTTGTTGCTGCTAATATGTTTTTTTTTGTTTGTTTTACGGATTATCAACCTTAATGGGTTATTTAAAGCCGACAAGATTTTTATTGCTGTTAATTTTTATTTTTTTTTTTTAGTTTGTTTTACGACATATCAACTTCAATGTGTTATGAAATGCCGACAAGATTTTTATTCCAGATAATATTTTCTCCAAAAATATATTGCTGATAATATTTTTTTTCTTCAAAAATATATTGCTGGCAATAATGTATTGCTGGTAACATTTATTTACAAAAATGTATTGCTGATAATATTTTTTCATTCAAAAATGTATTCCTGGTATTGAAAACTATTTTTACACTTTCACAGCGGTTTGACCCCAATTTTGGACCCTAACAAGTACTACCATCTCGAGTTAGGGTGAACCTAGGAACACTAGCAATTAAGAGGTGGCTCCACTTGATCAGAGGTATTGCTGTTGGACGTAGTTTATCGTCTACCCAGGACGTGTTGTGGTTTGTAAGATTTTTTTTTTTTTTGTTTCATTTGCGAGTAAGTAGTAATCTTTGGACATAAATATTTTTTTCAGATATAAACCTACCTCCTCCCCATACACCCAGGGCTAGGAGGAATAGATAGATTCATACCATTCCCAAGGATAAATGAACGTAAATAAATGGAACGAATCCGACTTGAATTCGAAATCGGCTCTCCGATTTTGAATAAAAATTGATCGGTTCAACTCTCTAATTATAACGTCTCCGCCTCAACTCTTTACTCTCTCTCTCTCTTTCTTTCTCTCTCTCTCTCTCTCTCTCTCTCTCTCTCTCTATATATATATATATATATATATATATATATATATATATATATATATATATATATATATATATATATATATATATATATATTCCTCAATAGGAATTGATAGGTTCACCTATTATCTGCATCACATTCCTCCCCGGTCATTTGAACATGAATAGAAGTTTATCCCTTCCTTCATGTTTAGGATTCCGTTTCCGGTTCCGTATAAAGTTTACTTCAACTCCATACTTCTAACGCCTCCATCTAAACTCTGAAATTTTATTTACTATTATTTATTTTTTCCTCAACAGGAGTAGATAGGTTTGTTTATCGTACGGTTCATACTCTTCCCTGAACTGTGCTTTCAAATAGAAAAGCCATCGATTGATTTTATTATCAAGTAAATGTGCGTATATGTCATACAATCGCACCAGATTAATGCATTGCAATTGGAACATGGACAATCTATCTATAATGATATTTGGGACTTATTAAAGAAATTGATGCTCCCTCCGGCTGGCGAATTACTTATCTTTAATGATATTTCTCGAATATAGAGGCCGGTAAACGAAAATAAATACAGTGTTTAAAATAAACGGAAGGTCTACTCATATACGGATATCTAATAAAAATAACATTTAAAAAAGAAAAACATACACAAAGACACACACACATATATATTTTAATATTTTTATTATAATATTTTACATCGCTACACAAAGATTTCCATGTTTCGTAACTTTAAAATTGTACCTTATCAGGCGATGTTAGATAGTTTACTTGGGAAATGAGAAAACAATTCGAGTTTATTTATATTTTGAACCCAAAATACAATACTTATTACATTTAATGGGCAATAAAATATGCCAATATTAAAGTTGAAAAATCAAAGATATCCGGCTCTCACCCCTTCAATGTCGAAACTCCTAAATGTAGCCGTCTCTTCTACTCCAATAGTTTCATGTCTCGCACCTCTCGCCTGTGGAACTCCCATCCCTATTCCAGTTTCCCTGAGAGCTATAATCTCCAACTATTCAAATGTAATGTCAATTGACATCTCCAGTTGGCTTGATCTATCCACTACCCTTCTTCTCATCCTTTCTTCTATCACTCCTATCTCATCTTGCTCTAAATTTTCTGTAAACCCTTGCGCCCTAGTGGGTTCCCTCTTTGCTTGGGGTGAAATGCTTTTAAATATATATATATATATATATATATATATATATATATTATGAAATGGACAAAGTCCGATAATTATTTTAAGACATTTTTATGTTTATACATTCTTTTTATAGATAAAATATTAAAGTAAATGCTATGTTCATAATAAACAGTGTTAAACAACATTTACCGGCCTGAATATCTGAGAAATTTTCATAGAAAATATTCGTCCTCCGACAGGATTCGAACCCGTATCCTATACGGAACCATCATATAGCCTGAAATGTCTTAAAATATATATATAGAGAGACAGACAGACAGACAAAAAGAGAGAGAATTTTTTATGCCTTCTCCCAGTGTACCAAACGATTACATAAATGGGTATATGTTAAAAATAAAGTTTCTTTCGTTTTGGAATCTGATGGGACATTGAAGAGCGAAACGCGTAATCAAATCTAGTTTCAATATTCTATTTTCTATTTGTCAAATTTCTTCAAAATTTTGTCCGGATTCTATATCCGATTTTACTCTCATATATACATACACAAACACACACACATACATATGTATATGGATATGTGTGGTGTGTGTGAAGTATTTAGACAATACACCCATGTGTATGTTTATATGAATTGTGTGAGCGTGTGCGTGTATGAGCAAAGGCTGTGACACATGTGTCGAGAGTAAGTGCTAATCGATGGATGAAGCGTTTGGCATTGAATCATGGGAAAGAATTAAATTTACATGTGATTTCCATTTTCCTCCTATAAGATAATGTCATTTGTTTTATCGTAATCGGTAATTGAGACAAAATCTTTCAATCGACATTACTTATCATCGAGAGGGAAATGACTTCAGTTATCTTCATTAGGTCCAATCCAGTATCCAAGCCTGGTAAACGTCACGGACATTATACGAAAGCAACCATTTATTTTTTCCCCTCTCATTATACGCACTTTGCGGCCCTTATTTCTCTAATTACTTTTCTCTGTCTTCTTCATTCCATCTCTCTCTATCGTTATCTATATATCTCTCTCTTCTCTTCTTTTCATCCCTATTTCCCATTCTAGCTCTCTACTTTTTCTACTTTTCTTTGTCTCTACGGTTTTTGTCCTTTTCTCTCTCTCTCTCTCTCTCCTCTCTCACTCTCTATGTACTCTTTTTCCTGCCGTCCTTCCTCTCTCTCCCTCTCTTTCTCTCTCTCTCCATCTCTCACTCTCTATGTACTCTTTTTCCTCCCGTTTTTCCTCTCTCTCCCTCCCTCTCTCTCCCCCTCTCTCTCTCTCTCTGTATAATCTCTTATCGTCTCTTATTCTCTCTTCCGTCTCTGCCTGCCTTTCCTTTTTCATCCTATCGTTTTTCCATCATTTTCTCTATATCTCTCTCTTCTCTTCTTTTCATTCCTTTTCTTTGTCTCTACCATTTTTGTCCTTTTCTCTCTCTTTTTCCCCCCTCTGTCTGTCTCTCTCTCTCTTTTTATATATATATATATATATATATATATATCACTCTTTCTGTCCTCTTTTTCATCCTGTCCTTCCTCTCTCTCCCTCAATTTCTCTTTCTCTAATTTCTTATCGTCTCTTATTCTCTCTTTCGTCTTTTCTTTCTACCTCCTATCGTATTTCCGTCATGTTTTTTATAAGTATTGCACCCCAAGCAAGGCGGGAGTGCCACTCACCCAGGGAGTAAGAGGAAGAATAAAAAAATAAATAAATAAATGAGTGGGTGTAAAATGATAAAAATAGCACTCACAAAACTTCCAAAAGATACAGGCGGCAAATAAAATGCACCTTTTGTTTGCACGGAGCCAATTGATGTAATTTCTTTAAGCATATCACCCGAAGAAAGGCAGTAGCGCCACTAGCACTCAAGGGCTTACAGAAATTAAGAGCAATAGTAATCAGGGATGTTTGAGAAGAGAATAAAGAGATTAGGATCAAGGCATCAGAAAATGTCTATTGGCATTATATAAGAATATTTGAAAATTATAACTATCAGAGAAGCAAGGAAGAGGAAGGGAGTTCCACTGTCGGGAAGTGGGAGATAAGAAGCTGTTGGAGTAGACAAGGCGGTTACATCTAACTGTTTCGACAGCAAAACGTGGGGGGGGGGCAATATGCCAACGTAGCAGCACGCTTAAATTCATACATTTGGGGCACCAGTGAAAATATCTCGTCAGAGCAGTTGCTATGATAATATTTTTAGAAAAGACAGAGGGAAGCCACATATGGGAGAAAGAGATTGTAGACTATATGCCAGATCAGCACCTATCACATTGCATATTCGTCTTTAGATTTTGTGATGACCTCAAGATGAACAGTGGGGGCACCAGACCATATATGACTACAGTATTCAATGCAAGGACGAATGGTAGATTTGGAGGACTGATTCAGCCGAGAAAAACCTTCTGGTGCGACACAGAGGACCAAGTTTCCTTACAGTAGATACAGCTATTGATTCAATGTAGTTGTTTCACATCTATCTGTCTATCACGATTTCTATCTACCTTCTTTTCAGCCTTACCCGCTTTCTCGCTCTTTACTTTTCTTTCTTTCTAACATTTTCATCTTTTTATTCTTTCTTTCTCTGTCTCTCTCTTTTTAAATCTCGTCCTTCCTTTCTCTCTCTCTTTCTCTCTCTGTCTGTTTCTCTCCTAATTTTCTTTTCCTCCCTTATTCTCTCTTTTGTCCATTCTTACCTCGTATCAATTTTCATAATTTTCTACTCTCTCCCTCTCTCTCACACACACACACACACATAAACTCACTAGACTGTTCTAGTTCCAAGTGCCATGTTTAATGGATGTCAGTTATCAGTTATCTCCTGTTAATTTCCCTCTGAAAGTTCTCCACTGCCTTAGCCGGTTATTGAACTTACACTCTTTGGGTTCTGTCACTGGATCTAACTAACGCCTTTATCCACTGTGCCATGTGTCTTACCGTCCAACTCTGTCACGTCCACTATCCAGAATAACCTATCCCATCTAAATAATCTTGAAATAGTCACAAACACTTCTAAAACCATTATGGATATACTCAGAACCTCAAACACTAATAGTAATAATATTTCTGAAGGAGACATTTATAAAATAAATTCCCAAAACTGTTCCTCCCAATATATTGGAGAAACAAGTAGAAATTTAAAAAAAAAATCATTTATGAGCACAAAAGAGACTTCTCAAAAAACAACTTAGCTAATGCACTAGTCATACATAGAAATAAATTTAACCACAATTTTGATTTTAAAAATGTGACACTCATAAAAAAAGAAAATAAATCACTCAGAAAGAAAATCCTCGAAAGTGCCGCCATTGAATATTACCCAAATATTAATCTACGTCTAGGCTTTTTGCCGATTTCACCTTTCTTAACAAAATTACTTCTCTCCCAAACACGGCAAAATTTTATTCGAAGAGAAAGCTGACTAGAAGTTTTAATGATTTTCTAATCCCGGCTTGGATGTGGCGCAAGGCGAACGTATGGTGCACCCAGTGGGGATCGAACTCCCTACACAGTCGTAACTGATCTAGCAAGACAAGCTTTCTAACCCTTACACGACGTCGAGGTGCCCTAACAAGAGGTTTTAATTATACAGATTATAAAAACTAAAATGACTTCATATTATCTGTTTTTTTTAAAACAATAAAAAGAATTGTCATTATACAAATGTAACTATTTGATTACATTGGCTTCTAGCGCCCAGCATTTAACTGCTGAGATAGGGAAATCCAGATTCTTTCCAAGCACGTCTAACCTGAAGAATTCGTCTTCGATTTCATGCTTCCCTGATAACTATAAAAATGTTAAATAGAAAGATTTCAGTATCTGTCTATATTTCTGAGATGGGGTATTATGTACGCTATTTACATTATTTGGAATATCATCCTCATCTTTGTTGCCATATTTATCACAACGTTTTGGCGGTTGTACGCTCCGGCCTTCTTCAGTATGTGTCTATATTTCTGAGATGGGGTATTATGTACGCTATTTACATTGTTCGGACTATCAGCCTCATCTTTGTTGCCATATTTATCACAGCGTTTCGGCCGTTGTACGCACCGGCTTTCTTCAGTATCTCTCTGTACTTCTGAGATGTGGTATTATGTACGCTATTTACATCGTTCGGACTATCATCCTCAGCTTTGTTGTCATATTTATCACAACGTTTCGGCCGTTGTACGCTCCGGCCATCTTAAGGTGGTCGGAATGTCGAACTGAACCCTTTATTTCGCTCACTGGGGCAGACTGTTTTTTTAGTTCCATGTGCCATGTTTAATGGATGTCAGTTATCAGTTATCTCCTGTTAATTCCCCTCTCCAAGTTCTCTAACGCCTTAACCAGGTATTAAACTCCCACTCTTTGGGTCCTGTAACTGGATCTAACTAATGCCTTTATCCACTATGCCTTGCGGACATCTGTACATGAATTTCTGGGTATTATAGACCTAATGTCTTCAGCAACCGACATCTATCATTTGAAAAATATTTCTGAAATAAAAATAATTAATAGTTACATCATAAAACTTTTAAAGATCAACAATATTAACATTTATTTACTTTTGTTTATTAGTATTTAAATTAGGTCTCTTTGGTTTGGTTTGGTTTGGTTTGGTTTACGGCATATCAACCTCAACGGGTCATTTAATACCGACAACATTTTTTTTCCTGGTAATATTTTTCTTTTGTTAAAAGTCTATTTCTGTTAATATTTTTCCTCAAAAATGTATAGCTGGCAACATTATTCTTTCAAAAAAAAAAACGTATAGCTGGTAATATTATCTTTTCAAAAACGTACAGCCGTCAACTTTATTTTTTCAAAAACGTATTATCAGAGGCCTTGCTGTTGGACGTGGTTTATCGTCCTATCCAGGGCGCGGACGTAGTTTATCGTCATACACAGGACGCGGATGTAGTTTATCGTGATCTGGGTTTGGGGGTTAAATATTTGCCTATAGCTGAGACCCTAAGAGATGCTATCACACTGGGTCAGAGTGGACCTGGGAACACCAGCAATTAAGAGGTGGTTCCACACTCTTCAAAACCTTCTGAACAGAGGCCTACCCGTTGGACGTAGTTTATCGTCTTACCCAGGACGCGGATGTAGTTTATCGTCATACCCAGGATGCGGATGTAGTTTATCGTCATACCCAAGACGAGATCTGGGTTTTGGGGGGTAACTATTTGCCCATAGATGGGACATTAACAGGTGCTAACACCCTGGGTCAGGCTGGACCTGGGAACATCAGCAATTAAGAGTTCGTTCCACACTCCTCAAAACCTCGTGATCAGAGACCTTGCTGTTGGACATAGTTTACCGTCTTAGCCAGGACGCGGATGTAGTTTATCGTCAAACCCAGGACGAGATCTGGGTTTGGGGGTTAACTATTTGCTCGTAGCTGGGACCCTGACAGGTGCTACCACCCCAGGTCAGGGTGGACCTGGGAACACCAGTTATTAAGAGGTGGTTCCACACTCCTGAAAACCTCCTGATCAGAAGCCTTGCTGTTGGATGTAGTTTATAGTCTTACCCAGGGCGCGGATGCAGTTTATCGTCATACCATGGACGGTAGATCTTTTTGCATCCATCATAGTTTACCTTGACTTTCAGTGAGCTTTCATAAATTGAAAAATTCTGTAAAATTAACATTTTTATTTCTTTTATAAGAACTTGTCGCAAAATAAAATCTGTACATTTGCCTTGATAAAGTCCATTAGCCGCTTCTACTCCAACATATTATTCCCAAGCACGTCTAATCTGTGGAACTTCTCTTCAATTTCTTGCTTCCCTGATAACCATAATCTTCAACATTTTATATGCAACGTCAATCGCTACATTCTGTCTTCTTGAAACCTTTGGCCTTTCATCAATCCTCCCCAATAAGTGTTCTCGTTTTCTTTCACACCGAGTAAACCTCTGCAGTCTAGTCGTATTATCGCCTTGCTTGGGGCTCAAACGAAACAAAAAAAAAGAAAAGTTCCATCTAAACAATGCTCCGCTTATTAAAATAGAAATCTTTTAATTAGGCGGAAAATTCTTAAGATTGACGCTATCAAATCTTACAAAAATATAAATCTGATTCCAGGATTTTTTTACGGGGTGGGGGTGGTAATTTAGCTGTGTTAAATGAACTGCCAGACTACCTACATTTGAATTAATTAGAATTGTGAAGGAATGTGCCACATTCTCGAAAAAAATCGTAGAATTGTATGAACTGTGTGTATATTTTCGCTTTCTGATCTGTTGAAACCTAGAAACGCGAAACGTGTAATTAAATCTAGTTTCAATGAAACGGTTTTCAATTTGCCATATTTCTTCAAAAATTTTGTCAGGTTTCTATATCCTATTTTATGCCCCGCCCCAAAAAATTGTTCAAATCGTTTAACAGCAAAATTATCCAATTGTTTGATCAAATTCGGAATTTTTTATTTTTTTATCTGAGAAACGATTAAAGATATCTTACTGGAATTCTCCGAGGTTTTTATAACACTATTCGTCTCTACTTTGAGCAATAAGAATAAGAAGAATGTATATTTACTCTCCAAGCTTAACAGAAGAATCGCGATGAAATCGATCATAAATGAAAATGACATGTTCAACTTTAATTAGTAAGTTTCATATATTCTTTGGTCCAATTAATTACTATTAATCTAGGACTATGATTCTATATATATATATATATATATATATATATATGTGTGTGTGTGTGTGTGTGTGTGTGAAATAACATCATTTTCTTTCATCACGAGAAATGACAGCTTAGTGAAAAAAGGACTAATGATTTACTATTTAAGAAATACACACAAATACAAACCTCCTTTAATTTTTGATTGGATGAAACCAAGAAAGATGAAACACATAATCAAATTTAGTTTCAATGAAATGGTTTTCTGTTTGTCGTATTTCTTCAAAACTTTGTCAGGATTCTATATCCTATTTTATACACATATTGCCGACAGGGAGAGCACATGAATATAGCTAAAAACATATAAATTCTTTCTTTCAACCCATTCTGAGAAATTGGATAAGGATATACCGTAAATTAATTTCAGAAAAGGTTCCATGAATCTTTTGCTTTCGAGCCATTCACAAAATCTGGGAGAATAAATAACTTTCTATATGAACTAAGAATTTAAAAAAATACACAATAAATATTAACATGTTTACAAAACGTCACTCACTTTCGTTCTTTGCCTTCATCACGTCAGATTTTAGAAAAAAGGACTATGATTTATTATTTAAGCATACAAACACATACACATATATTTCCTCTTGCTTTTTTATCTAATAAAGCCTAGAAAGACGAAACGCCTAATCAAATCTAGTTTCAATGAAAGTGTTTTCAATTTGTCATATATATATATATATATATATATATATATATATATATATATATATATATGTATATATATGTGTGTGTGTGTGTGTGTGAGAGAGAGAGAGATACAAATGATATAAAATAGCGAAATCCTTTCGCTAACTAAATTTTAAAGATGCATTAACCCACTAGCAACTCAATGAATGTTATGATCCTTGTTTTGTTTTTTTTTAATTATAAGCTGTATTAGGTCTTACTTAAATATGCAAGTACTTTCGACAGGTCCTCCGAAACTGGACCACGGATTTCATGTATAATGCAAGACTATTCGGTAAATCGAATCGAGTTCTCTCAGTCACAGTGTTTTTATCTAAAAAATAAATACGCTTAAATTCACCTTCATCCGAACGGCTTAGTGGTAGGATCCTTGACTGATGCCAATTCAGTCAGGTTTCGATCCTAGCTAGGTCCATCGGAGGTCTAGCAACATTGATGAGCTGTGATACAGCGAAACAGTCTGCCTCTGGATGACAATATATATATATATATATATATATATATATGTGTGTGTGTATGTGTGTGTGTGTATGTATGTATGTATGTATGTATGTGCTTCTTTTTCCCGATTGAGCACTCTAGAGAAAGGGTAATTTTAAAAAAACAGTGGCTGCTCCTGCTATTAACGCATCGCTATTCAGTTATGAATTGAGCACTCTTGGCTACTGGCGTTTGTATACATCACGTATATAATGCGTTAAAAATTTGCCTTTCTCTGCCTTGTAGCGATAGCTTAGTGGTAGAATCTCTGACTGATACCAAATCAGTCGAGTTTCGATCTCGGCTTGAAGCAATCGGTTGTCTAACCACGCTAATGAGATGTGATACAGCGAAACAGACTTATATGTATATATATATATATATATATATATATATATATATATAGCACCTTGGTTCTCATCTGCATGGTCGGCCGTTATAGCCCACAGGAATCTCCCGGTTGTACTTGCTCGTAAGGAGTGCAAGCGTGTCCTCAATGAAGCGAAGTTACTCTTTGCTTAAAGAATGAAACAATTGATAGTATCTCGCAAGTTCAGTTCTAGATTTTATTGGCAGCTCTGCAAGATTGTACTGAACAACAGCAATCTTCAACCTCTACCCTATTCAATCAATTCAAAGTCTTGACATCAACAGCAGACAAAGTCGAATACTTTGCTCGGAAATCCTCTTCCAAATCAACACCTGACTTATCTGGAATACCCACACCTGATTTCTCACACAGAAAGGCTCTAACGAGTGATATTGTTATGGGGTCCATCCCTTTTTCATATAAGTGGACTCTACCAAGTGTAACTCGACTGCTGCCGTTAAATACCCAGAGTTACAGTCAGTAGTAGTAGTCGGCATTCAGTAGTCGGATAGTGTGAGATAACCTCTTGTAGAAATCAGTTACCAGCACGTAGACTCTAAGGAAGTCCTACTTCGAGACTGTATATATCTATCTGTATTTGCTACTAACCACGTTCCTGGACTTACTAACAGTATTACTATTTGTATAATTGTGTAAATACATTTTATTTCTTATATTTAATTATTGCGTTTGTCATTCCTTGGAGACCGAATTAATCTCGGAATCCACAACAGATATGCACATAACCGCGTTGCTGGTCTCGGACATTATATCTAAATTAGACTCCCATAAGGCAAAATGGAATCCCAGTCATTGTCCTAAAGTAATGTGCTCCCGAGTTGCCACCAGTTCTCTCCAAACTATGAATGTTATGATCCTTGTTTTGTTTTTTTTTAAATTATAAGCTGTATTAGGTCTTACTTAAATATGCAAGTACTTTCGACAGGTCCTCCGAAACTGGACCACGGATTTCATGTATAATGCAAGACCAGGAATCCCTTCAATTAATCTACTGGAATCTTTTCCAACCAATCCGAGGGCTCCAACTACAACGGGGATTGTTGATGTTCCCATGTGCCACATTTCTGAGATTTCGATTTCAAGATCGTTGTATTTTGATAGCTTTTTAAAGATCTTCAAAGATACATGCAGTCTGCAGTGACCGCCATATCAATAAGGAGGCACTTTTTTTGTTTACGGCCTCTAATAACGATGTCTTGGCTTTGATAGTTCTGGCTATGTGTATTGTGTAGTCCCATAAAATTGTTACAGGTCCTATCTCCTTAACCGGGTCCGAGTTTTATTATTATTATTATTATTATTATTATTATTATTATTATTATTATTATTATTTTGTTTTCGTCTTAATCGTAAAAAATATTCGCATTATCAGGTGCTTTTTGTGCACAAGTCTGATATCAGGGCGATTGGTCTCCAAGCGCTAGTCATATCAAGATACGTTCTATTATTATTATTTTTTTTTTTCTATATGAGTATTGCATAATCGTAAATAAATATCCACACTAGACTAGCAATTAAGTCTGATGTCTACGGTGCGGAGTTGGGGAGGGTGTCGAGTGATAATTGTTATATGAAGCGTGACTCATACTAACTCCACTGAGAGCTTAAAATTTACGCAATAAAAGCCAGCAACATAAGTGAATACTGGTAAAGAGAAAGCGAATTGCCGACCCTTTTCCATTGCTGGTGTGAAAGAACCGCCTTTAGCGCTGTATCTTGCTTCGACCAAGATTTTTAAGTCCGTTAATAACATTAATCTTACACATCGCGTGAGACCGTGAACAAAACTCACGTCACTTTTTTGTTTGCGCCGTTGTCAACGCATTATTATTTTTAGTTTTCGTAAGCTATATTTTTTATCTGATCTCTTATTTTATTTTATTTTTTTTTTTTTTTGGTAAATGTTGTTGACAGTCGGGCGGGAAATGACAGTAATACCTTTTGAAAAGGTTTAAATATATTAAGGTCGACTGGGCTTGTCACGAAATCATCTATTTCTCAATTGCACGCAAATAATATGTAATCGATTGTATGACGAGTAGGGGGAAGACTATCAGAAAATAAGGACGCCTGATTCAAGATTCGAAATTCAAATACAGACATCCTATCATGATTATTATTATTTTTTTTCTTTGATTTCTGGCGCTTACACATTTCGTTCCAAGTCCCGCCCAGGGACCTAAGGTTAGAAATTGCATCATGACACTTTCCATTGAAAAAAAAAAAATTACATAGATAAAGCCCTTCGTAAAGTGTGGGCTGTATTTGTCAGAACAATTTTTTGTATCTCCTTGAGGCATGGACTTCCAGGAATCCCTTCAATTAGTCTACTGCAATCTTTTCCAACCAGTCCTAGGGCTCCAACTACAACAGGGATTGTCGATGTTCCCATATGCCACATTTTCGAGATTTCTATTTCAAGGTCCTTGTATTTTGACAGCTTTTTGAATATCTTCAAAGATACATTGCAGTCAGCAGGGACTGCCATATCAATAAGGAGGCACCGTTTTTGTTTGTTGTCTTTGATAACAATATCTGGGCGGTTGGCCTTGATTGTTCTGTCAGTGTGTATGGTGTAATCCCATAGAATTGTAACAGGTCCTATCTCCGTAACCGGGTCTGGGTGGTGTTCATACTAGTTTCTTTCAGTTTCCTTCCCGTAGAAGTTGCAGATTTTCCAGTGCAGATATTGGCCCACTCTGTCATGTCGGGTTTTATATTCAGTGGGTGCCAACTTCGTGCAACCTGATACAAGATGATCAATCGTTTCTGGATATTTATCACAGAATCTGCATTTTGGGCTGACACAATATTTTAGTATATGTGCTTGATAATTCCTAGTTAGCAACCATTGGTCCTGCGTAGCAAGGATAAAACCTTCAGTTTCCGCTTTCAACCCTGCACTGCGTAGCCACTGATGGGTACGGGTTTTGTCTACATCAGCTTGTTTGGTACGGACAGAGTATTGGCCATGAAGTGGTTTATCTTGCCATCGCTTCTGTATCTGGTCGGTTGCATTCGTCTTTGCTGTCTTTTTTTAAGTATTTTGCAGTTTCAGCCGGTGTATTGTGCTGTAGTTGCATCTCTACGCCCATTTGAAACTCCATTTTGAATTTGTTGGCTTCTTTTATTACGGAGTAAAGACGCTTACCACTTTCATGTTCCTTGACGCATACCATCATCCAGTCTTCTGTAGTTTCCAAGTATCTTTGGAGGACAATTGTTGTAGTTTTGTAGGACAGTTCTAGTTGAACTAATCCTCTGTCTCCTTCGGATCTGGGGACATACAGACGATCAACATCAGCTTTGGGATGATGCATGCGATAGCAAGTGAGAAGCTTTCTCGTTTTGGCGTCCATTCGCTTAATTTCAGCTATGGTCCAGTTAAGGACATTAAATCTGTAATGCACCACTGGGACAGCCAATTTTTTAATAGATGATATTCTGATTTCGAGTTTAGTTCAGTATTTAGTACCAGACGTACATGCCTGTAGTACACTTTTCTTATTTTTTCCTTCATTTGGGGGTGTTGTATGCCATCTCCTTCGCTAATTCCAAGGTACTTATAAGCTTCATCATGCTCCAATTCCCTAATCTTTGTGACAAAATATAAATCTATTAAGGGTGTTTTTTTAATTCTACCTTTCTTGAATGTTACTTTTGCACATTTATCTAATCCGAAGTCCATACCTATGTCGTCACTGAAGTATTTTACAATATTGAGGAGGCCTTTCAACTCATTGTCGTCTTTGGCAAAGACTTTGAGATCATTCATGTAGAGGAGGTGATTGAATATTTTCTTATTTATTTTGTAACCATAGCTACTGTTGTTCAGTTCATGTGTAAGAGGGATTAAGGATAAACAAAACAGAAGGGGTGACAGAGAGTCTCCTTGAAAGATTCCACGTCGGATATTCAGACAGTTGGATATGGCAGTGCCCCCGGTGTGACTAAGGTATAGTTTGGTGTTCCACATTCCCATGCTGTGCTTAAGGAAATTTAATACCACAGGGGAGACTTTGTACATTTCCAAAGTCTTCAGGATCCAAGAATGTGGAACACTATCAAAGGCTTTACGATAATCAATCCACGCTGCACTGAGATTTCTGCGTCGTCTCCTGCAATTTTCCAGGATCATTTTATTTGTCAGAAGTTGATCTTTGCAGCCCTATGAACCTCTACTGCATCCCTTCTGTTCCAGCGGGAGAATGCTGTTTATTTTCGAAAAAGGAATAAGTACGGTTCGTCAGTACAGACGTGATCAACTTATACGTTGTGGAGAGACATGTTATCGGTCTATAATTTTTCGGGTCGTCTGTTTCAGTTGTTTTTGGTATGAGGTATGTAATACCTTCAGTAACCCATTCCGGGATTTTATTGGGATTATTTACAAGCGTTGATAATGTTTTTGCAAGAATTTCATGGGTAAATGAGAGATGATACAGCCAGAAATTGGGCAACTTGTCATTTCCTGGGGATTTCCATTTTTGGGATTTTATTATTATTATTATTATTATTATTATTATTATTATTATTATTGTTATTTTTATTATTATTATTATTATTATGTTTGTTTTTTCTATATGAGTATTGCATAATCGTAAATAAATATCCAGAATAGTCTGGGAAATAAGTCTGATGTCTGTGGTGCGGAGTTGGGGAGGGTGTCGAGTAATAATTGTTATATGAAGCGTGACTCATACTAACTCCACTGAGAGCTTAAAATTTACGCAATAAAAGCCAGCAACATAAGTGAATGCTGGTAAAGAGAAAGCGAATTGCCGACCCTTTTCCATTGCTGGTGTGAAAGAACCGCCTTTCCCGCTGTATCTTGCTTCGACCAAGATTTTTAAGTCCGTTAATAACATTAATCTTACACATCGCGTGAGACCGTGAACAAAACTCATGTCACTTTTTTTTTTGGTGGGTTGGTGTTGGCCTGGGGCGTTGTCAACGCAAAGTTATTTTAACTTATCATTTTTAGTTTTCGTAATCTATATTTTTTATCTGATCCCTTTTTTCTTTTTTTTTTTTTTTTTGGTAAATGTTTTTGACATTCGGGCGGGAAATGACAGTAAAACCTTTTGAAAATGTGTAAATATACTAAGGTCGACTGGACTTGTCACGAAATCATCTATTTCCCGACTGCACGCAAATAATATGTAATCGATTGTATGGCAAGTGGCGAAGGGGAGACTATCAGAATATAAGGACGCCTGATTCAAGATTCGAAATTCAAACCAGAGACGTCAGTATAAAGCAAGTTTAGAAATACAGACACAAACAAGAATTGGAAGACAAAAAGCCAAACAAAATAATACGAAACAGGAATTTTTTTTTTTTCTTTCAACTCAATGAAGTCGAAAATGCCACTAGAATGCGAGTGAGTGGCGGTACAGGGAGTGAAAATGAAAGAGAATACGAAAACTGACGTGGAGGTTGAGAAAAGGACGCTCACTGAAAGTCAAGGTAAACTGTGGGGGATGGTAAGTGATTTAATTTATTTACATTATTCGGACTGTCATCCTCATCTTCATTGCGATATTCACAACGTTTCAGCCGTTGTACGCGCCGGCCTTCTTCAGCTTATTGGAATTTCGAACCGATCTCCAGGGTAGATTGTTCTAGTTCCACATGCCATGATTTTGCCTCAACTCTCCAAGTTTTTCGATTCACTACTGCTGTAGCCTGGTATTGAACTCACAACACCGTGGTTTTAGTCACTAGATCTAACCAACGTCTTTATCCATTGGGCCATGTATCCTTGAGAACTGATAGACAAAAGTGAGTAATGTTATTGTTCTTGAGTTTTTAAAAGTTTTATAATGTAATTATTATTTATTTTTATTTCAGTCTTTTGAATATTTTATAGTCATGTAAATTAGCTATGGAAATGAATATATCTTTTAGGAAAGGTGAGGTTTGAAAAAATTCGGGTAACAGATTTATATTTTTTTTAAGATTTCATAGCAACACTCTTATATTTTTTCTGACTTACGGTTGCCGTTAATAATTGAGTATAACTCAAAACTTCAATGTTAAGATGAAACACTATTTAATTACAACCACAAATAAATACGTAACAAGAACAAAGAAGTAAAAGTCAACGAAAGAAATTAACCCTTTCAGTGAATACCTTGTTAGTAGCACGGCTCGGCTTAACAGCTGGTAAATTCTAAATGAAAACCCAAATCATCGGCACACAATAATTCACACTAATTCGACTGGATAGTTCCACTCAATAATCACTGCAGTCAGTAGCCTGGCGGAAAACATATATTCATAAGTCCAGAGTGTCACGGTCGAACCTCGGTGTTGGTAGTTACTCTTTTTCTTCCTATATGACATATATTAAATAATAGAAGGTTTTGAATTTAATCTCTTTCTTTTAATCTATTAAATATAAGTGCACTCACTGAAAGTCAAGGTAAACTATTATGGATGTAAAGGGATCTAATTTAAAAACTAATAAACAAAATTGAATAGATGTTTTTATTGTTGTTGTTGATTTTTAAAAGATTTATAATGTAATTATTATTTATTTTTATTTCAGAAATTAATTTATGTGATTATATATTTTAAATAAATCATTGTATTTAACCGTTTTATTAAAATCTTTTGAATATTTTATAGTCATGTAAATTGGCTATAGAAATAGGTATATCTTTTAGGAAAGGTGAGTTTGAAAAAATTCGGCTAGCAGATTTATATATTTTTTAAAGATTTGATAGCAGAACTCTTGAGAATTTTCCGTCTAAATAAGGAATTTCTACTTTAATAAGTGGAGCATTGTTTAGATGGAAGTCTCTTTTTTCGTTTCGTCTGATCCCAAGAAAGACGACAATGCTACTAGACCGCAGAGGTTTACAGGGTGTGAAAATATATGAGAAGACTTATAATAATTGTTTGTTTGTTTGTTTAAAACTTAATGACCCATCGATCAGCAAAAGATCATTTAAGGTCAAACAGCTTTTTTTTTTCTTTTTTTTTTCTTTAAATAAGGTTCAAATGCTTCCAAAAAGACTTTCCCTTTCCTTTCCTTCTTTTTCTATGTTGTCTTGCTTTTTAAAAAAAAAATTCACTGTTTTCAGGGGTGCGTTGTTTTTTGAAAATTTCTCACCTAGCAAGTATCAAAGTTCCCCCTTTCATCATCAGACACCAAATTGGAATTATAATTTATTATATAGTTCAACTTTCCTAAGAAAGGTCAAAATCAAATTGGGGTTTGATTTTTCGAAAAGTTCTTTCAAGTTGTTCAAGTTGTAAAATAATTTTCGAATATGTGCCATGTCACCGCAATCAAGCAGGAAGTGCTTCACAGTATAAGTCTCCTGGCATGCTATGCATTCAGGAGGACCTTCGTCTTTTAGAAATACAGACACAAACAAGAATTGGAAGACAAAAAGCCAAACAAGTTATGTGAGTTATGTGCGTGTGTCCTATGCGAATATGGGATAAAACCACTTCTTCTTTGCGTGATTTTCTGTGTTCAGTTAGTTGTTTCTTTAGAGAAGGTTTGATTTTAAATAATTTGTTGTTTTGACAGTTGTTCCAAGCATCTTGCCATTTCTTGAAAATAAAGTAATGGAATTAATCGTATTTAACCGTTTTCTTTAAATATTTTATAGTCATATAGGTTGGCTATGGAACTGCTCCATTCAAACTCGTCTGTCTCAATCCCGTTTGAGCCGCAAGGGAGGCGCTTTTGACCATGTGCTTGGGCTTCTCCGTCGCGCAGAGTTGTTCATCAAAATCATATTCACGTCAAACTTTCTTTGATGCGCAGTCATGTCCACCACCACAACCACCACCACCAGGGGTGGAAAGGAAAAGAGAAAAATGATAACGATCCCGAAGCGCGGAGCTGAGCGGGATTGACATTTCCATCTGAGAAGATGTTTAGACAAGATTTCCTACTTACCTACTCACTTCTCTGTCAAGTATCATTGAATGAAACATTTTTATCATTATATCTAGGGAAGAGGCTGAACTCAGGGAAGATTAGATTCATCTCTTTTCTGCTACACTATTTGATTAAAATCCACGTGGGCGGGACTTTTAGGAAAGGAGGAGTTATTTAAAAAAAAAAACAAAAAAACAGGGAATCAGATTTATATTTTTGTAAGATTTGATAGCGCCACTCTTAAGAATTTCCCGCCTAAGTAAGGAATTCTTTATTCGTTTCGTTTGGCCCCCAAACAAGGCGATAATGCGACTAGACCGCAAACGTTTACAGGATATGGAAGAAAATGAGAAGATTTTATTAGAGGAGTAGGGTTGATGAAAGGATATAGAAGCAATAGATTTCAAGAAGATAGAAAATGGCGATTAACATTGCATTTAAAGATTTCCCGATTTTAGTTATAAAGGAAGAAAGTAAACAGAAGAGAGGTCCACACCTGTGAAGTGCGAGAAAAGAAATTGTTACAGTTGAAGCGGTAGTTACATCTCGCTAGTCCAACAATAAATGGTGAGCCCTAGTTTCCAATCTAGTAGCCTTCTTACATTCATTTACTCGAGGTACCAAAAAAAAAAGAAACTCATCAGAACAGTTGCCATAAAAATATTTATAGAAAAGACAGAGGCAAGACGCATTACATCAATGGGAACGTAACTGATGTCGAGAAGCCGGTCAGGGTCGATTACATTAAAGATATTTCTTGGAAATTTGACAAGAATTTTGAGATGTACAACAGGAGCATCACACCAGATTGGCAGCAATATTCAATGAATGGACAATGGAAGATTTATAAATTTACAAGATTGATTCTGATGAGAAAAAAAACTTTGGCGGTGGAAAACTAAAATCTTGATTCTAGGTGAAGACCAATAACATTGCATTCATTGGATTTTGTTATGAATCAAAATATATAACAGGAGCACCAGACCAAATATGGCAACAATATTCAATGCATGGAGGAATAGTAGATTTATAAATATGCAAGATGGATTCTGATGAGAAAAACTTTGGCGGTGGGAAAGCGAAGTCGTGATTCTAGGTGAGGACCAATAACATTACATTCTTTGGATTTTGTTGAGAATCTCAAGATATATAACAGGAGCACCAGACCAGATATGGCAGCAATATTCAATGCACGGACGAATGGTAGATTTATAAATGTGCAAGATGGATTCTGATGAGAAAAACTTTGGCGGCGGGAAAGTAAAGTCATGATTCTAGGTGAGGACGAATAACATTACATTCTTTGGATTTCGTTGAGAATCTCAAGATATATAACGGAAGCACCAGACCAGATATGGCAGCAATATTCAATGCACAGACGAATGGTAGATTTATAAATCTTCAAGATGGCTTTTGAGAAGGATTTTTTCTCTCACGATACAGTGAACCGAATTTGCTTGCAGTAGACGTAGAAATTAATTTCGGACACAACGATAAATCCCCAAAAAATTCTAATGAACATGGTACTCACAAGAAATACTTCAATTATATGATCACATTTCAGCTAAGATTATTGATCATATAATTATAATAATATCGATGGAATACTGTTTTGCTGCTGCGGATCCTAAATAGAAGACATAAGTTTAAGTATTGCGAACAAAATGTCACATTTTACTTTTCATCTGTCATGGTTCAGTGTCATGCTGGACAATCTTCCTCACCATTACCTTATGTAAGATCCATGGTCTTATATATAAAGTTACCTAATCACCATAGACTATTGGTGCTTTTATCTAACCTAAGTTCTTAATACTATAATAATAATAATAATAATAATCGGCATAGTCGTAGGTCAGCTACAGTCTTATGATATGAATTCCATGATCATATCAATAGCTTCATATGGTTTTGAATTTGTCCGACGTGAATGAAAAGATTATATTGAATCAAATGTGTAGAATGAGTAGCCATTCTCAAATACAAAATAAGAAGAAAGAATATTCCTAAAAAGAAAGAGTGCTCAATTGAGCTGTAATTTCATTCTTCATATATGGATGGAATGCTGATTAATTTGTTTGTCAATTGTCTTTCTTGCTTCAAGTGTCCTCCTCATTGGTGAGAAGACTTGAGGTAAGTAAAACGTTGTTCTGCAGAAGGATGGTTAGTATAACATGAACGGAACTTCTGAAGTTTGAAAGAAGACTGGAACGAAAATGAAAATATTTCTTACGGTCCAAAAGTGACAGTTGAGATTTTTACTTATAATGAAGGAGGAAAAGTGCTTGGAGAATTTAACACGCACAGGATATAATGAAAGCAAGAGAAGCAGTGTAAATTAACGATTATCTTACATTGCGAGCTTGTGTAAGTGGATGACAGAACAGCGTCTGGGAGTAACAGTAAAAAATAATCATTGCTTAGAGTATCGAAAGGTAAGAAATAGTGGAGAGCCATAATTACTGACGAGAACTGTTTATATACGTATACACTAGTAAGAAATAATGTCAGTATAAAAAAAAATCAATTACTTAACATTTCTTGTTTCAGGCTTCGTATACGAAAACAGAAATAGATAGACATCGAAATGCCCCTACTAGAGATGTGCATCTATATATAAAATTCTGTGACATCCCCCCGTCCGTCCGCCCGTCACACCCTATGCAATAATCAGACATTGACCGATCGAAAGCAAATTTTGGGGAGAAATGCAAAGAGGTATGTGAGTACAAAATACTGTTGCTTTTATTAGGGTACATAGTTTAGTAAAATAAATTTTCATTATTTTTTGGGAGGAAAAATTAAAAGTTTTATGAGTTAACATACACAATACTCCCACTATTTGAAAAAAAAATTATTAATATGAAAATACTTTCTTATTGGCCATGCGTTTGCTAGAACTATAAGCAAATCACAAGGACAAACGTTCCAAAAATTTGGAATTTGACTCCAGAAAGAAATATTTACAGTTGTATATTGCTTGCTCAAGAGTAAGAAATCCTATAAATTTATTCTTCGCTATTAAAAAAGTAAAAAAGTAAAAAAAAGAAATTTTCGTAAAATTATTGTTTACCATGAAATCTTATTAAATTAAATCAAATTAAAGAATTTATTAAACTGCAAAGTAGGTTTTTTTGTCAAAGTTTTTTTTTCCCAAAAAATCAGCTAATTCAAATTTCATTAGTTTGCGAAATTGAATGAAACTTGTTTGTAAATCTCGACATAAATGTTAGCAATATCTTCAACAATGCTAAATACTGTCGGGATTTCAGTGTGTTACCAAAAATATCTACATTCTTAATTGGCATAATTGAGTCTTGCTTTGCTGTGATAGCTTTCTGTGATCAAATGTTTGTTGCGGTTTTCTGGATTTCGAAAAGAGAATGCACGTTCGATTCTCGTCGGGAAGCATATTTTCACTTGTAGGGATATATCAATGTCTCTATTTATACTAGAATTAAATGAAACGGAGATAACGAAAGGATCATGGAACGAAGACGTGGAACAATTTACCCTTTGGGCAGAATAAAACGTTCGGTTAGAAATTCCAATGTATATATTTTGAAGAAGGCCGGAGCTTACAACAGCTGAAACGTTGTGAAGATGGCAATAAAGATGAGGAGAACAGTCTGAATGATGTAAATAGTGTAAATGGTTACAATACCTCATCTCAGAAATATAGACGTATCCTGAAGAGAACCGGAGCTTACAACAGCTGAAACGTTGTGAAGATGGCAATAAAGATGATGAGAACAGTCCGAATGATGTAAATAATGTAAATGGTTACAATACCTCATCTCAGAGATATAGACGTATCCTGAAGAAGGCCGGAGCGTACAAGAGCTGAAACGTTGTGAAGATCTCATTAAAGACGAGGTCAACAGTCCGAACGATGTAAATAGTGTAAATAGTTAAAATACCTCATCTCAGAAATATAGACGTATCCTGAAGATGGCCGGGGCGTACAAGGGCCGAATCATCGTGACTATGGCAATAATGATGAGGGCAGTAGCCCGAACGATGCAAATTGTGTATATAGTCATAATACCTCATCTAAGAAATATAGACGTATTCTGAAGAAGGCCGGGGCGTACAACGGCCGAAACGTTGTGACTATGGCAATAAAGAAGAGAACAGCAGTCCGAACAATGTAAATAGTGTAGATAGTCACAATACCTCATCTCAAAAATATAGTCACTTATTAATTTTATTGTATACAAATACGTAAGGTCTACTTAACTATGTCAGGTTTAGAAGAATAAGGAAAATGCTTGGGTTTCAACAAAATAAATATCCGTTTTGAATCGCGGATATTTCAACTTTTAACTCGAAAACAACTTTATTAATCAGAATAAGCGCTATTAGATTTGAAGCAATGCTGCTGGCGAACCCTACGGTGATTTGGCTCCATCTATCTAAAAACTAGGATCACGAGGGTCGACAAACTGCCAAAAGATATCTTCGGTCTCGTTCTCATTGATGTATACCTGCTGGCAGACTTATTCATCTAAGGCTAGTAGTAATTGCAATGTGTCCAGTGAATAGGAAAAATATGTCAGAACCTCGATGAATAATTATAGTTGTTTCTTTTTCCCTGAGGCTTTCTTAAGAACGGGGGTCTGCTTTGCTTTACAACAGGATAGACACGATTCTATTCACTGGTGGCCAAATAGACTGAAAAGCTTAATGCGTTTATTTTAATCATATCGACACAATCAAGACGATAATGCCACTAAGACGGAAATGGTATACTGAGATTGAAACAAAAAACGTTATTGCGGAGGGATGACCATTGAAGAAAAGGAGTTAAAAAGACAGATGACGACGATTGACGTTGCATCTAATTTTTTTGAAGATCGTAGTTTATCGGAAAAAAAGAATCTGGAAGAGAGTTCCACAAGCGAGAAGTGCGAAGAAGAACTGATTAGAAAAGAACTTATGGTTAAATCTAGCAAGCAGATGTTTGTTTGGGTTTTGTCAAGAATATTTATATACATACCAGAAGCTCTAAAAACGGTTGTGACAGTAATATACAGGGCATCCCCACAAAATTTATACAATTTAAAATGGCAATATCCGAGTAACTGCAAACGAAATTAAATTGGTTTCACGTTGAATAACAAAAGTTTTATTTATCAAAATTCGAACAAGAGATACATAGGGATATAGACTTTATAACCGATTTGACAAAGCTAGAGAATGTTACGCAAGGCATGCTACAGCTTGTTTGGCAGGAGCTGGACTACCATCTTGACGTGTGTCGTGTCACAGGTGGTGTGCATATTGAACATTTGGGATACTTTGTTAAATTGGTCATAAAATGTACATCCCTTTGAATACCTTTTGGGGATTTTGATAAATATTTTATTTTTCAACATGAAGCCCGTTTACTTTCATTTACCTAGAAGATGTAGTTACTCAGATATTCACATTTTAAATTATGTTAATTTTTTTTTTGGGGGGGGGGGAGGAGGAAACCTTGTATTATTAATATAAATGTGCAAGACAAATTCGGATACAGTGGACAAAATTTCCAAGTAGCATTTGATTCGATGTAAAACTCTCTGTCTCGTCTCGGGAAACAGCTACACGACTAAGTTTTATACGGGGTCTACGAGGAATTTTTGGTCGAGCCTACGGGCTCGGATACCCTATATTAAATTCGGCCTTGTGCCACATCTGACCGTGTGTATTATTTTTTCTGACTGGTTACGTGCATTGAGATTTGTGACATAATACCTGCGAATCGAGATTTGGACATTTCTTTCTTACCCTGATATTCGAGTTTGAACTTGCGATTTGTTTTCTTCGTTGTGGAAGTAATTTCTGAACTGGAATTTTAGTTCAAGTGCGATGAAACTGACAACAGAAGTAAAAAAGTGTTATTCTCTGTTTCGAAATCATGATAATCATGCTCTCTTGGGATGCTTGGTCCAAGTTGCAAGAATTTTAAATGGATTACTCTGTTGAAGCATCAGTAAACGGTCAGTCAGGAAAAGCGTTTGATCTGGGGAAGTCTGAGAGATGAGAAGTTTGCTAACCCAAAGAAAGCTATGTTAATATACAGAAACCTTTGGTCATCAATAGTGTCATGGCGTCATAATCAGTGAGAAGAAAACTATATTTTTTTTTTTATAAACAAGAGTTATATCCTTTTGATTTTATCGATAGGTATCTGATTGAATCATAAATTATTCAGCTGTTTTTATAAATGCTAATTGAAGAGTATGGGGGGGCTCGGTTAAAAGGCTTAATTAAAAAAAAAAAAAACGATTACCGTATTTGACGGCATATAAGACGCATGTATGTATAAAATGCACCCCAATTTCAGCAGGGAAAATCAAGAAAAATTTGGCAATTAGTGAAATTATCAGTAAATGGTATAGCCTAGGCTATATTTATGAGGTATTATTTTAGTTAAACAAGCCATGATAATAACTGGAAAAATAACAGCAGCCTATAAAAACTTTATTATATCCAGATGCAAGAAAACAAAATATTAGGTCGGTGCAAAAATAATGACGTAATAATGTCGTTTTTTGACGTTAAAAAATACGTCAAAAAACGACATTATTACGTCGTTATTTTTGCACCAAGCTAATAAAAAATCAAGCCATTATTACAATTGAGCAAAACAATACAGTTACCATTAAAATTTTATTCATCTTCAAACCAATAAAATTCGCCGTCCTCGTTATCAAAACTCTGATACTCATTTTCAGTACTACTGTCATCGACGTTAAATAATGCGTTATCTTCTGTTCCATTGAGAGCATTGCTAGTTCCACACTTTTTAAAAGATTTCACAATTTCTGGTTTAATTCTATCCCAAGTTTGCTTCACCCATTCGCTGACTGGTGCAATGCTAAGTCTTGTTTTTCTTCCTGTAAGTGGAAAGACGTCATCAGGAATTGTTATCCGTGTGATCTATTGCTCTTTCATGTTTAAGTTTAAGCTAATAGGAGCTGCCGATGCTAATTTTGGCCTACTACCGCGAATTTTAAACCTACATATAAGACGCAGGGTAATTTTAAAAGATATTTTTAGTAAAAAAAAAATAAAGTAATTAAAATATTAGTAGTAATTAAATATAAGGATTATGCCCGGATCCATTGCTAGGAAGATCTGCCATCCAAAGCATCCTCATGTTTTTCTGTAAGTATCGTAGTCGATCGTGGCTCTCCACAACTTCCTGTCCCCTGTAGCTCTTAATAAACTGTCTTTCTGCAATTTCTCTTCAACCCTATTCCGCCATCCATTTACTCAAGGTCATTAAGTATGTTATACGTTGTTTTCTTCCGTCTCCCTTGCCTTCAATCTGTCTTGTGAGGATCAGATTTTCCAAACACTCTTTTCTCATTATGTAACTTAGAAACATAAATTATTTTTCCTTTTTGTTTCCATTTTCTCTAAAACTTCGTCGTTGCTCATAAGTTCGAAGCATGGTATCCTCAACATCCTTCTGCAGAACCATATTTCTGTTGCTTCAAGTCTCTTCTACATCTTTGGGGACAATGTCCAGCACTCACTGCTATACGGGAGGACTGATATCATGTAATAACAGTTTAGTACTCTTTTCCTTGTTTCTAGTTTTTTTATTTTCTTAGTACTCTGCTTACCTTCTGGAAGGCATCTTTAGATATCCTAATACACCTTCAGATTTCAGTGTCACGCTTTGTCGTTCATGATGACAGTCGTCTTGAGTATAGAATCCAGAACTTAGCGGTGAATATTTCGAAGACAGTAGGGAAGCGTAGTTCAGGTTAGCAGTGGATATCCCGGTAAAGTAGCAGAGCGTAGTTCTTCCTTCCGTTTCTCTTCGCCTGACAAGCTGGCACTGGACATTCGGATAGAGTAAACAAAATGGCCGCCTTTATACACGACGGATTGAATATTCTACGTCTTCTGATTGGTTAACCTTCTATTGGTGGACTATAAAGTGAGTCTAGTCATTTGGGCTAGCCCACTAGTTACACAATATACACAAAAAACTGCAAAACACTTTCTGTCCTGTGTTTAAACACTTCCTAAACACTTGTTTTATTTTGGTATCACCGATTTGCAATTCGAACTTTGGGCTCATATTTTACAATCAACCATTGTTATTACTGAATAGAATAATCACACAAAGGTTGGTAATGAACGATAATACTTAGGACAAGAACAACACATATAAGATTCGCCAGTGGCATGTAGAAGTAGTCAACTGCTAGAGGTGAGTCAAGTGAATTCCGCAATGAATCTCCAACTGCAGGATATCTACCAACCATCCCACGCGGTCAAATGTGGTACAAGGCCGAATTTAATGTGGGGGTTACGAGTCCGTAGGCCCGGGAAAAAAATTCCCCGTAAACCCCATATAAAACGAGCTCGGGTAGTTGTTTCCCGATACGATACTCTGCCCTTCGACATAGCCTCGTCTGGGAATCATCTCTGCTCGGAGGAAGAGGGTTTAACCAGGAATGCTGGAGACGAATCTCCGACTGCAGGATACTTACAAACCGCTACACGCGGTCAGATGTAGTACAAGGCCGAATTTAATGTCGGGTATCCAAGCCCGTTGGCTCGGCCAAAATTTCCCGTAGACCCAGTATATAATCTAAGTATTATGTATATTTTTTTTACGAAATTCGAATGCTTACAACGATATCACGTTGAAAAGTCTGTTTCTGTATGATAATTGACGTTAAGTAATGTCAAACCTGGATGGATCACTATTTGCGAATACCTGGTGCTGTAAGCCTGGATCTCTATGTGGTGTAATGGATAATGACTCAGAATTATTAATGGAAGGGCCGAGTTTCAATTTCAGTCGTGTTCCCTTAAGCATGAATAACCTTGGAAAATCTATAAATCCACCAAACCATGGGTTAACTTTCAGAACTTGTATCAGTAAATCATTAAATTTTCAAAAATTCTTATATTCTAAAAATATTTTCTGCCTTTAAATAACCTAGAATGGGTTGATAAGTCTTAAAAATCAATTTAATCGATCCAATATCAAGTAAGAATATAATATATCATATCTTTATGCCATTTTGACTAAAGTTTTTATTGCACTATAAAAGAATAGTTACCAAAGAATTCAATGGGTGATATTTTAATATCTTGGACATGTTAGGGAACACTTCTTTTTCTTCTTCTTCTTCTTCTTCTTCTTCTTCTTCTTCTTCTTCTTCTTCTTCTTCTTCTTATTATTATTATTATTATTATTATTATTATTATTATTCTTTTTCTTCTACTTTTTCTTTTCTACCTCTTTTTCTTCTTTTTCTTCTCCGTTTTCTTCTACTGCTACTACTTCGTTTTCTTATTTTTACACTTCTACTTCTTCGTCGTTTTCTTCCTCTTCTATTTCTTCCTTTTATTATTTTCTTCTACTTCTACTTCTTACTATTATACTTCTTTCTTCTTATTATTTTGCTAGTTCTTCTACTTCTTCTTCTTCCTCTTCTTCTGCTTCTTTTCTTCTACTTCTTCTTTTTCTTCTTTTTCCTACTTCTATTTCTTCTCTTTCTTTTTTCTGCTTCTATTTCTTCTTTTTCTCCTACATTTTCTTTTTCTTCTTCTACTTCGTTTCCTTCTTCTACTTCTTCTTTCTACTTCTACTTCTTTTTCTTCCTTCAGAGTCAATTCTTTTCTCGATCTCTGCTAATCTTTATTCTGCTAACTATATAAACTCACTTGGTCAGAAATGAGTGAAGAATTTTTTTAATCGCAGCCGTGTGTGTGTGTGTTTGCGTGTGTTTTTGCGACGATGTGGTGGGCCGTGACTGAATCGTATTTGCATCATGAGAACAGACGGCGACCTGCCACGAAGTGAACCGTCGACTTTTCTTGTGAAGAAAAATATTTTTCTTCCTATCCTTCATCCATCGAGCGACAGTGGATTTATATCATTTTTTTTTTTGTCATCTTTAATAAATAATTTCCTGGCCACAAGACTCTATTTATATTAACACCGGGAAGAATGCTGTCTTTCCTTCTGGATCTTCGCATCAGATCCATTTTTCATCGGCAATGAGTAACTTGGACAGAAAGAAATATTCTCTCCCAAGAGGAAAGACAAATCCTTAAAAATGAAACATTCGCCGTCTTTCACTTTCTCTCTCTCTCTCTCTCTTTATCGCTATATATATATATATATATATATATATATATATATATATATATATATATATATATATATATATTGTATTACGGCAGTAACAATTCTTCCAAAAACATTTGGCTAAATAATAATATCGAAAAGTTCTATCAAATTGTTCATTAAATTTTGTAAAATTCCGAATTATTTTGCATTTGTCTATATTTCAGTTAAATACTGCATTTCACTTTTATACTGTAAATAATTAAAATACATCAATCTAAGAAATATAGACAGATCCTGACGAAGGCCGGAGCATACAACGTCCGAAAAGTCGTGAATATGACAACAAGGATAAGAACAATAGTCAGAACAATTTAAATACTGTAAATAATTACAATACCTCATCTCAGAAATGTAGACGAAGACCGAAGCGTACAACGGCGGAAGTGTCGTGTATATGAGAACAAGATGAGGGCAATAATATTATAATATATATATATATAGTCGACTCTCCCGTCGAATTCGACATATGAGGGTCAAGCAGATCAGTTTCCAGAAAACCGACAGTCCGGCAACATCACATGAGATTTGATTATAGTGGTGAAGGTTTCGTGCAGGACCATCCACACTTTTTGAAGTGCCGATTACAGAGACCTGGTGCACTACGTGCCACAAGGTCCCCAAACGACCCTTCGCAGGTTTTGAATTCAGAGTTGTCTTTCTCCTAGACCAGTTGCCATCCAAGGCTATAGAACCCAGTCTGTCCTGCTATTTACCCATAGCTGGAGGGAGAAGAAGAGGATTCACACCTTTCCCAAGGGTATTAGCACGTAAGTGAATGTAATGGATTCGACTGTAATTCGAACTATATATATATATATATATATATCTATATATATATATATATATATATATATATAGATAGATAGATAGATAGATAGATAGATGTGAGGTTGTGACCGTGGGTTTCACGCTTTAGCGATCGTCAGACAATCGCTAAAGTGTGAAACCCACGGTCACAAGCTCACATCTATCCAACCATATATGTTAGCTCTATCTCTGATATATATATATATATATATATATATATATATATATATATATATATATATATATATATATATATATATATATATTGAGGCTTTATGTCTACAGCTGAAGAAATGATCCCACGTTTAAGTGAGAAATCGTATTGTTGTTACTTCTCAACCAGAACGCTTGAAAAACGATTGTCTTCATGTTTGTTTTATTTTGTTGAAAACGATCACAGCTGACAAGAAAAAACTGTGCTCCAAGTGAGTTGGGCGTATATGTAAATACACTCAACCTTGCATGTCATCACAGGTACAGTGAACAACGAATGATCAGATGTCGTCAAATATATGTATATATGCTGCTGAAATAAATTATTTTAGTTGAACTCTCGAGGAGTCATGAGTTTTGTAGAAATTTTGTCTCCAATCAATCTTCGAGGAAATTTAATATATAATAATAATATATAATAATAATAATAACAATAATAATAATAATAATCATTATATATATATATATATATATATATATATATATATATATATATAAAATAAATATATATATATATATATATATATATATATATATATATATATATATATATATAGTACCGTGTAAATGTCTTAAGCGATTTTAAACTATTGTAAATTTCTAATAATTGCCATCTTATAAGTAGATTTACAGATTAGACTGTAATGATATTCACGCCTAATTATCATATTTTTTAGCAAAAGAGAAGTGGAAGATACGAGACGACCCTAGAAATGGCCGCGCAAAACGATGTCTGCCACCTAACATATGTCAAAAAGCGGGAAAATATCTGTAATGAAGTTATTATATAATAGTGATTTCATGAGTTAACACTGTTAACACTGTCAAAGTACCGCTTTATTGATTTGCAACACAAAAAAAAGACTGAAAGTTGCAGAAAAAAGATGAATTCTGAATTATATTCTCTTCAAAGTAGTTTTAATGCTAAATTAAAAAATTAACGCCAACTCATTCCATTTTGTTTAGGAATTCACAGAAATCGATAATTTTGATTCTTGAATCTTTGATTTGTCTTGTTTCTATACAATCTTTTTACTTTAATATGTACAACTTAATTATAACATCCACTTGAAGCAGTAGATGGTTGGCATAATGTGTGTCACATGCCTGCTCAGTCAGATGTTAGAATCGAGTTAGGATCCACTTGCTTTTAGCATGACAAAAGTTGTGCATTTAGAAACAGTCAAATTCTTCATGATCATGATTTTTATTGTATTCTAAAAATTTCCTCACAAACTTTTGAGCTTAACATCTTTTGCTCTATTATTACACAAAAATGGCAGTGAAAGGGGGTCCAGAACTAATTTCAACTCGGAATTAATTTCAATTCGGAATTAATTTCAACTCGGAGTTAATTTCAACTCGGAATTAATTTCAACTCGGAACTAATTTCTACTATTTAATTTACTGATTTTCTTAAAGTTTGATCAATAACAACTTCTTTTGAACGAGTATTTTTTTTTACAAAAACAAACAGCTAAGCAATCTACAGTTCTTGCTAGAAAGAACATTGTATTTTTATTGGATCTGATTTAAATGAATAAAAGGAAATAAAAAAAAGTACCACTTTATTCATTTGCCACAAAAAAAGAATGAAAGTTGCAGAAAAGAAGATGAATTCTGAATTATCTTCTCTGCTAACAATTTTTAATACTAAATTAAAAAATTAACACCAAATTATTGCATTTTAATTAGAAATTCATGAAAATTGATAACTTTGATTTTAGATCAAGTTGAAATTTGTTCGGAGTTGAAATTAGTTCTGTCACTAGTTGAATGATGACCCCACGATGCAGCAATTCTCTAAGTGTAAATTTTTCAGAAGGCCAACAGAAAGTTTTAAGGGTAAGAGTCTGATACTTCAGGGATACATAAAAAGTGATGGTTCAAGAAAATTGATAAAAATTGACAATAGATTGTTTTGTTTGTTTAACGGCATAGCAACAACTTATGGGTCATTTGATACCTAAATTTAATTTTCTTCGGAGCTTTGAAGTAATAAAAATATTATATATGTTATTCGGCTTTCACAGTTGAATAGGTGATAAATGATACTCCGCTTTTATTCCAGAGGCGGTGATGTGTGTGTTTTATGTTTTGGTTATGTTGAAGTTATATTTTAAAATACAGTTTGATTTCTTTAAGATATTCCAGGATATCATATGGATTAAGAGTTATATTATGTTTAGAGTTCTTTCATGTTGGTTCTATGGTTGGCTTTGTTTAGCGGCATATCAACATCTTGTGGTTATTTTAAACTGAAACTTAAATATTTTGAACGCGATTCAATGTCTTCAACTAACGATAAAATGTATGGTTAGTCATTCTAATCAAAATGTATTGTTGGTCATTTTGCTATAAAATATATTGTTGGTATTTCCACTATAAAATGTATTCTTGCTCATTCTACTATAAAATATATTGTTGGTCATTCTACTATAAAATATATTGTTGGTCATTCTACTATAAAATGTATTGCTGGTCATTTTGCTATAAAATATATTGTTGGTATTTCCACTATAAAATGTATTCTTGGTCATTCTACTATAAAATATATTGTTGGTCATTCTACTATAAAATGTATTGCTGGTCATTTTGCTATAAAATATATTGTTGGTATTTCCACTATAAAATGTATTCTTGGTCATTCTACTATAAAATATATTGTTGGTCATTCTACTATAAAATATATTGTTGGTCATTCTACTATAAAATGTATTGCTGGTCATTTTGCTATAAAATATATTGTTGGTATTTCCACTATAAAATGTATTCTTGGTCATTCTACTATAAAATATATTGTTGGTCATTCTACTATAAAATGTATTGCTGGTCATTTTGCTATAAAATATATTGCTGGTATTTCCACTATAAAATGTATTCTTGGTCATTCTACTATAAAATATATTGTTGGTCATTCTACTATAAAATGTATTGCTGGTCATTTTGCTATAAAATATATTGTTGGTATTTCCACTATAAAATGTATTCTTGGTCATTCTACTATAAAATATATTGTTGGTCATTCTACTATAAAATGTATTGCTGGTCATTTTGCTATAAAATATGTTGTTGGTATTTCCACTCTAA
>OZ010607.1:18420189-18442689 GCA_963932145.1 Acanthosepion lycidas | reverse complement strand
CAGTGAACCAAATTTCTTAGAGTTGACCTAGCGATGGATTCCATGTAATTTTCTTTTATTTAAAACGGAAAGAAAAGTATAAAAGAAAATATAAAAATATAACTAGTTATATATTCTGAAACAATTACTCCGATTGGTCTGGCAAAAATGGTAACTGCCCTGGAAAATTAACTCCAATCAGTTCTTAACTGGGGCCGGAAATGGCTTGCAAATTTTATGCCTCCAAAATGAAAGTGCTATCTTTTAAATATCATAGAGAACTAATTTTTGGAACACAAGACAGACTTAGGTTTGAGAGAGCGGTCACGAAACGTTTATTAGGTACCGGGAGAAAAAGAATGAAAAATGGATTAAAAAGCGTATCAGGGATCGATAATCACGTTCTTAAATGAGCATACATTAAACTTTGATCCAAACGGAGTAAGCATTAAGCAATAACGTAATACCCACCATTTTGACTACGTCCTTCACTAGTTTGACATAGACCTTGACCAATTTGACATAAACAATGGCCAATTTGACATATACCTTGACCAGTTTGATATAAACTTTGACCAATCTGACATATACCTTGACCAGTTTGACATAGACCTTGACCAATCTAACAAAGAGCTTGACCAGTTTGACATAGTCCTTCAGATAGGCTGGCTTTCGTATCCCTCGACCAACACGTGTGGGAATCCCTACAGGAGATTAACACCTTTCTGTTTCGGTTGAATTTGTACTTTCGCTCGGAACACCTGAGGCTGACGAGGATACTGTTAGAGATGCAGAATCTCGTTGTGTTTTTGCCATGTCAGGTGGTAAACTTACAGTGTCTGTTGGGTTTGGTGGTAGCTGACCATTTTTTGTACATGCTCTACTGATTCAGCACATTTGTGTAGCTGACGTCTGTTTCGCTGATAGGTTCTAGTCTCTGTCTGGACGTATGAACGTTCATCCGATCGGTGATTTATAACGTCTTTCTCCCACACTCGATCACCTTTCTTGTACGGACGAATTCGTACAACGTCACCTTCAGGCAGCACAGGTAAATGTCGTGTATCACGGTCATACATTTTAACCTGAATATTCTGTGTTCCAGTAGAGTCTTGTCACTTGGTTCTAGTCTCGCCGTCCTAAGGTTTAGCAAATTGCTCCTCATGGGGAGCAGTATACGAGTGTGACGATTCAGCAGACGCTGAGAAGGGCTGCTTCCCATTTCTTGGGTTTGGGTGTTTCTGATGTCAAGCAGTGCAAGAAACTTGCCCATGTGTCTCTCTTTTATTCTCATAAGCTGTTTGTCGTCTTAACTGCAGATTCCTCTTTGCCATTTGCCTGTTGATTTCCGGGGCTCGACTTGAGGTATTCAAAATCGCACTTTTCAGAAAAGTTCTTGAATGATGAAGACGTAAACTGGGGTCCTTCTTCGGAAATCAACTGATATGGAATCCCATATCTTACAAAGCGTGCATTCAATTTGCGAATGACAGTTGAGGCAGTAGGGTTCTCATGTCGATCCAATTCGTAAAAGTTAGAGAAATAATCGATAGTTACAAGTTACTAGAAGCTGTCAAATTCAAATAAGTCAACACCAACTTTCTGCCACGGACCATCAGGTATTCTGTGTGTTGTGACCAAGTAAAGTCTTGGAGTTTTGGGGTACCCTGGTGTACTAGTGAGCTAGCTAAAATGAGCTGACTCATTTTATAGTTCACCAATAGAAGGGTTAACCAATCAGAAGGCTCAAAATATTCAATGCGACGTGTTTTTCCCGAATACGCACTGCCAGCCTTTGATATCGAAGACTGAAGAATTACAGAACAGCTGCTGGTGGTATTGGCGATATAGATTCAGTAGAGTGTCTGACTCGTGAGTGTTAATCTTTAACGTTGTTTCATTGAACAGATTACGTACTGCGCTTTATTCTATATTCATAGACTATGGTGAACATGGTCAAGATAAAGTAATAACAATACAAGTGTTGCAGATATATCATATATTAAACAGTAAGTTCAATAGAAGAGCATTACACGACCCCCACGAAGGATGTATGGGGCACAAGGCCGAGTTTACCGTGGTTCTCTGCATAAACGGGTTCAGGGCCTGTCAACCTCCCCGAACAAATCTTTGCCCTTCGGCAAAGACTCGTCCCGGTTACTCTCTGCTCAAAACAGAGACTTCGACAGATGAACAATCTATTCAACTTAATATTTAACAGCCCCCTCAGGAGGGTGTATGTGGCACATGACCGAGTTTACCGTGGGTTCTCCGTGCACGTGGACTCAACCTAAAATATTCCCTTGGAACCCGCATAAACGTGTTCAGGACCTGTCTACCTCCCCGGACGAAACGTTGCCCTTCGGCAAAGCTTCCTCCGAGTTCCTCTCTGCAGAGGCAGAGACTTCGACAGAAATGAAAAATCTATGCAACTGTTATATTTAACAGCCCCCCTCACAAGGAATGTATGTGGCAAAAGGCCGACTTCGACAGATGAACAATCTATTCGAGTTAATATTTAACAGCCCCCTCAGGAGGGTGTATGTGGCACATGACCGAGTTTACAGTAGGTTTCTCCGAGCCCGTAGGCAGGCCAATAATATTCCCTTTGAAACCGCCTAGACGGGTTCAGGGACTGTTTACCTTCCCGGACGAAACTTTGCCCTTCGGCAAAGCTTCGTCCTAGTTCCTCTCTTTTCCAGTCTGTAGGTACAATAGTCACTCCCGTCGCTTTAGTTACTTTTTTATCTTCAGAGATCATGGACATGCGTCATATTGTGGCATGTCAGCGGTGCTTAGAATACGTCGACTATATTTCCAGAAGAAAAAAATGGAGGCCGCATTCCAGGCTGTTATTTATATTCTCTCGTATAAACCTGATCTATATGTACTTTTTTGGCTATCATGCAAAACAGACCGACATCTTTTTTTCAGTCTAGTGCAAACCGATCCGTGTCTAAGTTTTTGGCTCGTGTAAACCGGACATATGTCTACACTTTTGACGATCCATTAAATAACGCAGATATTAACCCAGATATATATTAAATCAAATAACCCCAATGGGTTGAAATCTCGTTAGACCCATTAAACTTACGTCACCTTCATTACCACGACCACAACCATCATCGATCAGGTAAATGCATCAAGCGACACTTTTTCATTGATAATGTTCCAAGTATTTCGTTATTACTGTGAATAAAATCCCTTTTCTCACAAAGTTGTTTCATTTCCGCGAATGCTGCGTCATGAACACAATTGTCGATGGACCATCCTGAAGTTTCAGTCGTTGGATCGGCTCCATGACAGAAGATAGTTGCGCCAGAAATTTTGCCAGGTAATTCAGTTAAACAGAATCGCTGTACTTCTTCCGCCGAAGTGGGTAGTTGCAATTTGGTGAATGTATCAATTTTAGCAGGGTCTGGTAGTAAGCCATCACGAGTTACGCGAAGCCCTGGGAAGTTGATTGCTGATTCCTTAAGCTGAACTCTTTCTTTGTCCAGATTGATTTGCTTCTCTCGTCGTCGTTGTAGTAGCAATTTCAGATTCAAATCATTGTCTGCTGATGTTTGATCGTGTTTCTGAACCAAATACAATAATGTCCCCGGCAACATATGCAACAACATTCAAGCTGTCCAAAAGCGAAGTGAACTTACACGTGTTCCAAAAGAGTTCCAAAGCTAATCGGTATCACCTGAAAAATGTCTGAAGTGTCGTGAGATAGCTGGATTCATTGTCCAATATTACATGATATTAGGATGATGCCACATTTGTTCAGGCGTTTTGCATTTGTTAGCCTTGGTAGTACTTCATATATGGTTGGTAACTAGTATCGTTTAGGTTTCAATGCTTTGTTCAGGGGTCTTGAATCAATGAAGAGACGAATTTCACTCGAGCTTTTTGTTGCAGTGATTATTCTGCTATTCCAATCTGTAGGTACAATAGTCACTCTAGTCGCTTTAGTTACTGTTTATCTTGAGGGATCATGGACATGCGTCATTTTGTGGCTGTATGCAGTGTGACAGATTCATAAACTTCACACAAACCCACCTAGGTAATGATCCTAGTGTTATGAGACGTTACCCATAATAACATAATGGATTATTCCATACATAATAAATACTGTGCCTCGGGTGTTCAAAAGGCATATTTTTGGCCGGGCCCATGGGCTCGGAGATCCCACATTAAACCGGCCTTGTGCCACATGATGCCCTTGTGGAGGGTGACTAAATACCGTTCAATCCGAAGTCGGGCGACCGGCTGACCGTCTGCTCGGTTGAACTCTATGCCTTCGACCGGGGAGGAACCCGAAGGGCGGAGTCTCTTTCGGGGAGGTAAACCGACCCTGAACCCGTTTATATGGTTTCAAAGGGCATATTTCTGGTCGGGCCCACGGTCTCGGTGATTCCACGTTAAACCGGTCTAGTGCCACATGATGCCCTCATGGTGGTGACTAAATACTGTTCAGTCTGAAGGTGAGGTCCGTCAGAATTCCGTGAGTCAGAGCGAGTTAGTCAGAGCGAGTCAGTCAGAGCGAGTCAGTCAGTCGAGTCAGAGGCAGCCCGAAACAGAGTCGCATTTCAGACAATTACTACTAAACCTGATTGTCCGTACTAACACTTTTCTACCTCTCTGTATATATTCATATTTGTAATATATCTGTGTTATTCCACATCCGTATTCGAGTTCTTTATTGGTTCTACCCTGGACTATCACCGTGGTACAAGGAACCGGACCATAACAGTGGCGACCCGCGATTCGAACTCATTCGGTGGAAGGAAAAAAAAAATTTGTTCGCCACAGTATAACAGTGGCGACGAGAAAACCAACTCTCTACGCGGAGGACATACCTTTTTATTTATTTATTTATTTATTTTTGCTATCCGTCGCGAATAGTGGCGACGAAGATCTGAACTCTCACGTGAAGAACAAACAACAAAATCATCTCTCGTGAACATAACAAGTGATGACGAAGAAAACACTTAAAGAAAAATAAACTCCCTACTCGGAGGACATTTTTTTTCTATCCGTCGTACGTAACAGTGGATGACGATTAAATTCTAAAAAAACAAAAAAAAGAAAAATTTTCTTTTCTTGATAACAAATTTAACTGACAACAAAGGAAAGTTTTTTTTTTTTCGAGCACAGGCTACAGAATATCAGGTTACACACAAAAAAAATACTTTAACATGGAAGATCTTAAGTCAACCATTATGGAACTTATCAAAATCCAGTTTGAACAACAACAAAGGTACGAACAAAAACATCTAGAAATGCAAGAATTATTGATACGTGCAATGGCAAATAAGGAGCAAAAACCCGAGGACGAATCAGTTCTCTCTCAAGATGCTATTTGCAGTAATATCGAATATTTCAAGTACGCACCCGACGAAGACAAAACTTTTGCAAATTACTTCCGAAGCTATAAAGATCTATATGATTTTGACTGCAAAGTTTCGTCAGACGCACGTAAAGTACGCCTTTTATTAAGAAAATTAGGCACAGGCGAATATACCAAATTTGTTGATTATATCCTTCCCAGAAAAACAAGCGAGTTAACGTTCAAAGAATCTATAAAATTGCTAACGGAACTTTTCAGCCATAATACCTCACTATTTCATAAAAGATGGAAATGCATGAACCTTACAAAAAAGGATAGCGAAGATTACGTGACTTTCGCATCCATTGTTAATAAATATTGTGACGACTTCAGATTATCGGAGCTCAGCGCTGACAATTTCAAATGCTTAATTTACGTCCAAGGTCTGGTTTCAACCAAGGACACAGAAATGAGACGTAGAATACTTACTAAATTGGAAAATGAAAATGTCTGACACTTCAAAAACTTGCCGAAGACAGCCAGAGATGCGTCAGCGTAAAAAAAGACTCTAAAGACATAGAACACGCTGGCATAGCATACTTACGCAAAGTACGAAGACAAACAAATTTCCCCTCCTCACAAACAAACCGAACTGATTTTCCCACCTCAAGAAGAGGTAAAACAAAATTTTCTAATTATAATCAAATATAAAAAGAAACTACCACCAAGTCCATGCTATCGTTGTGGGTATTGGCATTGGGTTAAATACTGTACATATCGTGCTAAAACTTGTCTATCATGTAAAACAAATTGGTCACAAAAGTTCCCACTGTTGGTATCGAAAAGAAAGCAGAATAAGAATTACGAGGACCGACCAAACAGATGAGACTAATATAAGAAAAAATATACAAGTTGAAATGCAAAACAGAAAAGTTAGGTTACAGCTGGATTCTGGCTCAGACTTAACTATCAAAAATCTACAAACATGGAGAATACTAAACAAACTTGTCATGTTAAAAACGGATAAAATTGCGAGATCAGTTACGGGGGGGGGAGATAAAATTCGAGGGTGAAATAATCATAAACGTAACATTTAACGGAATGACGAAAAAACTAAAAATGTACGTCTTAAGAAATACCGAGAACCTATTCGGGACAGACTGGATGCAAAAATTCGAATTGTGGGATCTACCTATTAGCACCTACTGCCAGAATGTAAAAAGCTTATCAACCGAGGCAGACAAATTAAAAAAGAAAACTAAAAACGAGTTTCCCCGAAGTATTTTCGGCAGGTCTCGGAAGATGCAAGAAAATGGCAGCAAATATCAAAATAAAGGATAACGTCCAACCTATTTTCAGAAAAAAAGGAGTGTACCGTTTGCGCCAATAGAAAAGATTGACCAAGAATTATCTAGACTCGAAAATACGGGCATATTGAAAAAAGCAGAGTACAGCAAATGGGCCTCACCGACGGTCTACATTAAGAAGAAATCAGGAGAAATTCGAGTTTGTGCTGATTTTTCTACAGGTATGAACGCAGCAATAAAGGACTACCACTATCCGCTACCTAGTTCTGAAGAAGTATTCACTAAATTAAATGGCAGAAAATATTTTTTCAAAAATTGATCTTAGTGCCTACCTGCAAATTCCAGTCGATGAAGAAAGTTCAAAACTACTATGCATTAGGATTGTACAGATACCAAAGACTACCATTTGGAATTAAAGTAGCGCCGGCTATTTTCCAGTAGACAATGGATACGATGCTGACAGGACTATAATACACAATAGCATATCTGGATGACATATTGATTAATAGCGAAAGCGTTGAACAACACTGGCAATATGTACAAGTGTTTAAGAGAATTCAAAGCTACGGATTCAAAGTGAAAGAAAATAAGTGTGATTTTTTCATGAAGGAAATTAAATATCTTGGCCATATCATAGACCAAGAAGGTAGACGTCCAGACCCTGAAAGGTTTACAGCAATAAAAAAGATGCCAGTTCCTAAGAACTACAAAGTTTTCTTGGATTAGTGAATTACTACCAGGAATTCATACCTCAAATGCATAAACTTCGCGCACCATTGAACGAACTGCTACAGAAAGAAAAAGTTTGGCAGTGGACAGATCAATGCCAGGAAACATTTGAAAAAATAATCAAGACATTAACATCGGATTTATTTTTGGCACACCATGATCCTAAACTAGAGATTATTGTAGCAAGTGATGCGAGCGCCTACGGTGTCGGAGCGTGTATATCACATAAAATGACAGATGGCACAATAAAACCTATCGCACATGCTTCTCGAACCCTTCTACCAGCGGAGAAAAACTATTCACAAATTGAGAAGAAAGCTATAGTAATTATCTTCGCAGTAACAAGATTCCATAGATACGTCTATGGTAGACACTTTGCTCTGCAGACGGATCACAAAACGTTAATAAAAATGTTTGGTTCAAAAAAAAAGGTCCACCGGTGTACACGGCAAATAGGGGCAATGATTCTTCTGAACTATAATTTCAGATTGGAATATTTACCAAAGAAAACAATCGGAAGATACGGTAATCGCAGGACTTAGAAATGAAGAAGACATAAGAACAGTACTATGTTGTACAGTCAGAAACCTCCCAGTCACATTGCAAGACATAAAAAATGAAGCCAAAAATGACGAATTTATTAATGAAACAAAAGCAAATATCGCAGAAAAAAAATGAGAACAGCTTTTCTCTATGCAATAATGTGCTACTTTACAACGAAAGGTTGTAATCCCCAAAACTTTACAAAAACGGATACTAAGGGATTTCCACAGAGGACACCCGGGTAAAAATGTGAAGCTATGTATATTGGAAGAATATGGACCAGGATATTTCTCAAATGGTGGAAATGTGCAAGGGTTGTAATTTAGCAGCTAAAGCACCTCCAATCATACATAAGCCTTGGCCTGAAACTGATCGTCCATGGTCAAGAATACACGCAGATTATGCAGGACCAATTGACGGGTTCTACTATTTAATCATAGTTGATAGCTACAATAAATGGCCGGAGGTGTTTCGGTGCAAAAATCCTACTACAGAAACGACCATAAATTTCCTCCACGAGCTATTCGCTCGGTTTGGCGTAGTGGACTGTTTAGTAACAGATAACGGAACGCAATTCACGTCAGCAGATTTCCAAGAGTTTTGCGAAATCTATCAAGTAAAACATATAAAATCCCCGCCTTACCATCCAAGATCAAATGGACAAGCGGAGAGATTCGTGGATACTCTCAAAAGAGCATTACCAAAAGCGTACGATGTGACTAAGGAGAAAGCATTACAGCAATTTCTACAGGTATATAGAATAACGCCAAATAATGCGACACCATCAACATTATCACCAGCAGATATCATGTTTGCTAGAAAAATCAGATCAGCGTTCGATAAATTACTACCAAGTAAAACAAAACAAGTAACACAATCCTACACACCAAAAAGAAAATTCCTCCCAGGGGAAAACGATTTTTGAAGGCATACAAAAATAATACCTCTTGCTGGGAACAAGGGATAATTGAGAAAAGAATTGGTAATATGATGTACATAGTTCAAGGAAAAAAATTCTCACACAGAAGACACGTAAACCAAATAAGGAAGAGACCGTTACAGGATGCTAACGGTCCACCTCCAGAAGAGGTATTGGACACGATTTTCGACACATTCGATATAACAAGACCGCAAATAATGCCAGAACCAACAAAATCGTCTAGAAAAAGAAAATTTACAGAACCTTTGGAAATAGACCCAAAGAAAAAAAAATATGAAAACACCCCTGTTACGCAAAATATTCGGAAGTGGGGTGTTATGAGACCTTACCCATAATAACATAATGGACTATTCCATACGTAATAAATACTGCGCCTCAAGAGGAAGCAGGGAGTTCAGTTGGCTGATCGGTTTAACTCACTGCCTTCGGGCGGAGAGGAACCCGAACTAGGCTACGCCGAAGGGCGGGGTCTCTTTCGGGGAGGTAAACCGACCCTGAACCCGATTATACGGGTTCAAAGGGCATATTTTTCGTCGAGCCCACGAGCTAGGGGATCCCACGGGCTCGGGGATCCCACGTTAAACCGGCCTAGTGCCACATGATGCCCTCGTGGGCGGGCGATTAAATACTGTTCAGTCTGAAGTCTGGAGTGAGTCCGTCAGAAGTCAGTCAGTCAGTCAGTCAGTCAGTCAGAGCGAGTCAGTCAGTCGAGTCAGAGGCAGTCCGAAACAGAGTCGCGTTCAGACAATTACTACTAAACCTGATTGTTCATACTAACACTTTCTACTTCTCTGTATATATTCCTATTTGTAATATATCTGTGTTATTCCATATCCGTGTTCGAGTTCTTCTTTATTGGTTCTACCTTGGACTATCACCAAGGAACCGGACCATAACACCTAGTTCGCCGGTGAAACAGCTGCATACTCCAATAGTAGGTGCTTGCACACTGGTACTGAACAAACATTGACAATGTTTTAGTAATTCACGCTTATTAGGTCTATCTGTTCACTTTCGCACATTCCTAACAAAGGGATCAAACTATCTTTGACTACAGTGAATTGCACTGAATATATTTTTTTTCATTTTTTTTTTGTTTTTTAGGTGGGATCGAAGCTCAATTCAGTATTTTTCAATGGATGCTAGGTCAGACCCGTTTCTACATTTTGAGTTCTGTTGTAGGCTTTCCTTTTCTCTTTGGAGTATTTGTCGCTCTGTCTATTTGTCCAAGGTCAAATGTCTGTCCAAAAGAACTTGAAATTGTCAAGAGACATGGTGCCTGTCTTTGACAGACCAATGTTTGCTGATCCAGATGAAGTAACTGAAGCTGTACTGTCAATTATGGTACCTTTGTGGGTTGTGGATTAAAACTCTGTAGAATGCAGTGTGTCTTATACAATGCACTGGCTGATAGTTTTAGTAGCACTGGCATTGAATTAGCATGTGATCGAATGGTAAATTCCCTTTCATTGTATATTTCTCATCATTGCCATTTGCTAGTAGCCTCATTCATGCATTACATTTGGGTAACAAGAGTTTTCATGATTTTTTTTTCTGTTCTTATTTCTTTTTTAGAATAATGTTAACCCTGTGCAAAGCTCAAAAGCCACTCAGTTTAGGAGGATATATGGGGAGATAACTGTTGACTCTAGAAAATATTTTTGCGGGATTACATTGATGGTTGGAACTTCATATTCTTTTTTTTTCCATCATAATGCTTGTATAATCTAATCTCTCCTCGCTCTGAGTTTACTCATAACACATATTCACTTCCAGTGTTACTAGAAGAATTTAAAAAAAACAACAAAAAAAAAACAAAAAAAAAAAACAGTTAATTTTCTGTTTAGTCTTTACTTCTATTTTCCCATAGAATGTTTCCTTGGGCATCTTAGCGCAAACTAGTTTCTACCGCTGCAAAATTTATATTTTTGGCCCCACGCGAGACTTCGTTATTCCCGTTTTTCGTGTGTCGCGCCACAGAAATTAATGTCTCTAAAGGCATGGTGGAGTAATGGATAGCTGTTCGGAGAGCCGAGAGTTCGAATTCCAGGGGGATCCATTACATTTATTTACGTGCTAATACCCTTGGGAAAGGTATAAATCTTCTTCTCACCCCCACCAGCTGTGGATAAATAACAGGACAGATCCAGTTCTATAGCCTTGGATGGCAACTGGTCTACGGCAGAAAGAAATCGCAACCTACTTCAAGAAAAAAATCTGCCTCGTCAGTCATGTATTGAAAGATACATGATAGCCTAAGCGTGTATCACGCATAGCACATAACTGACTGACTGACTTTCCAGTCGAATCTATTACATTCACTTACGTGTTAATACCCTTTGGAAAGGTATGGATCCTCTTCTTCTCCCTCCAGCTATGGGTAAATAGCAGGACAGACCGAGTTCTATAGCCTTGGATGGCAACTGGTCTACTGCAGAAATAAATGGCGACCTACTGCAAGAAAAAAATCTACCTCGTCATTCATGTATCGAAAGATAGATGATCGCCTAACCGTGTATCACGCATGGCAAATAAATAACTGACTGAGAAAATCCATACAGATTTTTGCGGTGAAATCATTCACGCATTAGAGCCTTTCCCTATTTTTTTAAATCTTTTAACCCCTTGCGAAAGGTATGAATCCTTCTTCTCCTCCCCAGCTATGAGTAAATAGCACGACAGACCGAGTTCTATAGTCTTGGATGGCAACTGGTCTACGGCAGAAAGAAATGGCAACCTACTGTGAGAAAAAAAATCTGCCTCGTCAGTCATGTATCGAAAGATACATGATCACCTAAGCGTGTATCGCGCGTGGCACATAACTGACTATCCCTGTTTAGAACGGTATTTCTTTTTGTAACTATGTTTTTGCACTCTGTTTATTTCGTCTGTCACGTTCTCATATCTTTCAACCGTGTAGTCGTTGCTTAACATCTTCGACATATGTTAATACATTGAGATTTAGCGTTGAAAATTGTATCATTCTTTTACGTTCCTGGTTGTCTCTTATGCCCAGCATTATGCGGTCGCGTAGCAATGTATCGTGTATACATTCAAAACAATTGCAAGACTTCGCTAGGTGACGATGCGTAGTTAGATATGCATCAATGCTTTTGCTTTGTTCCTGGTCTCTTTTGTTGAAGACATATCGTTCATACGTCTAGTCAGTCTATCCAATAAAATGTTGATCAAACTTGGCTATTACTGTGTCCAAGTCATCTTTGTTTTCCGTTGAAGCGAACTGAAAACCGTCTGCTCCGATAGCGTGAAGAGTGTCGTTTGGTATTCCTTATTCTGTTCACGCAGTTTGGTTACGATGCTGTAATTATTCCATATCTCTTTCAAGAGCTTCCATCCTTCTGAAGAATTATTCTTAGTGTCCAGCTTGCCCGGTGGCGACATGCTAGTTTGGAATCCTTCCGCCATTTTCACGAACGTGGCCACTTTTTTTCATCGTGTTATTGTCGCTCCAAAAGACGAACGCCACTGAAACAGTTTACGTGGCTCTGATCTTTTTGTTGGCATCAGACACTCATTTGCCCGGTTGTAAAGCGTGTATTACTACTTCGCTGCCGCCCTGTTAAAATAACAGGGCGGCATGGAAAACAGGACAGACTTAAGTTTGAGAGAGCCGTCACGAAACGTTTATTACGTACCGGAAAAAGGAGATTGAGAAAGTGAGTAGGAAGAAAAGGGGTCTATCAGGGAGCGAGAATCACGTTCCTTAACGTCGATTAGGGAGCATACATTAAACTGTAATGTAAAGGGAGTATACATTAACCAATAATGTAACATACACATATACATATATATGTATATTTATCCACTATGTCTTCATTCAAACATGTTTCATTGAATAATATATATATATATATATATATATATATATATATATATATATATATATATATATATATATATGTAACTATTTTTTTAAAATATGATTCCATCGCTAATCTAGGCTGTACTGGTGTATAGACCACGGTTTTTTAAAAATAAAAACAAAATACTAAAGAACTTCGGATCATCATTCTAACGGTTCTTTCCTATTTTATCAATATATCTGCAGACACACACACATACATATATATATATATATATATATATATATATATATATATATATATATATATATGTTTGAAAAAAACGTCGATGTGAGGTAGTTTACATAGGCGGAACCAATCAGAGGTTAGAAACGCGGAATACGTAACACGTTCTTGCGTATATGCGTTCTAGTAGTCATAACCGTATTAAAAAAAACATAAGCAGTTACGACTCGTCCATTGGGCAGTATTTGTTGGATAATCCTGTCTCCGCCGACAATGAGGAATCATTCTTTTCCATTCTACATAGTGCTCGCCCGGTTTAGTGTTATAATATTTTTATTATAAAATATTATAATAAAAAAAACATTTTACTTCGCTACACAAAAGCTTCCATGTTTTAGTACTATGATTATACTTCGTCAGGCGATGGTAGACAACTTGTGATAAAAAATGATTTATTAGGGAAATTTCAAACCAAATCTTTACTTAGTTAAAGGGGAATCATAAGGTCAGAATTAGAAATATACTTGTGGGTATATCTAGATTAACCAATTAAGCGTCAAATCTACGTTAAGAAAGAGAAATACGGTCAGAAGGTGGGAAATCTTTTTTCATGTCATGGCAAAATAATGCACAGACATGTCATAAAACAATTGTATAAAACATGGCAACACCAAATTTATTACGAGGATGTAGCCAATTATGTCGTTCGATGGTAGATAGATTGTGATACTCCATCTCTTCTGTCTCTTATCTATCAATCTATCTATCTATCTATCTATCTATCTATATATATATATATATATATATATGTGAAAATATTGTAGAAAATAGGAAAGAAACTGGTTTGGTAAATAATCCAAAGTTCCTTAGTATTTTTGTAATTATTTTTAAAAAATATGGCTCGATACGAAAGTAGAGCATAAATATAATTCTTTATTTAAAAATATGATTCCAACTCGCTACATAAGAGGTCTCATGTTTCAAAACAAGAGCCGAAAACTTCAAAATAATATTTGAATTAACTTGAGTTAAAGTAGGCTCTGTTCCATCTTCAAGCGAAATTTTTTTTTTTGCTGATGGAACAGAGCCTACTTTAACTCAAGTTAATTCAAATATTATTTTGAAGTTTTCGGCTCTTGTTTTGAAACATGAGACCTCTTATGTAGCGAGTTGGAATCATGTTTTTAAGTAAATAATTATATATATATATATATATATATATATATATGTATGTATGTATGTATTTATATATATATAAAATACTAATAATCCTATAAATATAAGCAGCTATAGTCGTCCGGCAAAATCTTAAGTATTTTAGCTTGTAAATGAACAGACCATAACCCAAGGCGAAAAATGGTAAAAAAAGAAAGAACTATAACATGTACTTCCGGCGAAAATAATCGTCTAGAATTAAAGTTTGGAGTCTAAAGAAAAAAAATCTCCGACACGGGCAAAGTAAAAATAACTAAGCAAAGTAGAGCAAACTAAGTAAACCTAAAGAGCCAGACAAACCTACATAGGTTTCACCTACGCGGATCGTCAGGGTAAACTGGCTAAAGAAGAGCTATAAGAACAGAGAATATATCGCCTACAACACAAAAACATGATCATGTTACAAAAAAAGCTATTGTAGTAACCAGCGTTTTCTGTGTCTACACTTACTTAAGATTTCCGTTTTTAAATTTAGCAAGTTATTAGGTTCTTAGGCGCGTGTGTTAAATGTATGATGAAAAATTTACTTACTGTAAATTAATTTATCCGCATTTTTAAAATTTTTTCCCGACGACGCAGCTTCATGGTCTAGGTCCATTTGTCATAAATGTCTTTTTTTTTCGTTCTGTATTTGCGTTTTTTCAACTGTTTCACTGAAGCGCGCATGCTGATGTTTGTACAAATGTTCACCAGTTCATTCAAAAACGTATCATTTCCAAATGAGTACATTTTTAATACATAAACGAAACAGACGCTTGTATGTTCATGTTCCTACGCGTGTTCACGAGTTCGGTCATAAATGCTTCATTTCCACAAGAGTATATTTTTAAAGTAATTGTTTTTCTATTATGTTTTAATGTATATTATTTTAATTATTGTATATATTTTTTATTTCATAATTATTAGTTTTCTTTATTTTATATATATACATGTATAAATTATACGGAAAAAAACAAACAAAAATCCTTATATGCAATAATGCTGTTTTAATGTTAATATATCGACGTCGGACGTTTCGGTCAATAAACCATCTTCAGGACATATTCAATATAAAATATAATTAACATTATCAAATTTATCATGACAAAGACGATGGACACAAGAACAAGACTGGTATTTATTTGAACAAAAAGTACAAATTGTGGCACAAGGCCAATAAAGGGGAGGGGTAGAGGCTGGTCAACACTAACTATCTTATACCTAGCTAATCGACGTACGAAAAAGACTTATCCAAACAGATAACTGAAACTTAAAATGTGACTTAAAATATGTGGGCTCGACAAGCGTACATATAAATTTTCGATCAAATAGAATTTCTTTCATTTTTCATTTTTCTTTCAAAATATTCAAATTTAGGAATACGTTTTCACAGCGTCGCCTACGTGGTGACAACGTGACCATGTTTAAAACGAAACGCTGGTCGTATAAAACTTTCAGTTATCTGTTTGGATATTTTTATTTCGACATTTACAATTGTTTTTATTATTCTGACATGTGTTATTATAATTATTATTCCTCTTGATTATATATTTTTATTATATCTATTTATTATATTCTCCATATTATTCATACAACTGTAGCTGATTTTTATTATATTCTTATTAATGATTTTTTATTACTATTTTTAGGAAACCGTTTATCAATTAATTTAAAGAATATTTTTTCTATTTTTGTTTTTATTGCATTGTTATGAGGTGAGATAAACCAAATTATATTTTCTTTTCTTTTATTTTTCATATATTGTTTGTAGTTATATATTCTAATTTATTCAAATATGCACTTTTTCTTAATTCCAATTCATATATTTTTTTTTATTTTCCGTAAATATTTTTTTATTGATAGAATTAGTAGCAATTTTTTTTATTAATAGATATTGGTGTATGTTTAAATATATTAGGTGACTGATTTGAATTTTTTTTACGTATATAGGATTATTATTTGTTTTGGTATATATTTTTTAAAATTTTAGACCATCATCTCTATATAAACCTATATCTTTTTTCCAAATGTATCTAATAAATTATATATAACGTATATTCCAATTATTTTAATTTCTGTACTTCTATATCCGTTTCTGTCGCCTTTAGTTCGGAGCTCGAACTTTGTGCTGCTTCTCTCGGTGACAGCTTTACATTCTGCCTTTTTATGATTGATGGTTAGTTCTCACTTTCCGTTACTTTTCTTAAATCGGTATCATCCCATGCAAGGCAGTAAAGCCACTAAGACACAAGGGGATACAGGGTGTAGAAGAATTAGAAACATAAATATTAATAATGAGCGGAAGAGGAAAGCGTAATCAGGAGGACCGTTTAATTTGGGGAGTTGTGCACGGTTTTATCGATTGACATTATTTACATTATTTGGACTATTGTCCTCATCTTTGGGTCCTCATCCTGTGACAGGGCCCAAAGAGTGTGAGTTCAATACCCGGTTAAGGCAGTGGAAAACTTTTAGAGCGAAATTAACAGGGGATTAACTGATAACTGACATCCATTAAACATGGCACGTGAAACTAGAACAGTCTAACCCAGGGATCGAAATAAAGGGTTCAGTTCGACATTCCAACAAACCTGAAGAAGGCCGGAGCTTACAACGGCCAAAACGTTGTAATAAATATAGTGACAAAGATGAGGACAATAGCGCCAATAATGTAAATCATGTACATAATACCTCATCTCAGAAATATAGACAGATAACGATTGACATTGCATTGAAATTTTTGCAAATTAAAATTGGCTGAAAACCATAGAGCCGGAAGAAACTTCCACAAACGAGAATTGCGAAAAAAAAAACTGTTAGCATAGAATTTACAACTATATCTAGCCCGTTCAACTGTAAAGTAATGAGATCTCGATGCCAGTCAAGTACTACGTTTAAATCCAAAACACCAGGTACCATAGCGAAGAGTCCATCCGAACAATTACCATGAAAGTATTTATAGAAAAGACACAGAGAGGCAACCTTACAGCGGTGAGAAAGTGACTGAAACCGAGCCGCCAGATCAGGACCAATAATATTGCAGATTCTTGTTTGGAGCTCAAGTTATATAGCAGAGGCACCGGATCATATGTGGCCGCAATATTCTAAGCATGAACTACATTATCCAGTTCTTGAACCTTTCTTTTTGTGTGCGACATAAAAACAATATCATCTGTGCCTGATGCTGTTATGATAGTGTCTGTCAATAATGAATCAACTTACGATAAGTCAAGAAAAACTTGTCTCAACTGGAATTTGATTCCAGCAGAACGATTCCCTTTTTCGTGTTCTTAAACCTAAATCCACTTGCATCAGAAATAATGAAAATGTTTCCTATAAATTCAGCTAAATTAAGAAAATCACTATTAACCACTTATTAACAAACCTTATAATCTGTAGCAATGCAGATGAGTTCAGTTGAGACTTTGTTTTACGGCATATGAACCATAAGGGATTATTCAACGCCGACAACATTTTTAGGATATGATCCTATGAATAGAATATGTATTCTTTGTAAAAAAAAAAAACAGTTTGTAGACCTGGGAACTTGTTATTGCATTTCTGTTTAAACGTTCATTTTCGTAATAGGCTTCGATAACTTTTACACGTTCTTTGATTATTAATCTTTTCATGGTTGAAATTGCCAAAGACATAAGTTGTTAAATCTGAAAGAAAAACAAAAAAATAATTAGACGCTTAAACGTAATTCACATTTAAAGTCGTTCCAAGTTATTGGAACACATTTTATATGAGCAATGGATTTTGAATAAAAACGTGGAAAACTATGTCCAACCGAAAAACATTTATGTACTTATCTCTCCTATTTATACGAATTTTGCAATAAGAATTCATTTTGTTTATGCGGGCAAATTGGTCGGCAATGCAAACTGGATGCAATTGACTAACTGATAGTGTCTTTGGCACAAAGAATTGAGCGAGAAATGAGACTTGCAAATTAGATTTGATCAGTATTAACGTGTTTCCTCTTGAAATACATTTTGCGTCAATAAATAACAGGATGAGAGGGTAGAACGAATTAGAGTCGATGGAGGATGAAGTGACCAACTGAAGGAGAAGAAAGAAAGAAAGAAAGAAAGAAAGAAAGAAAGAAAGAAAGAAAGAAAGAAAATTCGAATAAAAGAAATAGAAAAGGCAGAGAAGAAATAGAAAGGGAGATAAAGAAAGAAAGAAAGAAAATTCAAATAAAAGAAATTGAAATGCAGAGAAGACATGGAAAGGGAGATAAAGAAATACAAAAGATAACAGAAAGAAAGAAAGAAAGAAAGAAAGAAAGAAAGAAAGAAAGGAGAAAAGCAAGACAATGAAATAAGAGAAAGAAGGCAAAGAAATAGAAAAGTCAAATGAAAGACAGAAAGGATAAAAACAGAAATAGAGAAGACATTGGAAATAGAGACAGGGGGGAAATATTACACTATTTAGCAGTGGACATAGCGTGTTAAAAGTTTTCTAAAAATAGAAGTGATGCCCAGATCAACTGGCCACGCATATTACGCGACTGCCCCAAAAGCATGCAATCGCAGCTGCATGTTCTCCACACAGCAAAACTACTGTGTAGAAACCGCACACAGAAATTCATCATCTAAAAACAACATCACTGTAAAACTAGTCGAAAATTCTTGGAACTATTGTAACAACGTACAATTACTGTTTTCTTTAACCCCTGAAAAACGAAAACATGTTAGAAATCTTTCAATGAAACTTAAACGAAAATACACATTAATATATATATATATATATATATATATATATATATATATATATATATATAGACACCTTCTTCGCAAGCTGCAGGGTTATGGTATTACAGGTCGATTGTTTGACCTAATACAATCATTCCTGTCAAATGGTGAACTGAAGGTCGTTCTCAACGGTTTCTCCTCCAGTTCCTATCCCACGAACGCAGGTGTTCCCCAAGGCTCCATCATTGGCCCCACTCTATTCCTTATTTTCATCAACGACCTTCCTGACGCCATAGATTCCCAAGTTGGCATCTACGCGGACGACACTACAATTTACTCCTGCCACAAAAACATATCTAGTGTTGGTGACAAAACTAACCTGGCCGCTAGTCTTGAAATGGACCCCCAACCAGTTGTTAACTGGAGCAAGAACAGGCTGGTCAACTTTAACGCCCCAAAAACTAAACTTCTCTCTATTAATCACCATAGAGATCCTACCCTGCCCCCCCCCCGCCCGATTAGAATATCTGATAGTCAACTTCTTGAGAGCAACTCTCTGCGCCTGCTCGGTCTAACGTTGACGGCTGACCTGAGATGGAACAAATACATTGAGTCAATTGCATCGTCCACCGCGAGGAAAGTTGGCTCTCTGTGCCGCGCCAGGAAATTTTTCTCCCCGGAATCGATACTTCAAATATACAAATCAACATTTCGCCCTTGCATGGGGTATTGCGGCCATATATGGTCTGGGGCACCTTCTGTTTACCTCGGAGTTCTTGACAAGTTCCAGAGGCGGATATAATATATAATTGGCCCTGATCTGGCATCTTGTCTACAGTCACTCTCTCACAGACGTCCTGTCGCCTCTCTCTGTCTTTTCTACAAATACTTTCATGGTAATTTCTCCGATGAGCTGCTTTCACTGGTTCCCGGACTCCATGAATTCAAGCGCCCTACGAGGCTGGCATCTCGCTCTCACCCTTACACTGTAAAAACTTTTAAATGTAGCCGTTTCTTCTACTCCAATAGCTATATACCTCGCACCTCTCGCCTGTGGAACACCCTTCCCAATTACTGTTTTCCTGAGAGCTATAATCTCCAACTATTTAAATGTAATGTCAATCGACATCTCCAGTTACCTTGATCTATCCACTATCCCTCTCCTCCTCCTTTCTTCTATCACTCCTATCTGCTCTCGCTTCCAATCTTCTGCAACCACCTGCATCCTAGTGGCTTCACGCCTTGCTCGGGGCGTAATGCTTAATATATATATATATATATATATATATATATACTTGCTGGTCCTTGCATAGCTAAAACCATATAACATCTTACCAGATTGTGATACACCTCTACAAAAAATAGAACATTTTCCATATCTAGGCATCCTTTTATCAAACAAGTGCACCTCAGAAATGGATGGAGAACACAGAATTAGATCTGCACGCGTGACATTTGGAAAGATAATCAAACGCCTCTTCAGAAACAAAGATCTGAACAACAAAAATTATTTTCTGTAATGCTGTTTCCACTTCAGCTTTGGTGTATGTTTTCGAAATCTGGATTCTATATCGTCGTAACATCCAAAATTAGAATAATTTCAACTGCAGAAGCTTCGTTCAATCTTCAATATTAGCTGGAATTACCGTAATTCCCCGCTTGCAACACGCACATTTTTCTGTCTTATAAAATTTTATTTATACGGAAGAGTCCATCTTAAATAAAATAGTTTACTTTTCAATCGACCTGTACATATATATATATATATATATATATATATATATATATATATATATATATATATATATATATATATACACACACACACAAATATAGACAGCTAGACTCGTCTCGAAAATCCCTCGAATTCTTGATTTGCAAATAATCAAATCAATCTCGAGGGAAAAAAAGGTTTTAAAAAAAAGAAAGAGCTACAAACATGAACTTCTGCCGAAAAAGCCGAAAGAAAAAACCCCGATACGAGTAAACAACTAACTAACAAAAGAGCTCAATACAACCGTAGAGCAAACCTAGATACACCTAGTGAGCCAGACAAACCTACCCAGGTTTCACCTAAATGGCTCTTTCCCTGAAGATTCGTTTAGGCGAAACCTGGGTAGGTTTGTCTGGCTCACTAGGTTTATCTATCTATCTATCTATCTATCTATATATATATATATATATATATATATAGGGAAAAACAAATATTCGTATGCATATAAATTTTTAATTCATTGTATTTCCAACTAATGAATAAACATACTTTTCATATAATTAACTGGACAAAGATACATAATAACTAAATATGCATGGAAAACAGAAAAAAAATTGATTCAATAGAAATAAATCTCATTTAGCCATTTTCATCGGTGAATAAAGTATTCGTACAATACAAAAAAAGAATACATAATTTTCATTTAATACTTTGTAGAATCGCCATTATTCACTTCTACAGCAACCAACCTCTTCTAGTTTTCAATTAACGATTTGTCAATTTTAGTTGTTATTTTGCTCCATTTTTCTTCGCATATGGTCTTCAGGTCCCGGATGTTTGTTCGAACTCTCGATTGGATTTGAATTTTCAAATAACGCCATAGATTCTGGATTGGGTTTACATCTGGGGATTGACTTGGCTACGGCAGGATATTTACATTATTTTCAGCAAGCCATTTCTTCTTAGATTTTACAGTGTGCTTAGGATCATTATCTTGTTGAAATATCCAATCAGGAGGAAGTTCAAGATTCTTTAGAAAAATCATTAAATTTTTCTTCCAAAATATTTTGATATGCTGCAGCATTCATTCTACCATCTATTATCATACAAAACAAATATTCATACACATACAAATTTTTTATTTATTGTATTTCTAATGAATAAACATACTTTTAATAGAGTTAACTCTACACAGATGCATAATAACTAAATATGCATGGAAAACAGAAAAAAATTAATTGAAATAAATCCCATTTACACATTTTAATGGGTGAAAAAAGTATTTGTACAATGCAAATTTCAAATTTTAAAACATTTAAATTGCTTTAATACTCTAATTGAAGTTGATATTCAAGAATGTCTAATAATGGTATCAGTAATTATAATTAACCTCAAAAATACAAACTGTACATCCTGTAATTGGTATTGGTGCAAGAAGGTTTTCATCATGGCAAGAGATAAAGAATTGACAAATTCGCAAAATGAACTGATTGTTAAGTTCTAGAAAGAAGGTAAAATTTACAGGAAAATCTAAGACAAACCCGAATATTCTATTTACTACCATTAGTTCATTCATTGCAAGCTACAAAAAAAACTCAAAACTGTTGAAAACCAAAGAAGAACTGATGCTCCCTGGAATATCTCTGTACGATCTTCGAGGCATTTAATGCGTCAAATTAAACAAAATCCAATGATTACTCGTCAAGAGTTACAAGATGATTTATTTTCATCAGGAATCTGTGCTACTAAACAGATAATAAGAAACAAAATACACAGGAACAATCTAAAGTCACGTTCCACTCGGAAAACTTCACTGCTATTGAAAAGACAAAGAGATGCCAGGTTGAAACTGGTTTATGAACATGAGGATAAGGAAAATATGTATTGGGAAAGAGTATTATGGACAAATGAAAACAAAATTGAGATGTTTCGACGTAATTCTAGAAATCATTTATGGAGGAAATATGGCGATGCCTTCAAACAAAAGAACACAGTTCCAGCAGTGAAATTTGATGGTGGCCGCATCAT
>OZ010607.1:18405189-18417689 GCA_963932145.1 Acanthosepion lycidas | reverse complement strand
TACGAAAAAAAGAACTAAACAAAATGAACACAAAATGATCAGCTTTTTCAAACCCAACCCAGTTCTGTGGAATCAGAATCAACGTTGAGTTTAAGCAAGCAAATGAGCCAAGTGGAGTAATGTGCCATGCAGATTTAAATTTTTCCCACTTGTGACGAATACAACTATCAATTTTTTTGCATGCTAGCATGCTAGTTAACATATGTGTCAGTCAGCTGTTGGCTCTCACCCTAGCCAGTAGAATCTTCCTACCTAATCGTGGCAGCTACTATAGGCTCTCACTCTGGCCAGTAGAAAATGGCCGCAAACTACATGAAAACTGCCGTAGAAGCATGAAAAAATCTATTATTTGCACTATCGATGGGAGTTGGGAAATGCAACGTAGGTGTTGGCCTCTTCGCTAATTTGGAGCATGTGCATGTAAATTTTGGTGCAAATCCGTTGAAAATGGCGGCCGTGCATTCGTTACACACACACACACACACACACACATCCTGCCTTTTACAGATAAAGATTAGCAGATATAATGTCTGTAATTTATTCAATACTTACATACGTACATACACACACACACACACACACACACACACATATATATATATATATATATATATATATATATATATATATATATATATATATAAAATAAAAGCTGAATCCTTAGAAATCCATTTGTTTCATGGGATCAGTCGTCCATACTTTTCGACGCAAAAAATTTACAACAATAAATGGATTTTAAATTTATCCAAACACAAGAAAAAAAAAAAAAAGAAGAAAAAAACGAAAAAGAAAAAAAGAAAAAGGGTGGGAGAGAGAGAGAGTTTAAAAAATAAGAGAAGACAGAGATTTCAAAATAAGTTTTTTTAGGGGTAAGGGAAAAGGTAGATATGGAGTGGGGAAGGAAAAAAGAAATAGAGAGGGAAAGAAAAGTGTTAGGACATCAGTTGACGGATTGATCTAGAACATACTTCCTTTTCGCCGGACATGTCAAGTAAAAAAAGAGTGCACATATTCAAAAAGTAACACATAAAAAAAAAGATACACTGAGATGTCTATTCATTTCATGCAAGGAATAACAACATAACAGTTATAAGCTTTATAATACCTTCAAAAAATGTTAATAAATTTGTAAAAAAGACAGAGGAAGAAGACAGCACGTCTGCGAGAGCGCGACTGCAGACGAGATGCCAGATCAAGGCCAATTACATTTCAAATCTAGAGACGGATATGCAATGTAATTGGCCTTTACCTGGCATCTCGTCTGCAGCCGCTCTCTAACAGACGTGCCGTTGCCTCCATCTGTCATTTTTACAAATACTTTCACGGTAACTGCTTCAATGATCTGCTTTTTCTCGTTCCCAGACTTCATGAATTTAAGCGTTCAGCTAGGCTGGCATCTTGCTCTCACCCTTTCACTGTCGAAACTGTTAAATGTAGCCCTCTCTTTTCCTCCAATAGCTTTATGTCTCGCACTTGTCACATGCACACAGTTCCAACAGTGAAATTTGGTGGTGACGGCATCATGGTTTGGGGATGTTTTTCTGCAAAAGGTACTGGCAACATATCAGTAATCAATGGTACAATGATTGTCACAACATATCAAAATATATTAGAAGAAAAATTTAATGATTTCTCTAGAGGATTTTTGATGTTTCCCCTGATTGGATCTTCAAAAAGATAATGATCCTAAGCACACTGCAAAATCTGAGAAAAAATGGCTTGCTGAAAATAATGTAAATAATGTAAATATCCTGCAGTGGCCAAGTCAATATATATATATATATATATATATATATATATATATATATATATATATATTATAAGTTAATAGACTTAAAATATGGTTTTTCGCTACACAGAACTGTGTAGCGAAAAACCATATTTTAAGTCTATTAACTTATAATATTAATGCTCTGTAAATTTACATTGAGCACTATTTTGTAAAATTAAAAATATCTATAAGAACACCGGATTATATATCTTACTGTTCTTTCTTTTTATTAATATACATATATATATATATATATATATATATATATATATATATATATATATATATATATATATATATATATATATATATGGAAGATTCCATCATACATAAAATAGGGAGTTAAATCAAAATGAATTGAATAATGGCGATTCTACAATATATTAATTGAAGATTATGTATTTTTTATGTATTGTATGAATAGTTTTTCACACATTAATATTTATAAATCGGATTTATGTCTATAAAAACATTTTTTCTGTTTTCTGTGCATATTTAGTTATTCATTTCTGTACCGTTAATTACATGCAACGTATGTTTATTCATTAGTTGGAGATACAATAAATTAAAATTTTTTGTGTACGAATATTAGCCCATAACGATAAGTAAAAATCGAGTAGGGAAATCGTATTTGGGACCAATCAAAACTGACTTCTTTGGAAGTGATTCTTGAAATCCTGAATGGAAGAAAGATAGTGATGCCTTCAAACAAAAGAACACAGTTCCAACAGTGAAATTTGGTGGTGGCAGCATCATGGTTTGGGGAAGTTTTTCTACAAAATATACAGGCAACATATCAGTAACAGATAGTAGAATGAATGACGCAGTGTATCAAAATATTTTAGATGCAAATTTAATGATTTCGGTTGAAAAGCTTGAACTGACTTTCAATTGGCTCTTCCAACAAGATAATGATCCTAACCACACTGCAAAATCTACAAAGAAATGGTTTGCTGAAAATAATGTAAATATCCTGAAATGGCCAAGTCAGTAACCCAATCGAGAATCTATGGCGTTATTTGAAAATTCAAATCCAATCGAGAGCTCCAACAAACATCCTGGATCTGTTTTCTATGCATATTTAGTTATGTATCTTTGTTCAGTGAATTAAATAAAAAATATGTTTATCCCTTACTTGGAAATAAAATGAATTAAAAATTTGTATGGGTACCAATATTTTTTCCCTACTGTGTGTGTATATATATATATATATATATATATATATATATATATATATATATATATATATGTGTGTGTGTGTGTGTGTGTGTGTATATTTGTTTCCCTCACTATGTGTGTGTATATATATATATATATATATATATATATATATATTTATTTTCCCTCATTGTATGTATATATATATATATATATATATATATAGCAAAACAGTTTTTAATCTTTTTCATGACGTTGCCATTTTTCGGTGTCAAGCGTTTCAACATCTGTTATTGTTTATTACAGTTGTTCCTTTTTACGGTATTCTTCAGTATATCGGCACTACTGTTTAGTCTACGTTTTCTTTTACTTTTTCGTGGTCTTTCTGATTTTTTGTTTGACTACTTCATACTGACATACGGTTTTATATCTTTTTCAGTTCTTTTATTTCATTCGTGATATAAAGAATGTCAGTTTGGACCCACTGTTTTTAATCACTTAGTGTTTGCTAAGTATTTCACTGTGTTTTCCGGCTTTTAACATGCCAGACTGCGCGTCCACGTCAACATGGAAAGGTCCAAATCTTCTTTCCCTCACCATCACTTGGTGGTCTTCGTTGCTCGCGGAGTTCTCCAATTTGTCGAAATTGAACTTGATACTTACATGACCTTATCTTTCTTCCCGATGAGACAGGAAGGTCGCTCTGGCTAAACAATGAAACGAATATTTATTTTTAAAAAAAGTAATAATAATAATTCTATAACTACTTGTATAAAAACATATCTGGAATTCTGAGCAATAATGTTTCTGGTAATAGTGAATTGATTGCTTACCTACTTGTGATGCTTTGTCCGACTTCAGATAGAGTTCAAATCCACTGGCTGAAAGGAGAGAAACTAAACGATATGATTTGACGCAGTTATCTTCTGCTGGATTTATTTTACATCGAAACATAATATCTTGTGCATATTATCTACAGTCAAGGAGACAACACACACAAAGACATATACACACAGATACACACGTGCATACATATATATATATATATATATATATATATATATCGCACATATGGATCTGGTGTTAATAAACAGTGATCGACGTAATAAAAGAGAGCTATTAATTATATTAGTAAATCTGCATATTAAGCTTCACCGGTAGAACGACACGAAACTTCGAGTCGGGATTAACGTATATATATATATATATATATATATATATATATATATATATATATATATATATATATATGTGTGTGTGTGTGTGTGTGTGTGTGTGTGTGTGTGTGTGTGTGTATATATATATATATATATATATATATATATATATATATATATATATAAAAGTGAACATAGAAGTCAACACTTAGAGGCGACAGTCTGTTTCATGCTATATGCAATCGTCAAGCCAGGTTGCATATAGCATGAAACAGACTGTCGCCTCTAAGTGTTGACTTCTATGTTCACTTTTATATTTACACAAGCTCTATCTCTGGTAATGAGCACTTTATCCCATAAATATAGCACACCTTAAGACTATATTTCTTCATATATATATATATATATATATATATATATATATATATATATATATATATATGTGTGTGTGTGTGTGTGTGTGTGTGTATTATATATGTATCATATTGTGCATAAATATATATATATATATATATTATATATGTATGTATGCATATATATATATATATATATATATATATATATATATATATATATATATACACTGCGTGCCAAATTATTATCGAGATAACTTTTTTATAATATTTCAAAAACCGTCCAATCAATTCACACAAAATTTGGCACAATGTTGGCAACACTGACCTGCGCAATCACTGAAATTATCGTACTGATCTGCGCAATGTAAACAAACTGGCGCCATATTTGACCGTGACAAATTATTAGAAAGGTTGAGTAAAATTCCCAGAATTGAGCAAACAAAACGTTTATTAATGTTGCACATGAATGTTTATGATCAAAAGAACCTACTAAGATAATCAAACAAATAATAACAGATACAAACAAAGGCACAAACAAATTAATAGGGAATGTGCTTTTCCTGTTTTGGAATTACTTGTAAAAGTCGACGATCCATAGAATTTGTTAATTGTATGATGTCATCTGCTGTAATGCCACGAGATATGTCAAGAATTGCTTCCCACAACTCAGCGTTGCTCCTGAATTGTCGTCTGTTGGCGTACAGTCTTCGCTTCATGATGCTCCAAAGGTTTTCGATTGGGTTCAAATCCGGAGAATTTGCTGGCCACTTCATTTTTCGAGGGCCAACTGTTTCAAATATTCAGTAGTGTTGTGAGCAGCATGTGAGGGAGCATTATCTTGCATAAAAAAATGTCCCTTCTGAAGGCAACTCTTTGCCTTTTCACCCACGGTTCAAGATACTCCTTTATAAACGCTATGTATGCATCAGCAGTCATTTTGACGCAATCTGGTACTCTCCATGGGCCCACTAATGTTTTTCCAATAATACCACCGCAGATCATTAACTTTTAGACACAGTAGGACCCCCATGCGACTAAAAAGCTCTTGACTGGTAAGTCCAGGGTTCTTCGTGGCCTCTCGTCTCTCGTCATATGAGACGACGGGAAATAACACTCGGCTTACCTTTATCTGCTCTTTTGTGTACTTGTGTAGGGTCGGCGGTGAACTTTTTCACTGTTTGATGACACCTCCCTATCATTTTAGAAATTTCTAGGGTAGATTTACCTTTTGAGAGTTCTGAGGTAATAGTTTTCTTTTCACCATTACTTAAACTGCTTTTACGGCCCATCTTTTCACTAAATTCTTACACTTTTTTAATAATTTGGCACGCTCAAATCACCGTGCTGATAACAAATACGGCGCCAGTCTGTTTACATTGCGCAGATAAGTACGAAATTTTCAGTGATTGCGCAACATTGTGTGAAAATTCTGTGTGAATTGATTTGATGGTTTTTGAAATATAAAAAAAGTTATCTCGATAATAATTTGGCACGCAGTGTATATATATGATTATTATTATTATCTATCTATCTATCTATCTATCTATCTATCTATATATATATATATATATATATATATATATATATATATATATATATTTTTACGAATTGGTCAAACCAAAACTCAAACAAAAACATTGTTTTCAATCGTTATGAGTCTACCGATTGAATAGAATTTTATTATAAACAATAGTCTTGTAAATGGAATTTTTAAAGCATTCTGAATGTAAAAATAAAGAAAAAAGTGTGCAAGACAATAAGAAACACTACCTGCCAAAAAAAAGTGAAGTTTGTTGAAATCGCTTGAAAAATGTAGGAAATCCGATCCCACATATAAACGAATACACACACACACAAATAACCTGGGTTTTATAATAAGTATAACTCGATATGAGTTGTCCCATTTTCATTCAGAATCGTGTTTTATTGTGTTTTCAAATTGATTTCATACAAAAACAATTGTGTTTTTCCAATTTTTGGTGCTGTCAGAACCATCCCAAGATAATTTTACGTAGACCTGTGAAGTTTCGTTGAAATCGGTTGAAAAATGTAGGAAATCCGATGCAATATATAAACGTACAGACACACACAGAGAAAAGTAAGATATATATTGAGTCGTCTATTAAACAAGAATTCTCAAGGCTTCTTTTTGTCACCAGGGTACTGATTGGGATTCATTTTTCAATTTTCCCACTACACCCTCTTTAATATATTAACATTCTTCTTGAGAATTGTGTCAATAAGGTTTCTTCTTATTTGAAAAGCAGGTATTGATGCTTTTGAACCTTCAGAGAACTGGCAGGTGAAAGCACAATCATTTTCTTGGTTCCCGAGGTCTGATCAACATTTATCGGTACTGGTGCAATAAAAATAAAGCAACAACAACTAAAACTCCAGCCTATAAACCCGTTTGAAGTTTTGTTCCCTTAATGAAGCGGCACAATTTATCCAGCAATACAGAGTAGAGCAAATATTATTTATTCAAAAATAGCACCATCTCTTGACAAGACACTTCTTCATATGCTTCTGATATATATATATATATGTGTGTGTGTGTGTGTGTGTGTGTGTAGTCAATAGCTGTATAACTACGGATGAGTGGACGGAGGGATTGCAGGAGGCTCCGTCTTCGAAACTGTTGAGGGGTCCACCCCTTTTTACAGAAATGGACTCACCCAGTATATACATATACTACGGCTATGTGAAGACCCGAGGAAGAGCAAGACCGTCGGAGTCGAGTCGAGCCCAGAGTTGCAGAGTAAAGGATTGTAGGTAATCGGAAGTGTGAGGGTGAAGTAACAGCGTTGTAGGAGTCACAGTGAGCGAGCACGTAGACTCAGTAATAAGTCATACAGCGATACTTCAATAGACTGTATATATATATTTGCTACTAACCCGTATTCCTGGAACTATTAACCTGCTTTATCAGTTTGTATAATTACGTTAATACATTATTTTCATATATTCATTCCTGGCGTTTGTTATTTATTGGTACCGGATTTCAACCCAGAATCCACAACAGAAACATAGGAATCAGAATGGTGAAGATAACACCATTCACCTAAGTGACAAACTTTATATTTGTATTAATTCTCTCTCTCTCTCTCTCTCTCTCTCTCTCTCTCTCGATATATATATATATATATATATATATATATATATATATATGTGTGTGTGTGTGTGTGTGTGTAAATGTATTCATATATATATATATATATATATATATATATATATATATATATATATATATATATATATATATATATATATACATAATAAAAAATTATAAATGAAAACTATATAACCAAAACATATAATTTAGCAAAATAAATTTATTTCAAGTTTAAAATTCTCAGCGTCGATTCCCCATCGTGAACATGTCTGGTCGTATAAGCGTAAACATTAATTTACTTCAATTATGTTCTAAATGACGAAACGCGTCATCAGAAAACTTTTTCGATGTTCTCAAAATTTATTCCTTAATATATATATATATATATATATATATATATATATATATATATATATAATTATTTATTTAAAAAAAAATTATAACATAAATATGTCATAAAATCACTACAAAAATAGCCATTTTGTTTCAGCCCCCACGGTGTCTTATCAAGTGATGATGTTGAATATAAAATAAATGGTTTTAAAAGTTTCAAATTAATTAGCAATCCTTCACAAGGGGAAAACATTGTTACAAAAGCTAGATTGACCAATCAAAATACAAGTATAGGAAAATTCAAAAATCTTGACAACGAAGTCATGTTATAATATCTATTCAGATGTTTAAAATATGGGTAGTATTAAAAAAGAATTTATTCTAACCAATAATTACTAAATTATATGATAAAATTTAATATTAAAATTAAAAACTGCTAATTTCAAAATCAAAATTTAATCTCTATTAGGTTTACAACTATAAAATTACTGAGGAGAAAAGAAGAAATATATATGTTATTCAATTTATTTTTTCATTGAAGTTACTTTAGCTAATTTTATATCCGGTCCTTTGACAATATGTATACATTTTAATCCTAAGAGTGTGTTAAAATCCTCCTGGGTGAAAGCTGGCATCGATGCATTTATTCCAGCAAGGAAGTACTAAGTTAAAACGCATTCATCGCCTTGGTTCTCTATTTCATGTTGAAAGCGCTCAGACAAACAGTATATTCGGATAATATAACATTATAATATTATAACTTCTGCATAATTTATGTCCAGAAAATAAATAAATTATAAGAACACAAGGAAAATTAAATACAGAACATTAACGAAGCTTATATAAAAGATGGGTAGCTACCTAAACACACACACACACACACACACACACACACATATATATATATATATATATATATATATATATATATATATATATATACAAGCAGCATGGCCCGGCGTTGTCCATGCGAGATTCAAAAATCGTACGACTCATTCAGCAATCGCATTCACTTGACTTAAAATATGTTTGCCCTTTCTTGCCTTTAAAGGAGTGCCCTTTGCCGTGCTGATGTTGCTATATGCCTTACTTCTTGCCTATCTCACACTGCGAATATTTTCTAAGTTCTATACTAAACATTAAATCTGTTACAAAAAAAAGAACTAAACAAAATGAACACAAAACGATCAGCTTTAAAAAAGGACTCGTAACTGGAAAAAACGAATGAAAAAAGAATGTTAACAACAAATACTTTTTCACAGCCAACCTAGCATGCTAGTTAACATTCGTGTCAGTCAGCTGTTGGTTCTCACGCTGGCCAATAGAATCTTCCTGCCTATTCGTGGCAGCCAGCTATAGGCTCTCACTCTGGCCAGTAGAAAATAGCCTCAAGCTACAGGAAAACTACCGTAGAAGCATGAAAAAATCGATTGTTTCCACTATCGATGTGAGTTGGGAAATTCAACGTCGGTCTTGGCCTTCCCGCTAACTTGGAGCATGTACATTTAAAATTTTGGTGCAAATCCGTCGAAAATTGTGACCGTGCATTCGTTGCACACACACACAGACACACACACACATATATATATATAAAAGGAAGAGGTTATGGGTGTTCCAACAAGAGAAAAGTGTATATATTAAAAAGAAGACAGAAACCGCAAACGTTTTTGGTTGTAATGTCGAATTTTTATTTTTAAAATATACTATGATTTATTTGCCATAATTTTGCTAAACGTGTTTCCGGTCTCGCGATCTTCATCAGGCAAAGACTGGATATTTCCACATATTATTAAAAGGAATTATTTTTTTTTGTCTTTCTATGTTAAATATTCTCAATGCTGAGCATAATATAATATAATATGTGGAAATATCCACTCTTGGTCTGATAAAGATCACGAGACCGAAAACACGTTTAGCAAAACTAATGAAAATAAAGCATAATATATTCTTTTAAAAAATCCACATTACAACCAAAAAGGTCTGCTAGTTTCTCTGTTCTTTTTTACCTATTTATCTATCTATCTATCTATCTATCTATCTATATATATATATATATATATATATATATATATATATATATATATATATTGAGAGATAGAGAGAGAGAGAGAATTAGGAAGAGATGAGAGCGAGGAGCTCAGGCAGACGAAGAGAATCAGCGGAGGCGTTTTAAATTGCTTGCCTGTCGTGACGTTAACTGGTTTCGTGTCAATACTAAATCAACATAATTGTAGCTAAGATAATATTTAAAGAGCCGTGTAACTCCCGACCGACATCAACAAGAACCCGGCTGATTGTCAATTACGAAAAATCTTTGCCACGGGTGTCTGTTGAGCACCTCTAAGTTTATACGTCAAATTGATACTGACATCAGTGATCCAGTCTCTACGGAAATCAAACAGTTATTTGGAAGATCTCTGAGAAGAAGAAGAAGAAGAAGAAGAAGAAGAAGAAAGAGGAGGAGAAGAAGAAGAAGAAGGAAGAAGAAGAAGAAGAATAAGGAAAAAGAAAAAGAATGAAAAAGAAGAAGAACGACAACAACAACAACAACAGGAAGTAGAAGAAGAGGAGGAAGGATGGGGAGAAGGAGAAAACGAAGAAGAATGAAAAAGAAGAAGAAGGAAAAAGGAGAAGAAAAAGAACGAAAACAACAACAACAGGAAGTAGAAGAAAAAGAAGAGGAGGAGGAAGGGTGAGGAGGAGAAGAAGAAGAAGAAGAACAACAACAACAACAGGAAGTAGAAGAAGAATAAGAAGAGGAGGAGGAGGAAGAAGAAGAAGAAGAATGAAAGAGGAGAAGAAGAACAAGGACAACAACAGCAAGGAGAAGAGGAGGAGGAAGGAGGAGGAGAAGAAGAAGAAGAAGGAAAATGAACAACAACAACAAGAACGACAACGACAAGGAGAAGAGGAGGAGGAAGGAGGAAGAGCAGAAGAAGAAGAAGGAAAAAGAACAACAACAACAACAACAAGAACGACAAGGAGAAGAGGAGGAGGAGGAGGAGGAAGGAGGAGCAGAAGAAGACGGAAAATGGAGAAGAAGAAGAAGAAGAAGAAGAACAACAACAACAAGGATATGAATAAGGTCAACAATAACAACAAACATATTCTAAAAAAAGTAGGAAAATAAATCAAGAGAAGAAGTGACCAGAGGAGAAAAAGAAGGAGAATGAGAGTTAAAAGTGAAGAAAAAAGAAGTTTAAAAAAAGAAAAAAAAGAAAACATAACTAGGAAGTGAAAAAAGTGGAGAAACATTAAAAACAGAAGAAAAAGAAGAAGAAAAAGAAGAAGAAATGAAAAATAGAAAGAAATATAATATTTGAGCCTAAATAATGAAGAAATGAATAAGGAAGAAGAAAGAAATGAATAAGGAAGAAGAAAGAAATAAATAAGGAAGAAGAAAGAAATGAATAAGGAAGAAGAAAGAAATGAATAAGGAAGAAGAAAGAAATAAATAAGGAAGAAGAAAGAAATGAATAAGGAAGAAGAAAGAAATAAATAAGGAAGAAGAAAGAAATGAATAAGGAAGAAGAAAGAAATGAATAAGGAAGAAGAAAGAAATAAATAAGGAAGAAGAAAGAAATAAATAAGGAAGAAGAAAGAAATGAATAAGGAAGAAGAAAGAAATAAATAAGGAAGAAGAAAGAAATAAATAAGGAAGAAGAAAGAAATAAATAAGGAAGAAGAAAGAAATGAATAAAGAAGAAGAAAGAAATGAATAAAGAAGAAGAAAGAAATGAATAAAGAAGAAGAAAGAAATAAATAAGGAAGAAGAAAGAAATAAATAAGGAAGAAGAAAGAAAGAAATAAGGAAGAAGAAAGAAATAAATAAGGAAGAAGAAAGAAATAAATAAGGAAGAAGAAAGAAATAAATAAGGAAGAAGAAAGAAATGAATAAGGAAGAAGAAAGAAATAAATAAGGAAGAAGAAAGAAATAAATAAGGAAGAAGAAAGAAATAAATAAGGAAGAAGAAAGAAATGAATAAAGAAGAAGAAAGAAATAAATAAGGAAGAAGAAAGAAATAAATAAGGAAGAAGAAAGAAATAAATAAGGAAGAAGAAAGAAATGAATAAGGAAGAAGAAATAAATGAATAAAGAAGAAGAAAGAAATAAATAAGGAAGAAGAAAGAAATAAATAAGGAAGAAGAAAGAAATAAATAAGGAAGAAGAAAGAAATAAATAAGGAAGAAGAAAGAAATGAATAAGGAAGAAGAAAGAAATGAATAAAGAAGAAGAAAGAAATGAATAAGGAAGAAGAAAGAAATGAATAAGGAAGAAGAAAGAAATAAATAAGGAAGAAGAAAGAAATAAATAAGGAAGAAGAAAGAAATAAATAAGGAAGAAGAAAGAAATGAATAAGGAAGAAGAAAGAAATAAATAAGGAAGAAGAAAGAAATGAATAAAGAAGAAGAAAGAAATGAATAAGGAAGAAGAAAGAAATGAATAAGGAAGAAGAAAGAAATAAATAAGGAAGAAGAAAGAAAGAAATAAATAAGGAAGAAGAAAGAAATAAATAAGGAAGAAGAAAGAAAGAAATAAGGAAGAAGAAAGAAATAAATAAGGAAGAAGAGAGAAAGAAATAAGGAAGAAGAAAGAAATAAATAAGGAAGAA
>OZ010607.1:18390189-18400189 GCA_963932145.1 Acanthosepion lycidas | reverse complement strand
GTCTTGTGTTAGCAATGAACTTCTCTGTCTATTTTCTGCTTAGTCGTTTTGTACAATATCTTGTTGCCTATTATACTGTAATCAGCCAGCCTATGACTCCATCCATTATCCTTTCTTTTTGTGTGCCCTTTAATAATTTCAATGTTCTTCTTTTTCTTTCTTGATCTGTTCTCGGATCGATTTTGGTCTCCTTGGCATTATTCTTAGAATTACACTTCGAAAGGATTTGGAGATGGTGTGAGTTAAGTGTTGATTGAGCTAACGCACTCTAACTAATTTCTATTGATCTTATTTGCTTTGTTTGGCGTGAGGTCGTCCCAGCATCAATTTGTCGGAATATTTGCATCAGATTTCAATCAGTGTTAGCTCAGAGATATATACTCTTCCATCGTCCATTGTATCCTATCTGGGTGATGTGAGACATGCGTGCGTCCAATTCTGTAAGGTATTGATCCGGAGGTCCGAATCAACAGAAAAAGTGTGAGATTTGCCTGTAGAGCAAGGGTTATTGTTGTTAATGAATGCGTCGCAGGAGTTGAGAAGACCGACACCGTTGCTGACTGTCATGCAAGCACCAACTTGTTTCACTCCTTGCGGTGAAATAATTTCAAATATATAAACGTGATAATTATATGGAGACACGGTGGAGTAATGTCTCGCTTGAGGAATCAGAGAGTCGAGGTCACTGTATTTACGTCTTAATCATACCATGAATCACAATTGTGAGAGAGAGAGAGAGAGGAGTTGTGACGACAACGACGTAAAATGCGTTAATTCAATAAATACCTTTGCTATTACGTTAGCTTTCTGACAATGAAACCCGGGTTCGAACCTCACCACGGTAAATTTGTCCTAAAGATGACTTCTTGATGTTATCGGTCTGGAGGAGGGGATCCCAGCATGCGGTACATTTGGAAAGTCCAATTAAACATTAACCAAAGACATCCAAATTGTATGTGCCTATTCCATTGTACATGTTACTGTTGGATTATAAAAAGGAACTTTAATAACATTGAACATGACAGACAATCAAGAAAGAGAAAATTTTTACCATAGTTCTTATGTTCACAAAGGTTTTATTTCTGCTGTTAGTTTATTAAATGATTCGAGGAAAATATTAGGTTGGTGCAAAAAATAATGTCGTTTTCTCACATAGTAACATATGGGAGAAAACGACATTATTTTTGCACCAACCTAATACTTGTTGGTCTTTGTATATTCAATCGTGTTATTTTTAAAAACTTTATTGCCAAAACTGTATTTCTCAATAAGCAGAAAATATTTGTTGTTTTAAGTAGGAATTTTGAGAAATATTGCCATTGATCAATATCATACATACAGAAAACAAATTAAAAAATATATTTTTTCAAAAAAGAGGCATTTCTGTAAAGCAAAAACGGTAGCTAACCAATAAAATATAAGTTCATTTTCAAATTCAGTGTCCTCAAATTAGCTAAAATAGATGTTTGGGGTCTGGACACCATTTATTTATTTATTTATTTATTTTTATTTTTTTGTTGATCAGTGTAATTTATAAGAGATTATGTTGACTTTAATGTGTTTATCAGAAGAACTGACGAATTTTAAATGTTCTCTAAGTCATACTAATAAATATACGGTACCTACCAGAGTGCGTTGTAGGTTGTTTACTATACAACTCATATAGAAAGATATTAGTCGTGTCTCAATAACTGGTAAGTAGTGTGACCTTATGCAACCTTAGCCCAGGTTTGCGTTATCGTTTTCAGCCAATTCTAGCCTACCGTATGTTTGGGGTGGGGTATTGACCTATACAGTAGGTATAGGCTTAACCTAAATATATTGAGGTCGACTTGTACGCCAGGTCGATTTGTACGCCGCATTTTACGGTAATAGAGAACCCATTCTGCCTGTCACCATCATGGCTGATGTTTACCGTCAGAAGAACAACTCTTTGCACCATCTTGGGATAACGTTTTCCGCTGACACCAAGTGTAATGATTATCTTGAATCAATTGTTAATCCTGCTGCCAGGAAAATTGGTTCAGTGTCGTGATTGTAAGTTAATGTCTCATTTATTTATTTATTTATTTTGGTCAGAATCCATCTTGCACATTTATAAATCTACCATTCGTCCGTGCATTGAATATTGCTGCCATATCTGGTCTGGTGCTCCTGTTATATATCTTGAGATTCTCAACAAAATCCAAAGAATGTAATGTTATTGATCCTCACCTAGAATCACGACTTTACTTACACGCCACCAAAGTTTTTCTCATCAGAATCCATCTTGCAAATTTATAAATCTACCATTCGGCCGTGAATTAAATATTGCTGCCATATCTCCTACTATATATCTTTAGATTCTTGACAAAATTCAAAGGATCTGCAATATAATCAATCCTGACCTGGCATCTCGACTTCAGTCACTTTCTCACCAAAGTGACGCGACTTCCCTCTATCAACAATATTTCTCAGCATTTCCCACCATGCTTCATCGCCACATACTATCTTAGAAAAATTAAATACAATGCCAATCGCCATCTTCTGTCTTGCTGTATCCTTTCTCCTCCACAGTATTAACTTTTAGTTCTGTTTTCAACACCAGTAACCCTAAGCATTCGCCTTCCTTGGGGTGAAATCATTTTAAAAAAACTCAATGTTTGGGGAAAAAAGTGCATGAATTTGAACGTACTACTATATTGCCAATTAGGTCTCATCGCTTCACTATCAAGGTAACTCGATGCAACCGCCACTTTTATTCTAACAGTTACATTTCTCCGTATTTCTTATCTTGCTTCATCGCCATATACTATCTTACAAAATTAAATACAACGGCAGTGTTCAGTCTTGCTGAATCCTGTTTTTTTATTGTCCTTTCTCCTCCTCAGTAAAGACTTTTAGTTCTATTTTCAACACCAGTAACCCTAAGCGTTCTTGCAGCATTATCGCCTTCCTTGGGGGTGCAATGATTTTAAAAAACTCAATGTTTTGAAAAGAAAAAAGGGATGGTTTGAAGAAAACACTTTCAAAGAAAGAAAGTGATAAAGGATTATTAGCAGAAAAATGAGAATAAAAGACTAAAAGCAAAACAAAAAAGCATTAGACAATCAGAAAATGTGGAAGAAAAAAACATCCAAAGTCAAAGAAGACAGGGTATTTTATTTGAACGGTGATGGAATTGTGTTCAATCGCGAGTGTTCTCGCTTCTGTCGCAGACAGGAAACGACGAAGTATTCAAAAATGATTTCACTTCCAGAAATGCCAATTTAAACTTGATGTTCATTCTTCAAGAACATCTAAAATTACTGTTTTTAGCTGAAAATAATCTCTTCGTATTTGGTAGAATCGACCTTTTTTTCTTCTAAATTTTCACGACGTTAGTAATTGAGAAGCCAGACTTTGCTCGCTTCGCTGCAAGCCTGTGTTATAATATCAGGTACGAGGCCCGTAACGCTCAGTAAAATATCTTTGTATGAGATTATATGCAGACTATGTTTACGGGGATAGTTTCAAATTTGGTCCAAGGCTACACAGATTTCTTTTCAACGAGAATGGGAAATGTTTTTACCGTCAGTCGAATAGACATTATAAATGATCAGGATTTGTGTTGGGTGTACTGGCATTGAAATGGTTAGCGACTCGGAAAATAAAGTCGGTGAAGCGAGTTCGAATTCTGGACGAGTTACGTTCATTTTCCCTCAAATACACTTGGGGAATTGAGTCATCATTTCTACCCTCTAACAGGGTTTTCTGTCCTTGAGGTGATTTAAAAAGAAAAAGGCCGGGAAGTATTCAAGACTTGCTTTGAGTCAAGCGATTTTGCAGTACATTAGGTACTACTAAGAATTGTGAAGGGGGGGGGTGTCGGACTCAACTAATCAAGGAACGGTAAGGTTTTTCCACCGGAAGTCCTGCGTTAATGCAATTAGGAGGTTTCTTAGTTCGATATTCAGGAAATGGCATTATATCTGCTTTGTTCCAAACATACAAAGGGTAATATTAAACAAATATGTCGATACTCAGAGCATTCACAGATGTAGTAAATTTTACGATTTCGTGTTTGTCCAAAACAAGGCCAAAAGACAGTCTTATACTGAAAAATGGCCAGTCAGCCAGTTATGTGTGATACACGCTTAGGTAAGCTTATGTTGCCATTTCTCTTCTCGGATCATTATACTGATTACTATTCCAGCGTGTGTAATCGAGCAGCTACTATTTGTGCGAGTGCTATTCAAAGACGTCTGGCACCAGTATTGTTCAACGGCGTTACTATAGTTGTATCTGCGATTACAAAGTCTCTACTACAACGAGCCTTAAGAAAGTGACAACGGGTATTCGTTGACATCACAAAAGCCTGTTACCATCCAAGGCTATAGAACCCGGTTTGTCATGCTATTTGCCCATAGCTAGGGGGTAGAAGAAGAGGATTCATACCTTTTCCAAGGGTATTAGCACGTAAGTGAGTATAATGGATTCGACCGGAATTCGAACTCGGCTCTACGATTCCTTAATCCGAGCCGTTAACCATTGCTCCACGTTGAAAAATAGTACCATCCCTAATTTCTATCTAATTTTTCGCGATTATCATTATTTATATTATTTAAATTCAGACTAATGTCCTTATCACAACGTTTCTGTCAGTCGGGGTAACCTTAAAGCAACTACGAAATTATCATTTCATTTCTGTTCGGTGGGGTACGCTTGATATTGGATAGCGAAAAGAGGGATGATTGAGTAAGGAACAGTGACTCGGATAGTAGAATCGGAGTTGCGAGTTCGAATTTCAGCCGAGTATATATAATTCACTTACGTGCAAATACCCTTCGGAAAGCTATGAAGTCATCTCTTCTTCCGAGCTCCGCTATGGGTAAACAGCACAACACACCGGGTCCTATAACCTTGGGTGGTAACAGGTTTTTGTGATGTCAACGAACACTCACTGAGACTTTTTTGATACCAACGAATACTCGTTGTCACTTTCGTAAAGCTCGTTGTAGAGACTTTGTAATCGCATATACAACTATAATATGCCGTTAAACAATACTACTGTCAGATGCATTCGAATAACACTCGCACTAATAGTACTTACTCGATGATACTAGCTCGAATAGTAATCCGTACAGTGACCCGAATAGAAAAAATAAGAGAAAAGAGAAATAGTATATTAAATAGCGTAGAGAATAGCGGTGCGAATAGTATAGAGGATAGACTAGAAATAGAGATCCGAATAGAAATAGAGGAAAGAATAGAAATATGATCCGTATAATAATAGAGCATTGACTAATAATAGCGATCAGTTAGACGTCACGCAACTTCCTCCTTATATGTGTTTCTCCCAGGGTATCTCAAGATGGTGTAATGGTTAGCGATCTTGTCTCCCTAGAACAATTACTCTGAGTAGTGAGTTCGATCTTCATTGGGTGTCCCCTACTTTTGGCCTTATGCCATATCTAAGCTACGCTTGGAAAATCACTATATGCGTTCTCCCATGGTCACATGGTCTACTTAATTCGACAATGGGATCGCCTGTATTTGTTCGCTGGCGATCTATGTTCAAACTCAAGTGTCGGTGGCAACACTTTATTTCTATATAACACAGGTCTAGGACTAGAAGAAAGAGAACTCATTACCTAAGAAGTAGGCATATGTTTGGTTTCCACAAGAGTCTAAAAGTTAGGTGTGGGCTTTCTTTGCACCAGATTCAAACGGGCATATAGGCCTAGTTTGGATAAGCGTCAGAAAGGTAGACATAGGTTTGGTCTGCACGAGAATAACAATAAGGTAAATAGTTCCTGCTTGCAGGAGAGTCAAAATAGTATGCATAGTTATATAATCCTCTTTTTTTAAGTATAGAAACTAATCCTTTTATCGAACCGTCAGGTCAACCGCCGTTTTTAGTCCAACAGTTTCTTTCTCACACTTCCTACCTGTGGAATTTCATTCCGTTTCCTTGCTTCCCTCATAACTCCGTTCTGTTTTGCTCTTTCCTCAATCCTCTTCCTTATTCTCACTCTTCTCTTTCACTTTCGGCAATCCCCTGCGTACTAGTGCCATTACAGACTTGGTTGGGATCAAGTAACTGAAAACAAAAAAAAACAAAAACATTCCGGTTTACAGGTGAGTGAAAATTATCTACGTAGGTTTGTTTTTCCCAAGGTGTCGGCGACACATGGTACGCTAAGCAATTTCTAATAACACGCAGCCTCAAATGACATCGCTAAGTCTGAACCAAAGAAGATATTTAGCTGTTTCAATTTCAATATATACTGAAGTAAATATACTGTATATTACTATATAAAATATATTGTAGAATAAGTATATTGACCTTGACTTGTATAAAAATACGTATACTGTTGGAACACTGAATGATTTTAAAAACCTACATAGCAAAAAGTTGCCGACCTCTGGACTAGTGTATGATATCTATCGTCCATTTTTATAATGTATAATATATATTATAATATCTACTATTCATTTTCTACTATAGTATGATGCCTACTATTCATTTTCTACTATAGTATGATATTTAACAACTGTTGGAATTATGAAATTTGTTAGATTTATGGTTGGGTTAGGAGTTAGGTTTAGGATTAGGGTTAGGGTTAGGGTTAGATTAAAGGCAGTGAACTGGTTATGTATTAAAAATAATTAACATGTTTTTAATACAAAATTTTTTTTTTTTAAAAAAAAACATCATCAAATAGTGATTTTATTGTTTGTAAACTGAATTGATGTCATTTAAAAAAACAATAAATATTTCATCGTTTTTCCTGAGCATTTTCCATGAATAATATTGATCAAAGAAAAGAAGAATTTGAAATGGTGTCCAGACACCAAACATGGCTTTTAGCTAATTTGAAAGCTCTGAATCAGTAAATGCTTTTTTGGTGGGGGGTTAGCTACCGTTTTTGCTGCATAGAAATGCCTCATTTTGGAAAAAAAAACTTTCATTTGTTTTCATTGACGTATGGCAATATTTCTCAAAATAAAATTGTAGAAACCTCGCCATTCGTCTTTAAACCACCAAATATTGGTCTCTTTATTGAGAAATACTATTTTTGCAATAACAATCAGACCCTAAGTCTTTAAAAATAACACGATTGAATATACGAAGACCAACAAGTATTTTCATTAAATCATTTAATAAACTAACAGCAGAAATAAAACCTTCGTGAAAATAAGAACTATGGTAAAAATTTCTCCTTCTTGATTGTCATGTTCAATGTTATTTAAGTCCCTTTTGATACTCCAGCAGAATCATGTACAATGGAATTGGTGCATTCAATTGCGATGTGTCTTAGTTGGAGTTTCTTTCCATCTGTAAAAACGAAATCCTCTCAATGTATTATTTTTTCACCAACCTAATACTTGGTTTTCTTCCGTATTGAAGCGATAAAAACGGTGGGATAAATTTATGAATATCAAACAAGATTTTAAAGTTTCATTTTTTTGATGTCACCTTAATTATCAGGTTTACTAAAGTCTATTACTGATAAAGTTTATCAGTTAATTTGAATGTTGGCGATAAATTGGAAAAATTCGGTACGTCTATTTTAAAAGTTTTGACTCAAAAAGACTTTTTTTCTTAGGAAAATATTTTATTTCAGGTCGCTGGCATACATTGCTTGGCCTTTCTGAAAATTGATGGGTTTCAAAGACGTTTATTAACAAAATTTTGCGATCAGCCAAGATCATAAATTGAGTTTTTTTCCAAAAATGAGAATTTCAGTACAGCAAAAATGGTACCTAATCCTGAAGAACTAAGGTCATTTTTGGAATCGGTACACTTCAAATTAGCTAAAAAATGTTTTGTTTCTTGGCACCAAAAATCATGTTGCCCAGTATAATGAGTCAATCGTCATTTGCGTTAGGTCGCAAATGCCTCGGTAACACTAACAATTCCTTACGCAACCGACAGAAGAAATACAATAGCGAAATACCTAATCTATTGCCTCTACCGGTTCAACCTGTATGGCCTTGATTCCTGAAATCAAAAATGACGCCATTCTTCGCTGACTTTTAGAAGGAATAACGATAGGACTTTTGACGATTGTATCTGTTTTACAAACTTCATTAGTGTGTATTCATCGAAGGCCACCCAGCGAGCATTTTCTTCTACCCAGGCTATGAGTCAGTGAAAAATTTGATTCTCTCCTTCGTGAAAACTTTGACCTTTTTGTTATTAGGTTGGTGCAAAAATAATGTCGTTTTCTCACACAGTAACATATGTGAGAAAACGACATTATTTTTGCACCAACCTAATATTTTCTTTTGATCAAATCGTATTGAATTCGTCATCGCCACACATTTCTTTATTTCGACTGCTACGCCTGTTGAGCTTCTGTTTTGCGACACGTCACCCACTCACAAAAATGGCGTTCGTAGGTATTTATAAAGATGTGATTAGTCTGTAACGTGGTTACTAGTTTGTGTCATGTACTAAGGATATAATTTGCTACCGAATAGGCGCGGTGGAGTGATGGATAGAGTAACGTATTGAGGAATCGGAGAGCCGAGTTCGATTTCCAGTGAAGCTCATTTTATTTACTTACGAAAGGTATGAATCCATCTCTTCAGCTATGGGAGAATAACAGGAAGAACGGTTTTTTTTGCCTTGCTTGGGAACCGGTCTAGAATTACAACTCATAATTCAGAGAACCTTGTATGCAGACAGAGAGGAGGTCACACCTTGACCTTCGGCTGTCGGTGAAGAGCTTGGAACTGAAATGGGTACTGACAATTTATCTGAAGAGATCAGGAGGACGTAGAATCAAAGTCTGTTTCTTCTCCCTTGAAAGCCAGCCACACACTCACCCGACGATTGAAGCAGTCATGTGACTGATGATAATCAGTTCTTGTCAGGACTTATTATATCTCTTTTTAGTTTTACATTTACTGTTTTTTCCTGTGTGAATCTGAGTCCAATCCCTGGGCCAGTCTCTGACTGTGTACGACTTCTGTCGAACTCTCTGCTTTGGCAGAGAAGAACCCAGACGAGGCTTTGCCGAAGGGCAAAGTTTCGCCCGTGGAGGTAGACAGATCCCGAACCCGCTTATGCGCGTTCTAAGGGATTATTTTTGGGCCGAGCCTACGGGTTCTGAGAAACCCACGTTAAACTCGGCCTTGTGCCACATACATTCCTCATGGGAGGACTGTTAAATATCGGCCTAACGATTGCGTTTAGGCAGTCGACGCGCAGTCTTGGGACGTCGTAAATTATACAGTCGGATCCGCGTGAAACATGATTAACCAATGAAAATCAAACGACACAAAAGTGAAAATACCAGGATTTCTTTCTTTTCTATTTTCCATATATCATTCTTTGTTGCGTCATTGAGTCGTGCAAGAAAATCTTCTACAAATATAAAAATATACCATTCTTCAGTGCATTGAATACTGTTGCCATATTTGGTCAGTTTCTCCTGCTATACATCAAGAGATTCTTGACAAAATCCAAAGAACAATCTGTAATGTAATGAATCTTGACCTGGCATCTCAGCTTCAGTCACTTTCTCACCAACATGACATGACTTACTTCTGTCTTTTCTACAAATATTTTTATGCAACCGCTACTACGATCTTTTGTCCTTAATCCATATGAATACATTAATCCATATATATTTAAAATAAACGTTGATTTATGCTTTTATTTTATACTAAAAATAAACAGCGACTATTGGTATTTTAAAAAGAATTTATGAAAATAAACGGTAATCCCTGTTTATGTTGGTCGTCTATTTCAAATAAGTTTTTTTTTTTTATTATTTATAGTTTTAAGTCCGTTTATTGGATTAATAATCCCCGTTTATATTTAATATAAAATAAAACATTAATCCCCTTTATCTTAAATAAAAAATATAAATCCTGTCTATTTTAAAAACAATATATATTTTAATAAAAACCACTGATCCTCATATAATATATGGACAGCTCCAGCATTGTGTTAACCTGATATTTTTATTAAAATTTAAATTACATAACATAATTCTCTACTCAGCACGTGAAGACCGCGTTGTGC
>OZ010607.1:18375189-18385189 GCA_963932145.1 Acanthosepion lycidas | reverse complement strand
CGTTGCTTAACTTCGGTGATCGTATGAAAAGAGGTGTTTCAAAGTGATATGTCCGTACGACATACAACCCACAAAGTGGTTACCCATCTAAGTACTAACCAGACTCGACGTTGCTGAACTTCAGTGATCGTTCGTGAACCCGTGTTTCAACGTGATATGGCCGTAATTGATACCACCCTGCAATCCCAGTTTACTGCACCTAGTATTCACAAGTAGTCACCCGTCTAGTTACTGACCGGGTCGACATTGCTTAACTTTGGTAATTCTACGAAAATGTGAAATACTCTTACTACAGTAGAATTCTTGCTACTGAACCCTTTTTACGAGACTATGTTTGTTTGTGTAAATAATTTAGGTTCCTACTACCGTCGAACACATTCATCGCTAGGGTCATTGTTAATTACAACAGTGTATTTTTTTAGTTTTTCCCTGAGTGCTCCATACGTTTATCCTTTTACCAGACTGAGAAAAGCTTGGTAAATATCGCTGAACTCAGTTCAGAACATAGCAGGTGGTTTATCCAGCTTATCGCTTGAGGTCTATGGTGAAAACTCTTTTCCACTGAAAGAGTGCTTAAAGATGGGTGCCTACAAACAGAGATGATTCATGACGTGCGCAGGCTATTTGTCTGCCATCATTTGAATAGCCATTTATTTAGACGCTCACGGACTGCCACTTACCGGACGCTGGACAAAGCTATTTGGACTTGTGACCTCGGTGAGCTAGAATAGGACGCAAGGCAGGCAGAGGTTGGAATGAATGAGAGAAAAAGAAAGAGAGATTTTGAATGAAACAATGAGAGACTGAAAGACAAAAAATATTGCGAAATAATAACAGGATTGATAGCACTGACAAAAATATTGGATTATTTTCAACTTGATTGATTCGAGCGCGTAAATTTATTCGATCTTTTATTTTTTTTTTTTTTGCCTTTTATGTTTTACTTGTATTTAGACGTGTTATGAAGATCTAAATTCGACTTGTTATATTCGACGCATTTGTGTCTTCCACAAATATTCCATTCTTTCATATTTCCCAAGAATTATTTGGTCGGCAAATTATTATCATTTCTATTCTTATCGCCAAATTTCGACCGACGCGTCATTGGGCCTTCTGCGTTGTTTTTTTTTTTTTTTTTTTTTTTTTTTTTTTTTGTTTTTAATCATTTCACACCAAGCAAGGCGGAAATGCCACAAGGGAACAGGGTAGGTGTTACAGGGAGTGAACGTTGTTGACCATGTTTGCCGTAGTCTCTGAATATGGAATCCAGTGAAGTCCGTAATGTGTTCAATATCAGAGTTTGGCAGTGAAGATTCAGAGAAAGTAGCGGCTGTTAAGTAATTCTTTTAGTCGTCGATATCAGAGGTTGGCAGTGACGATATTTTGGGAGAAAAAACAAAATGGCAGCCTTTATACACGTCGCATTGAATATTTTGAGCTTTCTGATTGGTTAACCCTTCTATTCGTAGACTATAAAATGAGTCAGCTCATTTTGGCTAGCTCACTATTACTTACAGCGTACCCAAAAAACTGCAACAAACGTGAGAGAAAAGACTGAGTATAGGAAGGAGTGGGAAAGAAGAAAAGATGAACGAGATACAAGAAGATAGAATATGGCGATTGACGTTGCATTTAAATTTTTGAAGATTGTAATTATCCCGGAAACAAGTAACCAGAAGGGAGTTTGACAGCTGGCAAGTGCTACAAATGAAATTGTTGATGTAGAAATGGCACTTTCATTTAACTATTTCAACAGTAAAATGGTGGAGCCTAGATACCAATCTAGTAGCAAGCTTAAATTCATGCAGTCGGTGCACCAGGGAAAAAAACTCGTCAGAGCAGCTGCTATGAAAATATTTGTAGAAAAGACAGAGGGAAGCCACTTTACGTCGGTGAGAAACTGACTCAAGTCGAGATGCCAGGTCAGGATCCATTATATTACAGAGATGAATAGCAGGATAACCAGACCAAAGAAGGCAACCGTATTCAATGCATGAACAATTGGCAGATTTGTAAATGAACACGATGGACTCTGACGAGAAAACAAATCTTACAAAATTGATGTATCGTCAGAGCAATTTCCAAGGAAAAGATAAAATCTTGTTCCACGCTCCTCAAAACCTGAAATCTCCTGACCAGCGACCTGGTTGACGGATGTAGTTTATCGTCATACCCAGGGAGAATAATTAACAGATAAAGAAGACTGTTGAGAAATATGGTCGCTTACGTCATGAAGGAATATTACACCTTAAAAACTAATCTGCCATAGTGCTCTAAGCCTTTCATACAATTTTACAGACAGCCATTCTTCGGTGAAGAAATAATGTATACTTAGTTCTGAAGAAAAACTTATATTGCCCCTTTAGAGATATATCCTATCTGAAATTTATACACACGTATCTCTATCTATAAAAGGCAGGATGTGTGTAACTAATGTATGGCCGCAATTTTCGACGGATTTGCACCAAAATTTATATGCTCCAATTTAGCGAGAATGCCATGACCGACTTTGCATTTCACAACTCCCATCGATAGTGGAGATAATCAATTTTTTCATGCTTCTACGGCAGTTTTCATGTAATTTGCGGCAATTTGTACTGGCCAGAGTGAGAGCCTATAGCTGGCTGCCACGAATAGGCAGGAAGATTCTACTGGCCAGCGTGACAGCCAACAGCTGACTGACACGTTGCTTCTGATTGCGCAGAACTGGGTTGGGTGTGAAAAAGTATTTGTTGCTAACATTCTTTTTTCATTCGGTTTTTCCAGCAACGAGTCCTTTTTTTAAAGCTGATCGTTTTGTGTTCATTTTGTTTAGTTCTTTTTTCGTAACAGATTTAATGTTTAGTATAGAGCTTAGAAAAAATTCGCAATGCGAGATAGGCAAGAAGTAAGGCATGTAGCAACATCAGCACGGCAAAGGGCACTCCTTTAAATGCAAGGAAGGGCAAAAATATTTTAAGCCAAGTGATGTATGAGTCGTATGATTTTTGAATCAAGCACGGGCAACACCGGGCCATGCTGCTATCATATATATATATATATATATATATATATATATATATATATATATATATATATATATATGCAATTGATGTCCTGCAACATAGCACAATTTAGAAAATGTATATATTTGTTGTAAGATCGATTTTATAAATCATTTGGAAGATTGTATCTTAAATGAAATACTAGAAAATGTTTTAAATTCAAAATGGCTACAACAGAAAACACTTTATATATTACAAACTGGCGATAAATTCTGACAATTTTTTCACAAGATTTTACGAATATTACATTTTGACATTTCGGAGAAAGGGTCCAGCAAAAATTTATTAAAAGCACAAGGCTGCTAAACCTGATCAGAAATGGAGATGGCTTCCGAAAAGGCCGGAATATTTTTTAATTAAAATATAATAATAAAGGCAAACATTTTTTACAATTCAGTTCAATTCCCTTTTCTTTTTATAACGCGTTTTAAAATCTGTCTATTTTTTAGATGAGGCAATGTGAGTATTTTCATTGTTCGGGCTGTTGTCCTCATCTTCATTGCCATATTCACAACGTTTCGGCCGTTGTACGCTCCGGCTTTCTTCAGGTGATATTTGTTGTAATTTCGAACTGAACCCTTTATTTAGTCTACAGGAGTAGTTTATTCTTATTCCACGTGCCATGTCGTTCATCTTAATAAGGAACATATAGGTAAGTCATGTAAAATAACGTCAAATATAAGTTCACAGCCTCACCACGCTACCCGGTTTCTGTAGCTAATAGGCTTTGTTCTGAAGCAATTCTTTTGTTTTTTTTTTACCAGATGGATTTTCTAAACCAACGTCAACTAGCTTTGAATTTCACTCTCTTAGACTGGTTGCTGACCAAGGCAAGAAGGTCTAGTCTATACTGCGTTTTAAGCTATGGCTTGGGAGGAGGGAAGAAATGGTTTGATACTATTTCCAGTGGTATTTGTGAACGTAAAGACCACGGGTAGGATTTGAATTCAGAATGCTGAACCCACTTTCAAGCTTCGTTAAGCAGTAGGCGAGGTGCGAGTTTGAAAATTAAGTAAAAGCAGCTCATTATTCCCGAATTTTTCCAACGGCATTTTGATGTACTGCTTTTTGAATGCCGTTATATTTTCGACCACCATTACATTTTGATCTACTTGCTTACGAGAACTGTTATTCTTCCAGCGGTTTTCTTACGTACCCATTTTGAAGTACCGTTATTCCACGAATGATACTTTAATCTACTAGATTTTAATATAAGATTTTAAAAGCTCAAGAATTTCCAATATAAGCGCATTTTTATAAGCATTTATAGTTATAATTAACTACTGTCTTTTTTTGTTTTCTGTTGAATTGCAAAACGTATTTTCATCACAAGTAACAATGCGAAGCAAAAATGAAAAGTTGACATTCATCGTTAGAAGACTGTTGCAGATGGTAGAATTTTATACACGGTTGTCAAGAAGAAAGTTCATGAGGAACTCAAATTTTCTGTTTGAAAAGCTTTTCCAGTTAAATTGACAATGGAAAAGGAAACTTTCACCTTCTGCACAAATCATCTTTGCATGATTCTCTAAACCTCCAGTGTTTTGACATGGATTAAAATAAATGGTCTCTTTCAAATGTTTCTTTAATCCGACTAAGCTGTCTTCAACAGCGAGTCTTGCCGGATATGACACAGTCATAATTTGTAAACATTTGTCAGCAGAAATGATATATACGAATCTTCATTGTATCCCTATACTCGGTGCAAATATATTAAATTGACCTGATGCAGTATGAGGAAGCATAGTGGAATAATGGCTAGCGACTCGTATCGAAGAATCGGAAAGACAAATTCGAATTCATTGCATTCACTTACGTGTTACTACACTAGAGAAAGGTATTCTGGTATCATTTCCCCCCAACTATGGGTAAATAGCAAGACAGACTGTGACATATATACTTAACTGGCAACCGGTCTAAGAGGAGGAAAATTTTTTAATTCAAACCGCATACTTTCTTGTAGGTCTTGTCTCACTAAATTCTGAGAGGAAGGACGGGGTAAGCTTAATATCCCTTATTGCAAAAGAAACCGGAAAGCCATTACGCTATTCTGCCTTGAATGACACCATGAACCAAAATTTGGCAGATGAAGGCGAGTGGAGACCAAACGGGCGTCAAATGCGCTAACTGAATAAAATGAATGAATGGTAATGCTGTACTGCCCATCCGGAACTATTACAGTAGGCAATGGTTAATATTTTACTATTTCAAATTTTAATCATTTATCGGGTACACACTGAGATAAACTATAAATGTCACACTGTCGTATAAAACAATACATAGGTTTTGTTTTCGCGAAAGTCGAATAGGTAAGTATAAGTTTGATTTGCAAGAAATTAAAAGAGGTAGAAATGTATTTAGTTTCCATGAATGTCAAAATGTAGATATACGCCCTGTTTGAATCCGTGTCCAAAGGATAGACATAGGCTTGATTTGCATGTGTGTCAAATAAGTAGACTTACGAATGATTTGGATGAATGTCAAAAAGGTAGACATAGGCCTGGTTTGAAGCCGTGTCCAAAAGATAAACATAGGCCTGATTTGCATGTGTCACAAAGGTAGACATAAGCATGATTTGCATGAGTGTCAAAAAGGTAGACATACACCCTGTTTGAAGCCGTGTCCAAAAGGTACACATAGACTTGATTTGCATGTGTGTCAAATAAGTAGACTTAGGAATGATTTGCATGAATGTCAAAAAGGTAGACATAGGCCTGAATTTCAAAAAATAGACATATATCTAGATTGAAAAAGATTAAAAAAGGTAGCATGAGTGTCAAAACGTAGATATACGCCTGGTTTGCATGTGCGTCAAAAAGGGTAGACATAGGCCTGGTTTACATGGGTGTCAGAAAGGTAGATATTGGCCTGGTTCGCATGAGATTCAAAAGATAGATCTGGCCCAGTTTAGCATGTGTGTCGAAAAGGTAGACATAGATCTGGTTTCCATGTTTTTCATTAGGTTAGACATAAGCTTGGTTTTGCAGGAGTGTTAAAAAGGTAGATATCGGTTTGGTTTGGATGAGCATAAAAAAAAGAAATGCATAAATTTGGTTGGCGCAAGAGTCAAACATTTTGAAAGGGTCTTCCATTTTTATTGCCGTCAAACCGGTTTATATAGTTTGGTTTGTGTGAGAGGGAAAAAAAATGGTATCTTTCGTTTGAATTTTTTGTCCGTCGACATTTTTTTTATATTATTTCGAATTTTTCGTCTGAATATATTTTTTTTTATTTTGTCCATCCCTCTTATTATCTGACATTTTGTATTTTAGTTTGAATCCTTCGTCATACCGTCTCGAATTTTTAAGTTTTTATTCATTTTCATCTAACGGACACTTCACTTTTTCTTTACTTCTATGGAGAAAGGCAGATGGCTTTGCTATTCAATGACTCGGGGAACAGATTATTATTATTATTATTATTATTATTATTATTATTATTATTATTATTATTACCACCACCCCCACTCTCAAAGTCTTAAAATAGGCGAAAATATCAGAAATAAATTGAACAGAGCAAGTTTAAATGTTCTGTGTGCCTAATTCGATATTCTAAAATTAGTTTTCTGAAAGTAATTTGTATGGCGTAACTTAAGTGGAAAGCGTAATCCACGACTTATTGAGCGGTTTCTCAGAGAATCTAATATTTTATATTTTAGTTAGAATTATTCGTTTGAAGCGTTTTTTTTCTTTTGTCTCTCCCTCTCAGAAGTATCTACCATTTTTAATTTTAGTCCGAATCTCATGTTTGAATCACTGGACTCTTTCCACTTGAATTTGTAATTATGTTTTCTTCATTTTAAAGTAACTGAAACTCTAACAGTTACTTTTCTCCCACTGTAGAACTCCATCCTGTTTTTGTTTTTTTTGTTTTCTTAATAAATATAATCTTAAAAAATCTAAAGGCAGCGCCAATCCCTATCTTCTGTCTTCTTGAATCCTATTCGTCTTTTGTCTTTTCCTCAATGCTCCCTATTCTCTGTCTTGTCAGCAAACGCCTGCGTACTTGGTTGGGGGTGAAATGAAAAACAATTCAATTTTCAGGAGCATGAAAATGGTATGCATAGGTTTGGTTTTCACGAGAGTTAGAAAGATAGACATAAGAAAGGTTACAAATCTGTCTCTTCTTTTATGAAGTGTACAAACAATGCTTTACCTAGTCGACAGAGCAAACACAACAATCTAATCTTTACACCTGCTCCAGCTGTATGGCATTGACTTCTGAAACCAAAACAAGACATGATTCTTTACTGACTTTTAGAAAGAAGGACAGTAAGTCTTTTGACGACTGTCTCTGTCTTATACAGGAATTAAAAGGTAGATACAGGTAAGGTTTGTGTCTTCTTTTTTGAAGTGTACAAACAATTCGGCGCTACGATAGCAGGCGACCGAGGCACATGAGCCACATGCAGCATGCCAAGCAATTTCCAACCGCAAATTATATCACAAATCCCGAACCAATAACTACTACAACGCAAAGAAGGTATTTAGTTGTTTCAATTTTAATATATACTAAAGAATATATATTATATATTACTATATAAAATATACTGTAGAACAGGTATATTGACTAACGCCTTTATCCAACTTGCCATCTATCGTTGGGGACACATGGCACAGTAGATAAAGGCGTTAGATAGATCCAGTGACAGGACCCAAAGAGTGTGAGTTCAATACTCGGTTAAGGCAGTGGAGAACTTGGAGAGAGGAATTAACAAGAGATAACTGATAAGTGACATTCATTAAACATGGCACATGGAACAGTCTAACCCAGTGAGCGAAATAAAGGGTTCAGTTCGACGTTCCAACCACCTGAAGAAAGCTGGAGCGTACAACGGCTGAAACGTAGTAATAAATATGGCGACAAAGATGAGGACAATAGTCCGAATAATGCAAATAATATACATAATACCACATCCCAGAAATATAGACAGGTATATTAACCTTGAATTGCATAAAAAATAAGTATGCTGTTGGAACACTGCATGTTTTTAAAACTCTAAGTTTGTACATAGTTAGCAAAATGTTGCCGACCCTGATGATATCTACTGTCCATTTTTCTTCTGTAGTATAACATCTATTATTTATTTTCTATTATGGCATCATATTTACCAACTGTTAGAAGTATGAAATATGTTAGAGTTAGAGACTGCGGTTACAGTTAGGGTTAGGAGTTACGTTTAGGGTTAGGGCTAAGGTTAAGTAAACAGTGAACTGGTTATGTATTAAAAATAATTTAACAAAAAAAAAATCAAATAGTGATATTAATGTTTGTAAACTAGCTCGATGAACAGTAAACATGTCCTTGTTTTTCATAAGCATTTTCCATCAATAACGAGTACATCGTTATTTATGGGAGATCGAAAATACCTCGATAACACCAACAATTCTTTAACCAATCAACAGAGCAAACGCGATAATGAAAGTCATACCAAAATCTATAGCCGATCAAACTTTATGGCCTTGATTTCTGAAACCAAAATATGACGCCATTCTTCGCTGACTTTTAGAAGGAATAACGATAAGGCTTTTGAGGAATGAATCTGTTTTACAAACTTCATTAGTGTGTATTCATCGAAGGCCACCTAGCGAGCATTTTTCTTCTACCCAGGCTATGAGTCAGTGAAAAATTTGATTCTCTCCTTCGTGAAAACTTTGACCTTTTGACCTTTTTGTTGTTTTCTTTTGATCAAATTGGATTGAATTCTTCATTGCCATATATCTCTTTATTTTGACTCCTACGCCTGTTGAGCTTCTGTCTTGCGACACGTCACCCACTCACAAAAATGGCGTCCCTAGGTATTTATTAGGTTGGTGCAAAAATAATGACGTAATAATGTCGTTGTTTGACGTTAAAAAATACGTCAACAAACGACATTATTACGTCATTATTTTTGCACCAACCTAATATTAAGATTTCTTTGATAAATAAAGTGAAAAGAAGGCCTAGAAAATTTAATACTCAAGGAAGATATTGAATGCAATTTGGGAGAATATATGGTAGAAAAGAGAGCACGTGATAATACAAAGGTAAACATTATTAAGAGCTATAAAGGATAGAACGTTGTGGAGAGTCATGTTCCTTCACTTCAGGTTTGTTTTGCTTTGTTTTGTTTTACGGCATATTAACCTCAATGTGTTATTTAATGCCGACAAGATTTTTAGTGCTGGCAATATTTTTATTTCAAAAATATATTTCTGGTATTTTTTTTCCAAAAATCTATTTCTGGTAAATTACTGGTAATATTTTTTCTTCAAATGCGTATTGCTAGTAATAATTTTCCTTCAAAATATTATTGCTGGTATTAAAACCTGTTTTTACACGTTCATAGTGTATGACCCCGGTTTAGGGGTTAGCTATTTGCCCATAGTAAGTACCTGACAGGTGCTACCAACCTGGCTCAAGGTAGACCTCGGAATACCCACAATTAAGAGGTGGTTCCACACTCCTCAAAACCTCCTGATCAGAGGTCTTCCTGTCAAACGTAGTTTATCGTCTTACCCAGGATGCGGATGTAGTTTATCGCCTTACCCAGGACGTGGATGTAGTTTATCGTCTTACCCAGGATGCGGATGTAGTTTATCGTCATACCCAGGACGCGGATGTAGTTTATCGTCTTACCCAGGACGCGGATGTAGTTTATTGTCTTACCCAGGACGTGGATGTAGTTTATTGCCAGGACGACAAAGGGTTCAGTTCGACATTCCTACCACCTGAAGAAAGCCAAAGTGTACAACGGCTGAAACATTGTAATAAATATGGTGACAAAGATGAGGACAATAGTCCGAATAATGTAAATAGTGGGCATAATACCTCATCTCAGAAATATAAGCAAATATATATATATATATATATACACATATATATATACACACACACATACATATATACACACACACACATTTATATATATACACACACAGACATATATTTTTTCCGTATAAACCGGTAGTAAT
>OZ010607.1:18350189-18370189 GCA_963932145.1 Acanthosepion lycidas | reverse complement strand
TGTGAGTTTGTGACTTCAGTTTTCACACTTTTCCGATCGTCAGACAAATTTTTTTTTTAAAATTGCATTTATGTAGGTTGCATGTATTGGTGTTATTATGGAAATGAGAAGGAAATCGTTGTCGTGATGTCACTCATGCTAACGTAAACTTACATGCATGTCCGTACACCCATAGACGTACGCAGACACACATACAAACGTTCTCGCTCACGGGGGCTCACACAAACATAAATATATGTGGACAGTATAGAACTTGACTTAAAATAACTGAGTTTTAACTACAAGGGTAATTCATAATTTACGGTTACCAAAATTAATTACGAAATTAAATTTAAAGATTTTAGCTTCCATATTTTTAAATTTAAAGTTTTTAGCTTCCATTTTTGAAACATGGTTATTACTGTGTTGCGAAAAACCATATATTAAATCAGTTAATTTATAATATTAATGATCTGTAAATTTATATTGAGCACTGTTTTGTAAAAAATCAAAATATCAATAAAAATACCAGATTAAATATTTTACTGTTCTTTCTTTATATATATATATATATATATATATATATATATATATATATATATATATAAACGCACTCACACATATGTGTGTGTGTTTGTGTGTGAGAAAATAACTATATACAGTTTTGAGTAAATTGTATGAGAAAGAAAAAAATGTTTCCTTATGACGCGTTTCGTCCTTTAGGCATGTGTGACACTATTTGGCTTGCCAAAAGGGAGAAAGAAGGAAAAAGGAAAAGGGAAAGGCGAAAATTAAATTTAGGTGATAAGAGGCCATCACGAAAGAGACACTAAGCGGAGTTATTTTTCTGACAGGGAAAAGTGGTAAGATTTTTTTTTTATTTCCATTGTCGAGAAGATACTGGAATTAATCTGATTTATGTTACGGGGCGGGTGAAAATTCCAGGTTGGCCAAATAACCTCAGAGACAGAATTCTAAATAGATAAACATTTAACTGTGTCGCAGGAATGCCCATTTGAGACCTCCCACAGAATCCTAAAGAGATAAAAATTAAATAGGTCATCCGCCGACCGAGAAACAAAAATGTCCACTGACCACCATGAAGGAGAGGTTAAGCCTTTGTCGATGGGAAGATATCGTTTGGACAAGGCATCTGTTTTGTGTTGAAATTCGGCTATGACAGCGAAACTATTTTATCGGATCAGAAATTGGCACCAAGAATGCAAATACGTCTAAAATGGCCAACCGCTTGGTGATGGCGTAAAGCTAATTGACGAATCACAGGTGATACGGTTAAGATAAGAGACCAAGGCAGAAGGAGAGAGAAAGAAAAGAAAAAGGAAAAAAAAAGAGAAAGGAAGATAATTTTTTTCTTTGAGCAAGATTTTTTAAAAGGAGGCTAGTCTGTCCACACCCACACTGCTGATCGCCCATTGGTTGAATGGTGGCAGGAGTATTGGGCGGAGGTGATCATGTGAGGCAGGAGGGGAAAACCTGCTGGCACCCATTGTGGGCATGGGTGTGAGATGCCACTGTGAGAGAGAGGGAAAACCGTTGACACCCTCTGCGGGTATGGTGAGATACCAATATGAGAACAGAAGAAGGTGGGAGGACGAGAAGACTTCCAAAAATGGAAAAGAATAAAAATTTCCTGGCCGAAAACAAAGAAGTGGATTGTGGGTTTGGAATTATCAAGGAACCTCAAACCCCGACGAGCCCACGCTGATTTTGGCCGGCGTCCATATAAGCAAAGTCGCAGCGAGCGAAAATCAGTTCAGTTGAGTTTTCAGTTAGGTCCGAGTTAAGTTGGAGTTGAGTTGAGTTCCAGTTGAGAGCTCTGAAGAACCGCCTCACAGAAGCTGACTAAGATTCCCCCAATTCCGAACTCATCTTCTAATCAAGAACAATTTATTTTTGAAGAACGACTTAGACTCACACCACCAATACAAGTTTTACGAATATCGCCTGAAGATACACCAAGAACCAGTTTCTTAAAGAACAAACAACTTTAAGATGTTAAGACTCGCCTACAAAAACAGTGTCACGAATCCATATAGCGGGTTTTGGAAATAGACGCAGTCCTTTATCCAGCAACCATATATAAAAGATTGTTATTCTTTTTTAACACATTTGAACTTTTCGAGTTATTATTTTAATTTATTTTGCATGTACTTGTGCGATATCACCCTTATTCGAACTCGACTTGCATTACGGCCCCGGCGACTGATTGATTTCGTCTGCCTAAGATCAATTTACAACGTGCGTAGGCTAGACTGGGAATCAAAGCAGTTACTTCGGTAACCAGACGTTGGAGGCAGGCTGGGAACGACGAGGCTGATACCGAATCTAACCAGATTCCCATCCGAATCACCAAAAGATTAGAACGTCACAGTTGGTGCCGCGACAAATACCAAGCCAGTTGGTCGTCACAGGACAGGATAGCACGACGGACGTAACCAGGCAGACGTCACGTTTGGGACACCGATACCGGGGGGACGTCACACATGTGATGGAAAGAAAAAGGAAAAACTAAAGATGAATTCGGCTTGATAAAACAAAAAAATTCTAAAATTCCCAGCACGCCTCTATCCTACGTCTGTGCAGTCCTCGCAACTTAACAAATTTAGTCCGAGAAAATCCGTTAATTTTATGGAAATTCGAATCAACGCATCGTCTCTCCTTGATTTCGGAACGCCACAAATTATACTAGGTTGGTGCAAACATAATATCGTTTTTTGACGTTAAAAAATACGTCAAAAACGATATTATTTTTGCACCAATCTAATACTAACGTTTGTTTAACAAGTCGAATCTACAGGAAACATGATTAACCAATGAAAATCAAGCAAGCCAAAATAAAAATACCTGATCGTTTATAGGCATGAAACTGATAATAATTAACTCGTCTTGATTCGTATACCCACAATGTATGTACGTATGTATGTATGTATCTATCATGGGCACGTGGCCGAGTGGTTAGAACGTTCGCATTCGGAGGCCCGAGTTCGAATTTCACAATTATCGATTTGTCAGGAAGGAGACTTCCTGATGTTATCGAACTGGAGGAGGTCGATCCCAGCGTGCGTCACCTTTGGAAAGTGCCTGAAAACCATATCACGGTTTGACTCAAGCCTTTTGAATGAAATTAGGTAGACGGAACCCTTGGGGGCTGTCGATAGCTGTGCTAGCATGAAGTCACAAGTCATCGTGGCCGAAGGCTTTAGTGTGCTGGCCTTGTTCAAATTGTTGATCACGCTAGATAACACGCTCTTTCCCAGAAACTGTAACTAAGGTCTGCTCAGCATAGTTGCAGTATAAATCACAGGTGGGTTTTTAGGGTGTTGGATAAACACAAATGAATTTGAGCAAGCGTCTTCAATAGGGATTGGCTAGCCTCCCTAACAGACGTGTATCGTCTAAAACGAGTGGCCAACTACACAATCTATATATCTGTCAAGCAGAATGTATCAGTGCTCCACTTTTCAGAAACTCCTGTTCAGGTTGATGGTCAAAATCTCAAATACGTTAAAGCATTCACCTATTTCGGAAGTAAAGTCAACTCTAGAGTAACCCTTGGTGACAAGATTGCCAACGAAATTGCTAAAATCAGTACTGCATTCGGTAAACTTCATCATCGTCTTTGGAATGGACATGACATCAGCTGGATCACGTTTAAAAGACTGCCATCCTTATAATCTTGCTGTATGGTTCTGAATCATCGATACCGTATCGCTGCCATATAAGCCGACGTTTTCCACAAAGGTTGCCTTATGGCAAACTGTTGCATATCGCTCCGGGTAAAAGTGTCAAATTCTGACCTGTTTACCATGTGCAACATAGGGCTTCCTCATAACATCGCAACTACGTTGGGTTGATCATGTGGTCAGGATGGATGATGATCGTATACTGACGGTCCTCATGTACAGACAACTCTTGCGGGGTCAACAAAACGTTGGAAGACCCGTGTTAAGGTAGAAAGAAAAAAAACACAATAACTAACTTACGGCCATCAAAAATTGCACATAAATCGTTTGAAGTGATAGCCAAGGAGAGAGATGAATATCGGACACGATTACTTGCATTATTTACATTACTCGGACTGTTATCATCATCTTCATAGCAATATACACAATGTTTCGGCAGTTGTACGCTTCAGTCTTTATGTCTATGTCTCTCTATATATCTGTCTATATCTCTGAGATGAGGTATTATGATTACTTGCATTCGTTACATTATTCAGACTGTTATCCTCATCTTCATTGCAATATTCACAACGTTTCGGTCGTTGTACGCTCCGGCCTTTATGTCTAGTCTCTCTATATATCTGTCTATATCTCTGAGATGAGGTATTATGATTACTTGCATTATTTACATTATTCGGACTGTTATCCTCTTCTTCATTGCTATATTCACAACGTTTCGACCATTGTGCGCTCCGGCCTTTATGTCTATGTCTCTCTATATATCTGTCTATATCGCTCAGATGAGGTATTATAATTACTTGCATTATTTGCATTTTTCGGACTGTTATCCTCACCTTCATGGCCATATTCACAACGTTCCGGCCGTTGTACGCTCCGGCCATTATGTCTATGTCTCCCTATATATCTGTCTATATCTCTGAGATGAGGTATTATGATTACTTGCATTATTTACATTATTCGGACTGTTATCATCATCGTCACTGCCATATTCACAAACTTTCTATAGTTGTACGCTTCGGCCTTTATGTCTATGTCTCTCTACATATCTGTCTATAACTCTGAGATGAAGTATTATGATTACTTGCATTATTTACCTGAAGAAGGCCTGAGAGTAAAACGTTCGAAATGTTGTAAATATGTCAATGAAGATGAGGAAAACAGTCCGAATACCACCTCATCTCAGAGATATAGACAAATATCGGAGAAAATGTCGGACTGGAATTGAAAAGCCCAGGGCCACCTTCATCACCTATCTCCGCGAGACACAACCTAGAATAAAAGTAGCAGTAAACATACTTTCCATTCGGGTTTCTAACCTATTTTGCTCTGTGGTTTTCGCTGCAAGTCACTCGCAGGACCTAAATTCCATGAAAGGCATAGGCATCAACCAACTGCATGAGAAACATCAAAACTAAGTAGATAATTGCTGAAACCTGATTCGTAGAAATCGACGGGAGAGTCCACTAACTATCTGTCTATCGCTACTCTTAGGACTAACATAAAACTGTGACATTATCTTTTATATACATGCATCTATGTAAGAGTGTACACTGAAGACGTCATTGAATGGCGAAAGTCTGTTTCATACGTGAACGCAATCTTCAGGCCATGTGAATTGGTTAGTAGCTCGACTCTTTATATACGCTTGTCATTGAGGAACCAATTGAACTTGTTAGATATAATGACCCATTTTCTCTCTCTTCTCGTTTCTGGAACACAATTTTTCTCTGCCATATTTAATCATTAAACGTTTTCCTCTGGCCTCAACGATTTTTTTTTCTTTCACTCTCAGGGCACCTCTTCTGGTTAATGGCATTATCACCTTCCTTCGGGTGAGATGATAAAAAATCACTAGCATATATAAATAGTCTAGATTCTACGCAATCCACATGGCCTGAAGATTGCCGTCAAGCATGATAAAGCTTGTTGTCACTTGGCATTGACACCAGTCTCTATTCTTATATTTATACACATAATATTCCGCATACTAAACACTTTTTATGATAAATACAGCATACATTAAAAGTATATTTTATAGCTTATATATTCGACTCTCCAGTCGTGTACGACGTATTAGGGTGAAGCAGCTCAGTTCCTAGGAACCGACCAGCACATGAGATTTGATTATAGTGGTGAAGGTTTTGTGCAGAACCAACCACACTTTTTGAAGGGCCAAATACAGAGACTTGGTGTATTACGTGCCACAAGGTCCCCAAACATCCCTCCGCAGGTTTTGAATTCAGAGTTGTCCCTCTTCTAGACCAGTTGCCATCCAAGGCTATAGAAACTGGCCTGTTCTGCTATTTACCCATAGATGGGCAAGAAGAGATTTCATACCGTTATCAAGAGTATTAGCAATTTAGTGAATGTAATGGCGTCGAATGGAATTCGAACTCTGCTTTCCGATTCCTCAATCTGAAACGCTAACCTTTTCTCCTCTCTCTCTCTCTCTCTCTCTCTCTCTCTCTCTCTCAGTCTATCTATCTATCTATATGTGTCTGTGTGGGTGTGTGTGCGTGGGTGTGTGTACTGGTAAAATAAACACACAAGACGGTTTATATATATACTAATTCCTTATTACAAAACTGTGTATATATATATATACATATATATATATATATGTGTGTGTGTGTGTGTGTGTGTGTGTGTGTGTGTGTGTGTGTGTGTGTGTGTGTGAAAAGTGTGTGTATATAAATATAAATAAATATATATATATATGTGTATAATTACTTATATATTATATGCGCGGTACTTATTAGAAAGCGCTCAATATCAGAGATAGAGCTAACATATATGGTTGGATAGATGTGAGCTTGTTTCACGCTGGGTTTCACGCTTTAGCGATCGTCAGGTCGTTTGTCTGACGATCACTAAAGCGTGAAACCCAGGGTCACAAGCTCACATCTATCCAACCATATATATATATATATATATATATATATATATATATATATATATATATATGGAGACACATACTATAAGAAACACACACGCACACACAAGACACAAAAATAGAGATAGATTTAGTAAGATAGAGAGGTCAGAAAAAGAACAAAGACCTCCCCACTTTCTCTGACCAATGCTAATTGTTTTATTACCTCGTAAATAGAAGAATATTTTCTCCCCAAGTCCAAGAAAAAAATTACATTACTACTACACACAATGGACACTGGTAAAACATCAGAACACATAAGGAAAAATTAATTCCTTTGTATAATATGTGGAAATAACCACTCTTCGCCTGATGAAGGTCCAAAAACTTGAAACCCGTGTATCAGAAATATTTTCTCTTTTGAATATACACTTTTCCTTCGTTCGAACAACTATAACCTCTCCGTTATATATATATATATATATATATATATATATATATATATGACAGTTCCATTATCTGTCCTCGTTTCTACTAATGGATAATAAGTAAATTGCCACCTATCTTAATCTAATAAATGTCATTGAATTGAGATTCCGATTTTTCCATCTCGGCATTTATCTGGCTTCCTTCCGACGCAAAACTTTATGTATTTGCAATGAGAGCCGCTTTCATGATAGCTCACTGGTACTATCCACTGAGCAACCCACTAACCATCTGTTCCAGTGCACTAAAAGCAATGAAAAGTCCGTTATTTACACATATCTTTATACATTTTTTTAAAACTTGTTTCGCGGAATAATATAGACAAGTTCCGTCTATCAAATATTTTATTAACTTTTTCAAATATAAGATGTGATAGGTAAATTTTCGCCATTTTATATTTTAATTTCGCGCATGTACGTTGTTTGTTTTCGATTTTATCGACTGCACAGTATAGTAGGGTCAGTTGGGCACCACTTGTAAAAAAAAAAAATGGGTACTATGACGCAAATCACTCTGCAAGAAATTTAAAAACTGCATGCTGTACTGCTTGACATTCACGCCGGAATCTCCAATACGAAATTTCAGAATGTTTCCGTGTCTACCTAAGGGCAGTGCAGAGGATTCAGAAAAAGTTGGATGAGTCTAATAATGATTACGATGGTGTTTGGAGTGATTACTAGTAATGGCGACATTACGCATTCATTCATCTTCCCCCGGGGCATAAACTCAACACAGAGACCTACATGAAGTACCTTGGGTAGGTTGTACTGCCTTGGGCCAAGGTGGGTGACTGCTAGAAGAACATATGTCTAGCCAGATGACTCTTCACCACACAAGCAGGAGAACCCTGACAGTTTCTGCAACCACATTAAGCCCTTACATCTGACCATATAACTCCCCTTGGCTGCAAGCCTTTGATGTGTGGGGTGCAGTTGAACAAGACGAATAAAATTCCTTGTAACACCAAAGATGAACTGAAGGCAAAGATTATGTCAGGATTCATCAACTTAGACAAAGAGTTGCAGGAGATTCCGAAGTCGGCTGGAGGCCGTGTTTGAAGCTAATCTCGATTTTATTGAATAAATCTACTCTTTAGTATTTAAAGATATTTTTGTGTTATTTTGGTAAATATATAATTGTTAAAATGAGATATCAGTGTTATAGTCATTTTGGAGTCATTTTGGCGTCATTTAGGCGCCAATTTATCCATCACATCCTGTAGATCTGTGAAAATGAGGTATCGGTATTATTTTCATTTATGTTTCATTTAGACGACTATTTATCCATCGCAACCTGTATATCTGTTAAAATGAAATATCAGTGTTATTTTCAAATCTGATACATTTAGGCGACAATTTATCCATCGCATCCTGTAGATCTGTGAAAATGAGGTATCGGTATTATTTTCATGTATGTGTCATTTAGACGACTATTTATCCATCGCAACCTGTATATCTGTTAAAATGAAATATCAGTGTTATTTTCAAATCTGATACATTTAGGCGACAATTTATCCATCGCATCCTGTAGATCTGTGAAAATGAGGTATCGGTATTATTTTCATGTATGTGTCATTTAGACGACTATTTATCCATCGCAACCTGTATATCTGTTAAAATGAAATATCAGTGTTATTTTCAAATCTGATACATTTAGGCGACAATTTATCCATCGCATCCTGTAGATCTGTGAAAATGAGGTATCGGTATTATTTTCATGTATGTGTCATTTAGGCGACAATTTATCCATCACATCCTGTAGATCTGTGAAAATGAGGTATCGGTATTATTTTCAAATCTGATACATTTAGGCGACAATTTATCCATCGCATCCTGTAGATCTGTGAAAATGAGGTATCGGTATGATTTTCATGTATGTGTCATTTAGGCGACAATTTATCCATCACATCCTGTAGATCTGTGAAAATGAGGTATCGGTATTATTTTCATGTATGTGTCATTTAGACGACTATTTATCCATCGCACCCTGTATATCTGTTAAACTGAGATGTCAGTGTAATTTTCAAGTTTGCGCCTTTTTCAACTCTCAATAAATAGCATAATTTAAAAAAATAATTTTTGGTTCACACATACTTCGTCTTAGTGTTTCCCTGTGTACGGGATAAATTACGCCCTGAAGATGACAATTTGAATTTGTCGAAATACTTGGCATGTGTCTTCCATTTGACAACAACGCGAATATAAGGATCTTATTATTCCAGGAATAGATAAAAAGTTAATGTCTCATTAAGTCCAGTTAGGGAAGTGATTTCGCCATTACTCAGATTAACATTGCTATTTAATTCTTTGTATAAATTGTTTATTTATGACATATATATATATATATATATATATATATATATATATATATATATATATATATATATATATATGTAATAATATATATATGTAATAATATATATATATATATGTAATAATATATATATGTAATAATATATATATATGTAATAATATATATATATATGTAATAATATATATATATATGATATATATATATATATATATATATATATATATATATATATATATATATATATATATATAATATATATCTATATATATGTAATAAAACATAGTTTTAATATATGCTGTATTTAGATGTCTAATTGCTAAATATAAGAGTTAGAACGTATGTAAATATAAAATTAGACATTGAATTCAACAGAGTGGCGACAGTCTGCTTCATGCTAAACGTTTAGCATGAAACAGACTGTCGCTTCTCGTATGTTGTCTTCAGTGTCCATTTACAAACACACACACTAAGTCCTGGGATAAAACCGTTTGTTTTTATTTTAGCTTTTGCTTTTAAAAATGCCTTATAAATATTGTCTTTTCCTATCTATTATATATATATATATATATATATATATATATATATATATATATACATATATATCGGGTGTAAATGCAAAATTGACCAAATCGTGTAACAGCGAAATTGTCCAACTGTTAGATTAAACTTTAAACTTTTTTTTTTGTAGAAATGATTAAAGATAACTTACTGGAATTCTCCGATGTTTTATAACACTATTAGACTCTACTTTGAACAGTAATAATGTATGCAGCTCTAAGTTGAAATGATGATTCCTCTTTCTGTTTTGACCTCCAGATCCACTTTTCCTCTCCCACTTTTTAAAACTAATTCACCGTTTTCTTGATGGTTCTTGAAAGGACTTTGAAGATGGAAGCCAGAGTATGAATATTGTTACCGTTACAGAAGGCCTAAATGATCTTTTCCCTCTCACCATCGCTCACTTGGGAAGACATAGTGGGACTGACACAAAACGATTTAACCTGTTCTCTTTCTAGCTGAATAACTCAAAGGGTTTTTCAGTGATTTTTACGACAAATGGTGTCAAGATGGCTAAACATCTCATCTGAAAACCCGGAAAAATTAAATTTACTGTTTTTTTTTTTTACATATCAAACATTTTGTGTGATGGACAATTATCCCATGCTATTACACGATTTCTAAAATAAAACTGTTCATAAAACTATATTAATATATATATTATAAATTAATTGACATATATATATATATATATATATATATATATATATATATATATGTGTGTGTGTGTGTGTGTGTGTGTGTGTATGTGTGTTTATGTGTGTGTGCGTGTGTGCAAGAAGACGCTAATATCGATCTAAACGTGTTTCAGTTTGTCTACCAAGTGTATGGTCACGTCATCGACACACCCATGCTGAAGGACCAGTAATCAACTATGAGGAATTCATTGACATCAACCCTCTGAAATCTGACATGTGAGAAGAGTGGAAACATCTACAACAATCGATCTGGCCTAACCAGGGACCTGCACCTGACGAAGTCACAGCAGAAAAAGCCGGTTTGCTTTGTCTGCCGAAAAATAAGTATATTTCACTTTCCAAAAGTTACTTCCGGTATTATGACCTACAGTTACAAAGTATATTAATTTAATATTTAACTAATTAAAATATAATTTAGCCAATTTAAAATCGAGCAAAATTCAACCCACTAAGGATACTAGTATTAATTTATAAATATTATTATATTATTATAATATATATATTAATTATAAAATAATTGTTAATTATATTAATTATAATATAATTATATATCTGCTGTTAACTGCGGCAAGGAATGGTTTCTTAATTTTAATTTTAATTAATTTTAATGCATCCAAAACAACACTTTATATCTGAGAGACAACAATCTGGATTCCATCAGTATGGCTGATGCTAATCTCCAGAATGACTTGCTGTATCATTACAAAGTCCTCTGCTGACACGAAATGGAGAAAAAATATATTGAATCAATTGCTAGGTCTTCTGCTAGGAAAGTTGGTCCATTGTGTCGTGCTAGATAATTTTTTCTCGGCTGAATCAATATTACGTATATTTGAATATTGTTGCAACGTATTGTCTGGACCTCCTGCTATATATTTAGAAATTCTTGATAAAAAATCGAGAGATGAATCTGGAATATTATGGGTCCTGAACTGGCATCTCGGCTCAGTCATCCCCCCCACCGTAATGTAACATCCCTGGGCCTTTTCTATAAATACTTTCATGGTAATTATTTGGATGAGTTTTGCTCTATGGTACCTAGATTTTAGGAATTTAAGCGAACTACTGAATTAGCGGTAAGGCCTCTTCACTTTACAGATAAAATGGCTAACTGTAACCGTGGAGCTCTTTTACTTGCTTCTTCCTACCCACGCAACTTTGATGTTCAAAAATTTAAATGCAATATCAATAAGCGTTACCTTCTGTCTTATTAGTTCCCCTTTGTTTATTGTTATGTCTTAATAAAGTTTTTTTTTCAAATATTCTCTATCACTCAGCATCCTCGTCCTGGGTAAGACGTTAAACTATATACACGTGCTGGGTAAGACGATAAACTACATCCAACAGCAAGGACTCTGATCAGGAGGTTTTGAGGAACGTGGAATCACCACTTAATTGCTGGTGTTCCCAGGTCAACCCTGACCCGGGGTGGTAGCACCTGTTAGGGTCCCAGCTATGGGCAAATAGTTATCTATTACCAGCAATGCTTTTTGAAAAAAAATATTACCAACAATATAATTTTGAAGGAAAATTATTACCAGAAACAGATTTTTGACAAAACAAAATATCACCAGAAATAAAAAAAAAAATGTTGCTAGCATTAAATAACCCATTGAGATTGATATGCCGTAAAACAAAATAAACCAAACCAATCTAAACCAAAGAATACATATTATATTCATACAAATCTATCCTAAAAATGTTGCTGGCATTAAATAACCCATTTAGGTTGATATGCCGTAAAACAAAATAAACCAAACCAATCTAAACCAAAGAATACATATTATATTCATACAAATCTATCCTAAAAATGTTGCTGGCATTAAATAACCCATTTAGGTTGATATGCCGTAAAACAAAATAAACCAAATCAATCTAAACCAAAGAATACATATTCTATTCATACAAATCTATTCTAAAAATGTTGCTGGCATTAAATAACCCATTTAGGTTGATATGCCGTAAAACAAAATAAACCAAATCAATCTAAACCAAAGAATACATATTCTATTCATACAAATCTATCCTAAAAATGTTGCTGACATTAAATAACCCATTGAGGTTAATATGCGGTAAAACAAAATAAACCAAACCAATCTAAACCAAAGAATACATATTCTATTCAAACGAATCTATCCTAAAAAAATGTTGTCGGCATTAAATAACCCATTGGGGTTGATATGCCGTAAAACAAAATAAACCAAACCAAACCACTCAGCATCCCCTTGCGTCTTCGTGGCTTTATTGCACATACAAACACACAAACACATATATATATATATATATATATATATATATATATATATATATATATATATATATATGTGTGTGTGTGTGTGTGTGTGTGTCTGTGTGTCTGTGTGTACTGGGTATAATAACATAATTGTCCATATCGTGTTACAGCGTGAATATCCATCCCACAAAATGCTTAATATCTAAAAAAAAAACAATGAACTATGTGGATTTTTTTTACAGGTTTTTAGATACGCCGTTTACCTATTTTTTGTAAGAATCGTTTAAAAAACCTTTGATCTCATCAGTCCGACTATGTCGTCCCAAATGAGCAATGGTGAGAGGAAAAAGATCATTCAGGCCTTCATCAATGGTACCAGCATTCATACTCTTGCTTCTATCTTCAAAGAATATTCAAGAACCATCAAGAGAACGGTGAATAAGTTTTAAAAAGAGGGAACAATAGAGAGGAAAAACAGAATCAGGAGGTCACAACAGGAAGAGGAATCATTTTATTTTAGACCTAAAGAGATCAATTACAAAAGATCCAACTCAATCTTTAATATGTTTGGCACGTGAGACAGGATTCAGCTATGACAGTCCGAAGGTCAGTGAAAAAAAAAAGACTTGGAAATGAAATCGTACATTAAACATATGAGGTAACTTCTTACTTATGACAGAAAGTTAGAAGATTAGGGAAAGTGAAGATCAACTTGAATTAGTTGGAAAATGTTCCTGGAATAATATATATATATATATATATATATATATATATATATATATCAACTTCATTTCAATCCCTAATAAGCTTCCGATCCTTAGCATTTCATGTGATTTTCCAAATAGTCTTATAAAAACCTCGGAGAATTCAAGATATCTTTAATCATTACTAAGATACAACTGTTCAAAGCTTAACAACTGGATAATTTTACTGTTATGTATGTATGTATGTATGTATGTATGTATGTATAGATAGATAGATAGATAGATAGATATACGAGAGTAATTAAAAAGTTTTCTACAGTTTCGCCATAACATATATTTAAGCTTACTGTTTTGATTTCTCCTCAGTCTAGTTGATACTATTGTGGTCATGTTATCGAAGTTTGAGCTTGATAGCGGTAATGTTTAAAATTTAGGAACATATTCTCTCTAATCCAAAGTGTTATTAAATTTTAGAAATGCTGACTAAATTTAGTCAACATTTCTAAAATGTTATAATATAACCATCGCCTTTATTTTCTAATGTCATGTATAGTCCAACGGACTTACAAAAATTGGTACATTTATACACATACAAAAAATTCAAGGTTCTTTAATACATACACACACACACACACACACACACACACACACACACACACATATATATATATATATATATATATATATATATATATATATATATATATGAATAAAGAAAAACGGAAAACATACAATGGCCGAATGAACTTTATCAAGACAAATTTAAAGATTTTATTTTGCAACAAGTATTCATAAACAAACTAAAAATGCTGTAGGTTTTTCAAAATGTTTAAATTTAATAAACTTTCGTAAATATTCATCAGCTTAACTAAAAAGTCGAGGTAAGTTATGGAAACTGCTAAATGACATAATTTAATGTCTATTATTGTTGAATTTTTTATGCAGTTAATATTTTAATTATTTTTGTATTAGATTAATTTATATACTATATATATATATATATATATATATATATATAATAACAAGTTATAATTATAAGTTTTGAAATTTTTGAACAATTTGGCTTGAGTAAGGAGTAATTCTTTCAGGAATATATATATATATATATATTTCATACAAGTGTTGTGTATTTATTTGATGTAAATTTTTTTTCGTAACGTCTGATAAGTTTAATAACATTATCGTTGAACGAAGAAAGAAATTCACAATATTGATCCATATTTTTTTAATACAATCTAAGCTTTCGGCTTACTTAAGCCATTATCAAAGATGTCAATTACAACATATTAAGCAATATACGGACAAGACAGTGATGATAGTCTGTCAATGTTTACATAGATGTTTTCTAAGCAACGATAAACACGCGCATATAAGACGCTAGAAGCGAAAATCGCACCGCATCTCATGACGTCACACATGACCACACGAGAGTGAATTGTAGAAGTATGAATCAAAAGCTGTTGGTATAAACCAATGGCTTCTGTTACCAATTATAGACTTTAAGAATATTTGTAGAGATGCCATAATTGATTTTGTTTAAGTTGGGTTTCAACTGTTTGATGTATAATGCTTCAAGGATTTTTAGTTTTTGTCGATTGTTTTCATGTTGAAGTATAATTGTGTTTTCGACAAGGATTTTACGGAATTGTGTATGCGGGCAGGCATGTTGTTTTAAATGAGTTTTCATACAAATGTAGTGTCAAGCGTCGTGAAAGCGAGTTTGTGGTGTGACCAGCATAAATATTATTTAATTCGTTGGAGATACACTGTCCCAAAGGGCACTTGAATTTATAAACTATGTTGGGTTTTTTACAAATCGCTAACCGCGGGAGAAGAATCATTGCGAAGAATTAAGTTGGATATACTAGATTTAGTGTAGTATATGATTAATTTAATTTTTTTGCTAGGATCTGTAGTTGATATATTAGAATTTATTTTTTTTAGTATATTTTCATCTTGTTTATAATTAGTATGCATTTGATTACATACAATATATATATATATATATATATATATATATATATATATATATATATATATTGAAAAGTATCTCCTTAATTTATGCATGAGCGGCCAGCCACGAGTCCTGATTTAACGCCAGGTGACTTTTTTCTTTGTGGTTGGTTAAAGAAGCAAGTCTACTTTACCAAGCCAAGACTTTGGAACAAGTTGAAGGGTGAATATAAGAAGTTATGTCTTCCATACCACAAGAATTCTTGATGAGATTCCTCGGTAGCCCGAGAAGATAGAAGCGAAATCTGGTGCCCAAATTTGAAATAAAACTTCATGCTAAAAACTTTAGTCTCATAACCATTTTGTGAAGATGATAGTTAATAAATAAATTATAAGGATTTTGTAATGAGGAGTTACGTTTCAATCACTGTATGTATATATATATGTATATATATATATATATATATATATATATATATATATATATATGTGTGTGTGTGTGTGTGTGTGTGTGTGTGTGTGTGTGTGTGTGTTTATATAATGATATATAATTAAACATGGAGACTCTTATTTGATAAACTTTTGTGTCTGCTCGTATTTAATAATCGTAGGATAACGAAGCGGATGAAAAAATCGATCGAAAACCATTTGGTCAGTGTTTTGTTGTACTTGTATTTAGAACGGAATATGGCGCCTGACATTGCTTTGATCTTACTGGATACGGAGAATAGATGTGTTTGTTGATCTTTCTTTCTTTCTCTCTCTCTCTCTCTCTTCCTCTCTCTCTCTCTCTTCCTCCCTCTCTCTCTCTTTCTGTTTTCGCGCGCTTGTGTATACTAAGAAGAAAGTAATATTTGTCTAGTGGAGCGAAATGGCGTGCTTAGGACAAGAGTCTTTGTACAAAGAAAAACCGGTCGAGTTGAAAGTAATCCAACTTCGGCTAAGCAATCGATTTTTTGCCACTACAAATTTGGAATAATAATAATAATAATAATAATAATAATAATAAGAAGAAGAAGAAGAAGAAGAAGAAGAAAAAGAAGAAGAAGAAGGAATTTATATTCTACCTATAGAGAAACAATAGTTGCTAACTAGAAATTATCACTATTTAGATTGTTCGGGCTATAGTCCTCATCTTTGTTGTCATATTTATTACAACGTTTCTAACGTTGTACGTTCCGGCCTTCTTCAGGTGGTTGGAATGTCGAACTGAACCCTTTATTTCGCTCACTGGTGTAGAGAGTTCTAGTTCCACGTGCCATGTCTAATGGGTGTCAGTTATCAGTTATCTCCTGTTAATTCCCCTCTCCAAGTCCTCCACCGCCTTACCCGACACATAGCACAAAGGATAAAGGCGTTAGTTAATCTAGAGACAAGACCCAAGGAGTGTGAGTTCAATACCTGATTAACGCGGTGGAGAACTTGGAGAGCGGGATTAACAGGAGATAACTGACAGCCAGTAGACATGGCACGTAGAACTAGAACTGTCTACCCCAGCGAGCGATATAAAGAGTTCAGTTCGACATTCCAACTACCTGAAGAAGGCCGGAGTGTATAACGGCCAAACCGTTTTGATAAATATGGCAACAAAAATGAGGACGATAGTCCGAACAATGTAAATAGTTTATATAATACCTCGTCTGACAAATATCCAGAAACAATTGATCAGGTTGCACGGTGTTTGCACCAGCTGGTACAAAATTGTGTATGATATATATATATATATATATATATATATATATATATATATATATATATATATATATATATATATATATATATATATATATATATATATATATATATATATATATATATATATATATATATGTCTTAATAATAATTGTCGAGCTTTGTCCATTTCATAATGTGTGACGTCATTTGTTTACATTTGGATCAGGCTATATTACACTTCCGTAGATGATACAGGTTCGATTCCTGTCGGAGGACGAATATTTTCTATGAAAATTTCTTGGACATACAGGCCGGTAAATGTTGTTTAATACTGTTTGTTATAAACAGAGCATTTACTTAAATATTTGTACCTATAAAAAGAATATATAAACATAAAAATGTCTTAATATATATATATATTAGTTTGGTGCAAAAATAATGTCGGTTTTTAACGTTAAAAAATACGTCATCTGCACTGAGAAACATGCAATTTTTACGGGGCGGGAACTGCAAGAAACTGGTATGAACATCACCCAAACCCGTTTAAAGAGATAGGATCCGTGCCAATTTTATAGGATTCTAAAATACACACGGACTGAACAATCAAAGCTAATCGCTCAGATATGATTAAGGACCACAAAAACAGAATGTGCTTTCTTATTGACATGGCCGTCCCTGCAGATTGTAATGTATCTTTGAAGACCTTCAAAAACCTATCAAAATACAAAGCTCTTGAAGTTGAAACCTCAAACATATGGCACATGAGGACATCAATAATTCCTCTTGATGCTGGAGCCTTCGGATTGATTAGTAAAGCTTCAAATAGTCTCTTTGATTGGTTTTTCTAGTAGCCCATACCTTAAAGGTAACACAAATAAATTGTACTCACAGGTACAGCTCACACATTACAAAGAGATTTAGTTATGTAAAATGTGCATGATCTGAGGGTTTCTTTTACAAAAAGGATCAGTGTTGTCCTTCTTTACGGCAGTGATTGTTGGAGACTCGAGGCGACGGTGATGTGGTTCTACAGAAGGATACTAAGGATATCATGGATCAAGCGTGTGGGGAACGATGAGATCTTAGAGAGGTTACAAACAAGGAGTAGGCTTATACTTAACATCAAAAAGAGGCAGCTGAAGTTTCTGGGACACATAATGAGGAAAGAGGTCCTGGAGAATCTGATACTCACGAGTCGAATAGAGGGCAAGAGAGACAAGGGAAGACAACACGTGACATACGTGGATGGCTTAAGCAAGGGGATGACAGAACGTGGTCTGCGGGAGGGAGCAAAGGGAAGGAATTTGTTGAGAGCTGCTACGGACAGAGGGGGTTTGTAGAGAGCCACGATCGCCTACGTCCTGAAAGGCACATCAAAAGAAAGAAGAGAAATGTCATGAAGCCAGTTCTGATCTTCGGTCTCTGGAAAGAAATGTGTATACAAAAGAAATCAAAGAAATAAATAATAATAATAATAATAATAATAATAATAATAATAATAATAATAATTACTCTTTGCCAAAGACGACAATGAGTTGAAAGGCCTCCTCAATATTGTAAAATACTTCAGTGACGACATAGGTATGGACTTCGGATTAGATAAATGTGCAAAAGTAACATTCAAGAAAGGTAGAATTACCGAAACACCCGTAAGAGATTTATATTTTGTCACAAAGATTAGGGAATTGGAGCATGATGAAGCTTATAAGTACCTAGGAATTAGCGAAGGAGATGGCATACAACACCCCTAAATGAAGGAAAAAATAAGAAAAGAGTACTACAGGCGTGTACGTCTGGTATTAAATACTGAACTAAACTCAAAATCAGAATATCATCTATAAAAACATTGGCTGTCCCAGTGGTGCATTACAGCTTTAATGTCCTTAACTGGACCATAGCTGAAATTAAGCGAATGGACGCCAAAACGAGAAAGCTTCTCACTTGCTATCGCATGCATAATCCCAAAGGTGATGTTGATCGTCTGTATGTGCCCAGATCCGAAGGAGGCAGAGGATTAGTTCAACTAGAACTGTCCTACAAAACTACAACAATTGGCCTCCAAAGATACTTGGAAACTACAGAAGACTGGATGATGGTATGCGTGAAGGAACATGAAAGTGGTAAGCGTCTTTACTCCGTAATAAAAGAAGCCAACAAATTCAAAATGGAGTTTCAAATGGGCGTAGAGATGCAACTACAGCACAATACACCGGCTGAAACTGCAAAATACTTAAAAAATACAGCAAAGACGAATGCAACCGACCAGATACAGAAGCGATGGCAAGATAAACCACTTCATGGCCAATACTCTGTCCGTACCAAACAAGCTGATGTAGACAAAACCCGTACCCATCAGTGGCTACACAGTGCAGGGTTGAAAGCGGAAACTGAAGGTTTTATCCTTGCTGCGCAGGACCAATGCTTGCTAACTAGGAATTATCAAGCACATATACTAAAATATTGTGTCAGCCCCAAATGAAGATTCTGTGATAAATATCCAGAAACGATTGATCATCTTGTATCAGGTTGCACGATGTTGGCACCCACTGAATATAAAACCCGACATGACAGAGTGGGCCAATATCTGCACTGGAAAATCTGCAACTTCTACTGGAAGGAAACTGAAAGAAACTGGTACCAACACCACCCAGACCCGGTTATGGGGATAGGACCTGTTACAATTCTATGGGACTACACAATACACACTGACAGAACAATCAAGGCCAACCGCCCAGATATTGTTATTAAAGACCACAAACAAAAACGGTGCCTCCTTATTGATATGGCAGTCCCTGCTGACTGCAATGTATCTTTGAAGATATTCAA
>OZ010607.1:18290189-18345189 GCA_963932145.1 Acanthosepion lycidas | reverse complement strand
ACACTTTCCATCTTCTGTTTGAAGACTTACCAGATATTTGCCAAAACTTTTAATTGTATTAATTATATATATATATATGTAGCTTTTAAGTTTTGTCTCTTTGTTATTTCTACCCAAACCTGTTCTACCATTCATTTAATCAATCTCATCAAGTATGTTATGTGTTACTTTCCTCTGTCCCTCTTTCCCTCAATCTGTCCTGTGTGTATTGGATTTTCCAAGCCCTTCTTCCTCATTACGTGCCCCAGAAATTTCAACTGCCTCTTCCTGATGTTAAAGTATGAATTTCCTTTTTGTTTACATTTTCTCCAAAACCTGGTTATTACTCGCATGTTCAGTCCATTGATTTATAAGCATCTTTATATAGAATCGCATTTCTCTTGATTCTTCATCTTTGAGGAGATTGTCAAGCATTCACTGCCATATAGGAGCACTGATATCACAAAACAGTTCAATACTCTTTTCTTTGTCTCAAACATAATTTTTCTGTCTCTTAAATACTCTGCTTAGCTTTTGGGATGCATCTTTAGCCATCACAATACGTCTTCGGATCTCGATGTTGCACTTTTCGTCCTTTGTTACATTTCATCTTTTTCTTTTACTGAAAAGAAAAAAAAAACATGGCTGAAATCAAGCGTCGATCTTGCAACTAAATTTGATTAATGCAGCCTATCTTTTGACAATAATGCTTCTGTCAATTCCTGCTAGAAAATTAAGAAAAACTAACATTGTTGTTGAGGAATAGTTCTGTTTTCCATGTTTTCAAACAATCGATGTCGCTTAATTTTATTTCTATTTATCCGTGTTTCTGCTAATCCGTATTTAGGTTAATCCCTGTTTCTGTTAATCCTTATAAGATATTAGCAAAGCTTTTCCGTTGAGTATTTATTTTCGGTTCGCCTAATCAGTCTGCTAAATATTTAAACTTAACAAATTTAACAAAATATTGAAATAACAATCATAAATATTAATGCTGGTCGTTATTTTAAGAAGTAAGGGGATACAAATGAAAAGATCTGAAATCGACAGCTTTTTTAATTTCAATGAAAGAGTCATTAAACACTTTTATCTTCCCTAGTTTCTTTCTTTCTGTCTTTCCTTCATTTTCTGATTGAAAACAATGGGGACTCTTTTATGTTATCTCTTTCCACACAATCAAAATAGAAATAGTCCATTATTTATGAGGTATTGGCAGGAGACGTTAAAATCTTCTATCTTCAATCATTCTCTTTCTTTCGTTTCTTTCTTTCTTTCTTTCATTCTTTCTTTCTTCCTTCCTTCCTTTTTCTTTCTTTCTTTCTTTCCTTTTCTCACTAAAATCAAGTAGTATATTTTCCTCTCTTTCCTTACAATCAAACCGGAATAGTTCATTATTTATGAGGTATTGGCAGTAGACGTTAAATACTTTTATTTTTCCTTTTTCTTTTATCTTCCCTTCTTTCATTTTCTCAATGAAACAAAGTAGTGTTTTTTCTCCTCTCCACCCGCGATCAAAACTGAATACTACATTATTTATGAGGCATTTGGCAGGGCGTCACGGCCGTACGAAGTGAAGATCAAACGACGGAAGGCACTAGCAAAATTATTATATGATAATAACCCAACACACAAGAAGCTAGTGGCCCGCTAGCAGGCCGCCGATAGCAACGTTAGCAGTCTTCTAGGGGCAGCTATATGCAGGCCACCAGCGAGCCAACGGTGGGCCACTACCAGTCTGCCAGTGGTAACATTGACGAGACAAACAGGCCGGCGGTTCTTCGATTCCTTAATTCGAGCCGCTATCCAACACTCCATACCGCCTACAGCCGAATCCATTACATTCACTTACGTGCTAATACTCTTGGGAAACGTATTAATCCTGTTCTTCTCCCCTCGGCTATGGGTAAATAGCAGGACAGACTGAGTTCTATAGCCTTGGATGTCAACTGGTCTAGGAAAACCTGCGGAGGGTCGTTTGGGGACCCTATGACAGGTAGTGCACCAGGTCTCTGTATTCAGCCATTCAAAAAGTGTGGTTCCTTCTGTACAAAGCCTTCACCACTATAACCGAATCATATGTGCTGGTTTCTGACTGTCGGTTGCTAGGAACTGAGCTGCTTAATCCTCATACGTCGAATACGACGGGAGAGTCCACCATATATATATATATATATATATATATATATATATATATATATATATATATATATATATTTCATTAAAGACGGCAGAAAAGGTTCTAAGATTAAGCTTTTTTATTTAATTTTTCTTGTGTTCGAACAAGTGTTTTCATTTTCAGACACATGTTCTATAATTCCGTGCGCTTTCGGCTCTACTGTTAGACATTATATAGGGTGATTTCACTTTATTTTTTTAATTAGTAGTATGGGTTGTGAGTATGTTTTTAGAGTTATAGAAATGTTTTATTTTCCGAACACGGTTAGCACATTGTGGCCGTGTTCGTAGTTAATACTATTAAGTGTTGGCTTTTTCTTTTTTTTATTGTTAAGGCTTCCATTATTTTTAATCTTTTTTTACATGTGGATGAGGTTTTAATGTTTGTATTTTCTACCAGTATGTTTCAGATGGAGCCTGGTAGGTTTGTGTGTGTGTTTAATTCTAATATAGCTGTGGTCAGATAGGTGCAACGTAAGGCGTCTGGATAGGAATGTAGTAGTGTAACTGATGTATTTATTTATGAATTCAGATTGATCAGGGACTGTGATCACTCAATAATGTTAACTACGGAAGATTAAAGAAATGGCGGGTAAAGGTACGGACGATTAACAACTCAATATCAGGACTTGCGTTCGCAGTGTTGATGGTGTTTATTGAAGAAGATCACATGGATGAGGAGATGTCTCCGGTTTTCAAACTTGCTGAACTGGCGCATTTTTACAAGTCAAGGATGGAACAGCTGGGAGTTAAGCATGATGGCAGGGTGCACACGACCCGTCTTGCTCACTTTTTTAAAATGTATGCACAGCACCAGGGACTCGATGTCTTTCTTGGATTCAATGGACACCTCGGCGATGCCGTGGCAGATGCTTGTGAACTGAACAGAGACCATGATGCTGTCCACCTACTGCCCTCATTGTGAGACGCCACATCATCGGAGATGCCAGGGTATTCAACCGAACTATGTGCCATCCATGCTGCTTAACTTGGTCACTATCGACTTAGAAGATCCGAGTATAAAGCACCAGGTTGAAAGCACAACACCAGCGACACTGAGCATCGCCCAACTCCTCAAGTCCAATCGTTTTCTGCACCGACACGCTGCTACAGGCAGTACGCCTCGCTCCGTCAGGCACGTCACCACGTAGGAGTCACCAGTTTCAACCTAGACCGGCTCAATGCTGCATTCGCGCGCACACACGAAAAAGGGATCTTGTCGACAGTCTAGCAAACATGGGGCTTTCAATCTCCTATGATCAGGTTCTGTCCTTTTTCACACAGCTGGCGAGCAGTATTTACTGCCTCTTCCACCAGGAGCAAGTAGTCTGCCATTTTAACTTAAATGAATTTAGGCTATTCATAGTGAATATCATCATTTTATGCCTGCTCATGGGTTCCTTTGACACCATTTTATCTGCAGTTAGTCTAAATATGTTAATTAATATCAGAAGTATCTACCAAAATGTGACTAAGAACGATTTGGCATTTCTTGTTTGAAAACATTCACTAAAACTTTCAATAGTAAACTTTATCTAACACTTGTGTGTTTTTTGGGTGTCTACTGGCGACCATTGTGGAAAATGGCCGCTTTTATGAAACCAAATGTGATTTTAAGATATATCAATACGTCGTCTAACCAGCCAAAGAGCATAATTATACAAATCTCGTTAGGAGTACAATGAAGACTGTCACAAAATTCTTCTACTGAAAATATATTTAACGAAATAAAGAAATTTTACGTATCGGCATTAAGAGAAGAAGGACATAACGCTAACTTGTAATTCAAAGAAAAGACGAGCCCGAAAAATGTTATTATTAATAATAAAAGAAAGAGAAACATAATCTGGTTCAAACCGCCTTTCAACACTAACGTAATAAGAAACATTGGGAAAACGTTCACCAAAATATTAGATAAGCATTTCCCTAATATGTCCGGATTACATAAGCTATTTAACCGAAATACGATCAAATTAAGTTATAGCTGCACAAGCAGTATGGGCAACATCATAAAAGAATGAATAGCAGGAATTTAAGTGACGTGAAAGGCGAGTATACGACCTTATGCAGGACAAAAAATAAATGCCCTTTAACTAGATTATGTCGTAGTGAACAAGTTGTATATTGTGCCGAAGTGGAAGTTGAAAATAATAGCACGAAAAAATACAACGGGTGTACTGAGGGCGAGTTCAAAAGGCGGTGGTACAATCACACGTCATCTTTTAGAATTCCGGAGCATAGGTACAACACGGAACTAGTAAGCTATTATTGGATATTTAGAGAGCGACATAGCAAAAGTCCAAGCATTAAATGAGACATTTTTAAGAAATTTAAAGACGAACATAATTGTTGAGATAACGTGTAGGCTATGCAACATATAAAAATAGCAATGAATTACTTAACGGCAGACATTTTAAGAAGTTCAGCTTGAGTTTATTTGAACCGGGTTAAAGTTAGAATTTTTTTCTCCCCTCACTACTTCCGCATTCGAAAGTGCTTAAATAGTCGAGATACGTGTCGTTGATTCGATGAACTAACCACCCGAAGAGGCCGAAGCCGCGGTAGTGTGCTCTGGTCAGCTTTCATCCTTCCTAAATAGCAAACAACTCTGCAAGTCTGGTCTTCCGACTTTGTATTGAGCACTTTTAATACGTTCACTCTTAAAAAATATTTCACTATCTGTGTTACTCTGGCATATATATATATATATATATATATATATATATATATATATATATATATATATATATATATATATATAGTTACTGTCGACTCACAAAGCGAGTCTGACCATCACTGACATGTACAGTCCTTCCGACTTTGTATTGAGCACTTTTAATACGTTCACTCTTAAAAAATATTTCACTCTCTGTGTTACTCTGGCATATATATATATATATATATATATATATATATATATATATATATATATATATATATATATAGTTACTGTCGACTCACAAAGCGAGTCTGACCATCACTGACATGTACAGTCCTTCCGACTTTGTATTGAGCACTTTTAATACGTTCACTCTTAAAAAATATTTCACTCTCTGTGTTACTCTGGCATATATATATATATATATATATATATATATATATATATATATATATATATATATATATATATATATAGTTACTGTCGACTAACAAAGCGTACCTGACCATCACTGACATGTACAGTCCTTCTATTAAACTCCACCGCCACAATACTGCATTCATCGATTGTGTGAACAAAAGTGGCTCATGAAGCCACCATTGATCTACATTTCTTTTCAGATAGCAATATTTTTTTATCATTTTTTTTTTTTGTTTTTAATTTTTTTTTGACAATCTAATTTTTGTTTAAATTAAAAAGTATATATTTTCGATTCACACGTATTCTTAGTGATTGCCTATATGAGAAAAATTGTGCCCTGAAGATGACAATTGTAAATTGTCGAAAGTACTTGGTATGTGTCTTCTATCCGACAACAACACTAATATAAGGATCTTATTATTCAGGGAAATGATAGTAAGTTAATGTCTCATTAAGCCATGTTAGCGAAGTGATATCGACATTAATCACATTTACATTGTTAATTAATTCTTTGTAAACTGTTTGTTTATGATATATATATATATATATATATATATATATATATATATATATATATATATATATATATATATATATATTGATTAGTACATATACGCGTACCTACGTTTTGCACTATAGTTTCGCTGGGTGGTGTTCCCAGTTTATCCGGGACGCGGTCTCTATATGTGTGTGTGTATATATATATATATATATATATATATATATATATATATATATATATATATATATATATATGTATATATATATATATATAATGGGCTCTTCTGAGGGTCCGTTTATTTATTCATAACTTCAATCCCGATGTGCAACATGTCATTCGGAAATTGAAAACATATAATAATATTTTGAACAGACACTCCTTGTCAGGGGAAATTAATAAAACTTGTTTGGATGAATATTAATATGTTGAGCGTGCAATCGAATGTTTAGCCGACCGTCGTTAAAGGAGAAGGGGAGAATATTTCTGATGATCAGGTCAGAATCTCATAATATATTTCAGAATCGCTAGGATCATGGCGTGAAGGGGAAGTTTATAAAATGATGTCATGGTTCCCGGAATTAATTCCGTACAGAACAAATCATGCGAACAGCAATGTTGGGTAGGCAGTCATGTTGATGATAAGCGACCTTACTTATTACCACAGGCTCATTTCACAAACCACAATGACTCAATCATTTCATCCAAGCCTCCCCGGCAAGCGCTCACAAAATATATTTAGCACACGTACAAACACACACACACACACACATATGTGTGTGTGCGTGCGTGTGTGTGTGTGTGTGTGTGTGCGTACACACACAAATAAGAGAAAGAACAGATGGAGTAAAAAGCCACAGTTCGTAACATTTACTTTTTAAAAAGTGCTCAATACAAAGTAGAGCAATATTTTGTTATAATATTTTTATTAAAACAAATTATAATAAAAATACTTTACATCGATACACAAAAGCTTTCATTTTTCAATACTGTGACTGTACTTCTTCAGGCGATAAGTTACCAACTATAGCCTGATGAAGTACATTTATAGTATTGAAACATGAAAGCATTTGTGTAGCGATGTAAAATGTCTTTATTATAATCTCTTATTAGAATGTACATATATATATATATATATATATATGTGTGTGTGTGTGTGTGTGATGGTGTGTGTGTGTGTGTGTGAGAGAAAGTATTTGTGTGCGCGAGTGTGTGTGTTCTTTGTATTCGGCATTTCAAAAAAGTGTGGTCGATTCTGCAGCAACATTCACGACACTATGTGCAGGTAGTCTGGTTGTTGGGGTTTAAGAATTGCGCTGCTGAGCCGTCCTAAGTCGAAAAAAATGGAGTCTCCCATATATATATATATATATATATATATATATATATATATATATATATATATATATATGCATTTCTTAAGACAATCGTGAACAGAATTTAGCTGGAATTAACAACAAACGCCTTGAAAATGGCTAAAAATCTTACCAAAAGCGCTTGGAATAATAGACACCCCCTTACCTTCACCAAAGTATACACACACACACACACACACACACACACACATATATATATATATATATATATATATATATATATATATATATATTAATGAAATGTACAAAGTTCAACAATTATTTAAGACATTTTTATGTTTATATGTTCTTTTTATAGATACAAATCTTTAAGTTAATGCACTGTTTATAATAAACAGTATTAACAACATTTACAGGCCCAAGAAATTTTCATAGAAAATATGGGCCTCCGAGAGGAATTTAAACTGTATCCTATACGGAACTGCCATATAGCCTGACGTGCCTTAACCGATTTGGCCACAGAGGAGCGTTCGGTTAGCAAGGTCGATTTTACTATTATTTTATTATAAACAGAGCATTTACTTAAATATTTGTATCTCTAAAAAAAACGTATAAACATAAAAATGTCTTTATATATATATATATATATATATATATATATATATATATATATATATATATATATATATATATATATATATACACACATACACACACACATTTCATTAAAAACGACAGACAATGTGTTTTTATTTAGTTTTTTGTGCAATTTCTCATGCGATCTAATATTTTTTTTTTCTTTTTGGGTGACAAATTATATAAAAACTGTCTTTTTATCCGAGCGCTTTCGGCTCTACATTTAGCCATTTTCAAAGATTATATTTTAACAGTTAAAATTAAAAATAGTTTGTTGTATGTATCTTTTATAAAATGTCTTCATTTTTTTGTTTCAAAACACGGTCAAGATATTATGTCCATGTTCAAATTAATATTATTAAATGTTGATTAGTTTGTTTTTATTAATAAAGCTTCCACTATTTTTAGCCTTTTTTTGCTTGTGGATGATGCTATTATATTAGATTTGTCAGCAAGTATGTTACGAATAGTGTCCGGTAGGTCTCCATGAATATTTAATTGAGATCTAATTGAGCTATGGTCAAAAAGGTGTAGAGTTAGTCTGCGTGTTAAACATGTTGTAGTGTGGCCTTTATAATTATTTACGAAAGTTGAGTGTTGAGGAATACAATTCCTTAATGGGCATATATACTATTTACATTATTCGTACTATTTTCCTCATCTTTGTCGCCATATTTATTACAACGTTTTCGGCCGTTGTATATATATATATATATATATATATATATATATATATATATATATATATATATTGAGGGAAAAAATTATAATAAAGGGTAATAAAGTTTGTCAGGCAGATTTAAAGCTTGGATTTATCAGCATGCCATTCTTCCTAAAATCTTATGGCCATTGTCTATTTATGAATTTACGTCTTCTCATATAGAACAATTAGAAAAAAGAATTAGCACACGACTACGAAGATGGTTAGGCCTACCGAAAAGTTTGACCAGTGCTGCTCTATATGGCAACACAAACGCTCTGCAACTTCCTTTCAAAAGCCTAGTAGAGGAATACAAAGTCACCAAAATTAGACCAATAACGCAGTATGAGTTATCCAAAGACCCAAAGGTGGCTGGAGCAGGCATTGAAGTCTACTCAGAAAGAAAATGGAGAGCAGAGAACGCATTGCGTGTCGCTAAAGAAAGACTCCGCGAAAAAGCCATATTAGGCGCCGTAGCTACTGGACGAGCTGGCGGGGGTTCTTTCCTACCATTCGGGTGGACAGAGCCAAAGGTAAAGAAAAGAACCTTTTAATACAAGAAGAAGTACGTAAAGGCGAGGAGGAGAAAAGGGTGGCAAAGATGGTAGGACTAAGACAACAAGGTGCGTGAACCAATTGGGAATCCATAATTTATAGGAAAATCAAATAATCGGATATCTGGAGCAATGACATCAACCTAAAGTTCCTGATTCAATCTGTATACGACACACTTCCCAGTCCTACCAACCTCCATCGATGGTACGAGACAGAATCGCCACTATGCCACGTGTTCGCGTCCAGGAAGCCTAAAACATATTCTAAGTAGCTGTAAGACAGCACTAACGGAAGGCCGGTATAGATGGAGGCATGATGAAATATTAAAAGAGATAGCAAAGATAGTTAATATGGCCATCAGCACCAATACTTTAAACACAGATAAAAAAGCCATAGAGTTCCATAGAGCTGGTGAGAAACCCCCCAAAAAGCACAAGAACATAGCAAATATTCTGTCACAGGCAACAGACTGGGAATTAAGGGTCGACTTAGGGAAAAGACTAAAATTCCCTAATCACATCGTGCGAACATTATTACGCCCCGATTTAGTGTTCTACTCTAACAATATTAAAAAGGTTATAATGTGGGAACTGACAGTGCCTTGGGAAGAGCATGCAGAAGAAGCCCACGAACGGAAGATGTTAAAATATGACGAACTATTAGCGAGTTGCAAAAACAATGGGTGGAAGTCAAGCTGTTTGCCAATCGAGGTGGGAGTAAGGGGTTTTGTTGCAAGGTCCCCATGCAAGGCTCTAACTGATATTGGCTTAGTAGGTGCTAACAAAAGAAAGGCGATTCGGACCATAACTAATACAGCAGAAAGGACAGCAAAATGGTTATGGATAAAGCGTGATAGCTCTTGGACATAAATGTAACAAATACTTATCAAGCCGGGTAAATTTGTAAATAATTTTAATATAATTGCAACATGGCAATATTATAAACATTTTAATTGAAAAGCATTTATAATTTTTTTTTTTTTTGTGCGTGTGAATGTGAGTAAATACATGAATTGAATTGTACAAGTACAGCCAAAGAATATATCTCGTCAATTTCTAAATTGTATTATTTGTAAATATGTTTTTATGTCAAACCCGTATTATACGCGGTACCTTTTATGTTACTATTTACCTTTTTTAGCGGTTCCGGCGCGACAAATCTCGTAAGGCCTTTCGTCTATTTTTTATTTATTTATTTATTTATTAATTTTTTTTTTTTTTTTTATTCGAACGTAAGACTTTTTGTCTCTTTATTTATTTAATTTTTATTCGAACGTAAGGCCATATTCGAACGTCGGACCTTTTGTCTAACTTATTTATTTAATTCTATTTTAGACAAACATTGCACATTTTTGTATATTTTAAATCGGAACCGTAACGCGTATATAGTGTATTTATAGTGTTTTTCTTCTTGATCATTACCATATATCGTTTGTATATCATTTTTATTTTATCAGTTTGTCATCGGTTTTTAGCGATACATATATATAAATATAATTTAAAAAAATATTTTTTTATTCGAACGTAAGACATTTGTCTAATTTATTTTATCTTTTATTTATACGAACATTTCCCTCTTTTGTATATTTGTATTAAGAAACAGGCTAACGATAAAATGTGATAATAGCGTTGAGTTCAAGTATCCCCGTCAAAAAAAGGAAAAAGTACAAAATGAAAACGGCAAATAATTAAACCTTAAAATACTCAAAGAAATAGGGTAAGATTTAGGAATATTAAGATTACCTCCTCAGTTATCCATTGAAACTGCAATCCACCGAAATAAGAAAAGAAACCAGTCCCAACCGCTGGCCATTTAAAACTTAGTCCGCGCAGCAGATTGGTTGTTACTAACATCCAATCGGATGTGCGGAACATGTGGTCTTTCTTCCTCTTATTCTTTAAAAAGGCCAGAGTAGCTGTTAGTGTTTAATCAAAAGGGGGAATCAGAGGTTGATCTCCCCTGATTGGGTCGACTTGGTGATGGGGAGTATGATGTTGAAAAACCCGAAACTCCCTGATGAACCAAGTCAAAACATTACTGACGACCCCCTTGTGCGCCTACTTAAAAGCGTATTTACGAATTACGAATGTCGCGTTTAATCCTTTAGGTTTTCATCGGAGACTAAATTTGTTATGTTGGTGAAACTACACATGCACATGAACGAGGTATGCTGGGAATTTTAAAATAGAAAAAAAAATTGGAGTGGTATATATCATCTAGATACTTTTTCTTTTTGTGTCCATCAATTTCTTATATTGGGATAATAGAAGACATGCTAGAAATGGGAAAATGTAAGAATCAGTTGCGATCAAAATACTGTCTAAACATTTTCGTCTCAGTGAATTATTTTCTTCTTTGACCAGACTAAAAATTTTATTTTTGCGGTGATCAACTATGCGTTTAATGTGTTCTTTTGTAAAATGTCCCTTTTGAGTTCATATAATCTTTTATTTAGATCCCTTGAGGTTTCTTCTATGCGTTGTGACAGCTATTAAGGCGATAGAGTAAATTCCTCCTTCAAGTTTTAGATTATGTTGATTTCTATTGACTATGTCTTTTTGTATGTATTAGTAACAAAATTTATGCTGAGTTCTTTTCAATTGTAGCTGTGATAGTGTTAGTTGGAAGGACAATGCTTTTTTTAATTCGTTGGGTTTGTCAGGAAGAATTGTTTTTATATTTTACATTATTTAATGAGCCTCTAAAACTTCCCACTTCTAGAAGACACCCATCTCCATTAAGCCATTCTTTCTATCCACAGAAAAAAAACACATGACCACTACTGTATAATATTTAAAGCGACCTTTCCTTATGGATTTTCGATCATTGAATAAATTCTCAAGATCTTCAAGTATCTGCTAGTCCTTTTTTAAAAATCGAATTTACCTCAAGCAAGACAGTAAAGCTGTTAAAACACAAGAGGTTACTGAGTCTGAAAGAATTTGTAAACTGAAACATTATTAACGCTTTCATCCCTGTCTTCCTGAGCAATTTTAATCCTTCTGCTTGAGCTTCTGAGTCAAATAATCGGTATATAATGTTTCTCGGTAGATATAAAAATAGTTACAAAAAATATAAGCATTATACTTAGCAAGGAGAGAGTATGATTGCATGCCATCACTTTATAGCCAGAATTCTTTCTTTGTGTCCCAGTCTAAACAGACAGTGCTGCCTCTCTTGATGCACAAGAATAGCAAAACACGACCCAAGTGTTTACCCACCGTTCAACTGGTGGTTGGGCATGAAGTTATTTTTCTCTACCAACGGTACAGCTGTGGTCAGGGCTCAAAGTGTTAATAGTCAGTTGTGCTCAGTTCAGTCTGTAGCGTGTATAAATCTAGGTACAAAAAAACCTTCATAATTATAGCGAGGATCGTAAACCACTGCCCGGGTTCCACAGTCAGGTCGACGGTATGTTACAAAAAATATTCAGTTACAAAAAATATAAGCATTATATCAGCTCATCCCATAAGTTCTGTCTGAATTTTGAATAAAGAAAACAAGTGGCCAAATGTTACATTTAATTACAGATTCAATAAACAATGTATTTTCCCTGATTATCTATGACTTCCTTCCATCTATTAACAAGCTTACAAATTGCATTACTGTAAGATTCTTTTGGTTTTGATTTGAAGAACTCACAAATGTCAGTTTTAACCCCTTCCTGCGTCACAAAAGCTTTTTCTTTCAAATGATTCTGTAAGCTACGAAACAAATGGCAGTATGAAAGAGCAAGATCATGAGAATAAGGTGAGGAATTTTCTCCCAACCAAGTTCTTCGATCTTTTGTGACGTGATTCTTGCTGTGTGGGATCGCGCATTGTCCTGATGAAACATCACCTCTTTTCGATTCACTAGAGCAGGTCTGTTTTCCTCAAAGCTTGGTTCAAACGCTCTAATTGCTGACAGTATATTTGAGCATTAATTGTTGCATCAGGTGGTAAGAATTCAAAGTGGATTATTCCTTGGTGATCACATCAGATTGAAAGAAGAACATTTTGCCCACGAAATTCCCTTCTCGGCAGTAGCTGGGGCCCTTCAACTTTACCAAGCCACTGTCTATGACGCTTAACATTTTGATAAAAGATCCATTTTTTGTCGCCCGTCTCAAGTCTATCCAAAAAAGATGAAACAAGTTGGCGAGAATGAAGAGAAGAGCAGATGTCAACTCGGGATTTGAGGTTGTTTTCAGACAGTTCAGGAGGCACCTATTTTCCAAGTTTAGGAACTTTTCCAAGTTGTTGAAGATAACGATGAACAGTTATATGGTTTGAACTGAGAACCACTGCCAATTCCACAACTGATAAAGCAGGATTTTCTTCAAGGGCTGCTTCAAGAAGCTTTTCATCAAACTCAACTGGACGTCCGGTTTGATCTTCATCTTTAAGGGTGAAATCTCCACCTCTGAATTTTGCAAACCATCTTCTGCAAGTACTTTCATTCACACATTCCTCTCCATAAACCGAGTGAATGTTTCTTGCCGCTTCGGCTGCTGAGTTTCCTTTCTTGAACTCATAAAGCATTATGTACCTCAAATGATTCTTGGGTACTTCCATGTTAGCAGGGTTTTAATCAAACCAAATTTAATTTTATTGTTCTCTAAAATAAAATTTGATCAGTTTAAATGCATCTAAACATAATGTTCAGCTCCATTAGATATTATAAAATACTCTTTAAATTTCGTTCATTTTTAAAAAGGGTTAAATTCGGACAGAACTTATGGGATGACCTGATACTTAGCAGGGAGAGAGTATGATTGCATGCCTTCATTTTATCGCCAGAATTTCTTGTGTACCTGTCTAATGAGCAGGTGTTTCTTGATGCACTACAATAACAAAACACGACGCAAGTGTTTACCCACCGTTCAACTGGTGGTTAGGCATTAAGTCATTTTTCTCTACCACCCGGTAAAGCGGTGGTCAGAGCTCAAAGAGCTAAGGAGCGAGGACAGAAGAATTGTAATCAGGAAGACATTCAATAACGATTGACATTGCATTTAAATTTTTGAAGATCAAAATTGGCTGAAAAGCGTGGGGTTCGCAGAAAGTTCCACAAGCGAGTAGTGCGAATAAAGAAACTGTTAGCATAGAACTTGCAGTTCCATCTAGCCAATTCAATTGTAACTTGATGAGACCTTTTTACCAATCTAGAAACTAGGTACCACAGCGAAGAGGTCATCCGAATAATTACCATGAAAATATTTATAGAAAAAGTAAAAAGATAAAGGGAAGCTAATTTACGACGGTGGGAAAGTGATTGAAGGCGAGACACCAGGTCAGGACCGATAAAATTACAGATTCTTTATTGGATTTTAACAAAAATTTCAAAATATATAACACATATCGTGTGTGTGTGTGTGATGGTGTGTGTGTGTGTGTGTGAGAGAAAGTATTTGTGTGCGCGAGTGTGTGTGTTCTTTGTATTCGGCATTTCAAAAAAGTGTGGTCGATTCTGCAGCAACATTCACGACACTATGTGCAGGTAGTCTGGTTGTTGGGGTTTAAGAATTGCGCTGCTGAGCCGTCCTAAGTCGAAAAAAATGGAGTCTCCCATATATATATATATATATATATATATATATATATATATATATATATATATGCATTTCTTAAGACAATCGTGAACAGAATTTAGCTGGAATTAACAACAAACGCCTTGAAAATGGCTAAAAATCTTACCAAAAGCGCTTGGAATAATAGACACCCCCTTACCTTCACCAAAGTATACACACACACACACACACACACACACACACACACACACACACACACACACACATATATATATATATATATATATATATATATATATTAATGAAATGTACAAAGTTCAACAATTATTTAAGACATTTTTATGTTTATATGTTCTTTTTATAGATACAAATCTTTAAGTTAATGCACTGTTTATAATAAACAGTATTAACAACATTTACAGGCCCAAGAAATTTTCATAGAAAATATGGGCCTCCGAGAGGAATTTAAACTGTATCCTATACGGAACTGCCATATAGCCTGACGTGCCTTAACCGATTTGGCCACAGAGGAGCGTTCGGTTAGCAAGGTCGATTTTACTATTATTTTATTATAAACAGAGCATTTACTTAAATATTTGTATCTCTAAAAAAAACATATAAACATAAAAATGTCTTTATATATATATATATATATATATATATATATATACACACATACACACACACATTTCATTAAAAACGACAGACAATGTGTTTTTATTTAGTTTTTTGTGCAATTTCTCATGCGATCTAATATTTTTTTTTCTTTTTGGGTGACAAATTATATAAAAACTGTCTTTTTATCCGAGCGCTTTCGGCTCTACATTTAGCCATTTTCAAAGATTATATTTTAACAGTTAAAATTAAAAATAGTTTGTTGTATGTATCTTTTATAAAATGTCTTCATTTTTTTGTTTCAAAACACGGTCAAGATATTATGTCCATGTTCAAATTAATATTATTAAATGTTGATTAGTTTGTTTTTATTAATAAAGCTTCCACTATTTTTAGCCTTTTTTTGCTTGTGGATGATGCTATTATATTAGATTTGTCAGCAAGTATGTTACGAATAGTGTCCGGTAGGTCTCCATGAATATTTAATTGAGATCTAATTGAGCTATGGTCAAAAAGGTGTAGAGTTAGTCTGCGTGTTAAACATGTTGTAGTGTGGCCTTTATAATTATTTACGAAAGTTGAGTGTTGAGGAATACAATTCCTTAATGGGCATATATACTATTTACATTATTCGTACTATTTTCCTCATCTTTGTCGCCATATTTATTACAACGTTTTCGGCCGTTGTATATATATATATATATATATATATATATATATATATATATATATATATTGAGGGAAAAAATTATAATAAAGGGTAATAAAGTTTGTCAGGCAGATTTAAAGCTTGGATTTATCAGCATGCCATTCTTCCTAAAATCTTATGGCCATTGTCTATTTATGAATTTACGTCTTCTCATATAGAACAATTAGAAAAAAGAATTAGCACACGACTACGAAGATGGTTAGGCCTACCGAAAAGTTTGACCAGTGCTGCTCTATATGGCAACACAAACGCTCTGCAACTTCCTTTCAAAAGCCTAGTAGAGGAATACAAAGTCACCAAAATTAGAGCAATAACGCAGTATGAGTTATCCAAAGACCCAAAGGTGGCTGGAGCAGGCATTGAAGTCTACTCAGAAAGAAAATGGAGAGCAGAGAACGCATTGCGTGTCGCTAAAGAAAGACTCCGCGAAAAAGCCATATTAGGCGCCGTAGCTACTGGACGAGCTGGCGGGGGTTCTTTCCTACCATTCGGGTGGACAGAGCCAAAGGTAAAGAAAAGAACCTTTTAATACAAGAAGAAGTACGTAAAGGCGAGGAGGAGAAAAGGGTGGCAAAGATGGTAGGACTAAGACAACAAGGTGCGTGAACCAATTGGGAATCCATGATTTATAGGAAAATCAAATAATCGGATATCTGGAGCAATGACATCAACCTAAAGTTCCTGATTCAATCTGTATACGACACACTTCCCAGTCCTACCAACCTCCATCGATGGTACGAGACAGAATCGCCACTATGCCACGTGTTCGCGTCCAGGAAGCCTAAAACATATTCTAAGTAGCTGTAAGACAGCACTAACGGAAGGCCGGTATAGATGGAGGCATGATGAAATATTAAAAGAGATAGCAAAGATAGTCAATATGGCCATCAGCACCAATACTTTAAACACAGATAAAAGAGCCATAGAGTTCCATAGAGCTGGTGAGAAACCCCCCAAAAAGCACAAGAACATAGCAAATATTCTGTCACAGGCAACAGACTGGGAATTAAGGGTCGACTTAGGGAAAAGACTAAAATTCCCTAATCACATCGTGCGAACATTATTACGCCCCGATTTAGTGTTCTACTCTAACAATATTAAAAAGGTTATAATGTGGGAACTGACAGTGCCTTGGGAAGAGCATGCAGAAGAAGCCCACGAACGGAAGATGTTAAAATATGACGAACTATTAGCGAGTTGCAAAAACAATGGGTGGAAGTCAAGCTGTTTGCCAATCGAGGTGGGAGTAAGGGGTTTTGTTGCAAGGTCCCCATGCAAGGCTCTAACTGATATTGGCTTAGTAGGTGCTAACAAAAGAAAGGCGATTCGGACCATAACTAATACAGCAGAAAGGACAGCAAAATGGTTATGGATAAAGCGTGATAGCTCTTGGACATAAATGTAACAAATACTTATCAAGCCGGGTAAATTTGTAAATAATTTTAATATAATTGCAACATGGCAATATTATAAACATTTTAATTGAAAAGCATTTATAATTTTTTTTTTTTTTTTTGTGCGTGTGAATGTGAGTAAATACATGAATTGAATTGTACAAGTACAGCCAAAGAATATATCTCGTCAATTTCTAAATTGTATTATTTGTAAATATGTTTTTATGTCAAACCCGTATTATACGCGGTACCTTTTATGTTACTATTTACCTTTTTTAGCGGTTCCGGCGCGACAAATCTCGTAAGGCCTTTCGTCTATTTTTTATTTATTTATTTATTTATTAATTTTTTTTTTTTTTATTCGAACGTAAGACTTTTTGTCTCTTTATTTATTTAATTTTTATTTTAACGTAAGGCCATATTCGAACGTCGGACCTTTTGTCTAACTTATTTATTTAATTCTATTTTAGACAAACATTGCACATTTTTGTATATTTTAAATCGGAACCGTAACGCGTATATAGTGTATTTATAGTGTTTTTCTTCTTGATCATTACCATATATCGTTTGTATATCATTTTTATTTTATCAGTTTGTCATCGGTTTTTAGCGATACATATATATAAATATAATTTAAAAAAATATTTTTTTATTTGAACGTAAGACATTTGGCTAATTTATTTTATCTTTATTTATACGAACATTTCCCTCTTTTGTATATTTGTATTAAGAAACAGGCTAACGATAAAATGTGATAATAGCGTTGAGTTCAAGTATCCCCGTCAAAAAAAGGAAAAAGTACAAAATGAAAACGGCAAATAATTAAACCTTAAAATACTCAAGGAAATAGGGTAAGATTTAGGAATATTAAGATTACCTCCTCAGTTATCCATTGAAACTGCAATCCACCGAAATAAGAAAAGAAACCAGTCCCAACCGCTGGCCATTTAAAACTTAGTCCGCGCAGCAGATTGGTTGTTACTAACATCCAATCGGATGTGCGGAACATGTGGTCTTTCTTCCTCTTATTCTTTAAAAAGGCCAGAGTAGCTGTTAGTGTTTAATCAAAAGGGGGAATCAGGGGTTGATCTCCCCTGATTGGGTCGACTTGGTGATGGGGAGTATGATGTTGAAAAACCCGAAACTCCCTGATGAACCAAGTCAAAACATTACTGACGACCCCCTTGTGCGCCTACTTAAAAGCGTATTTACGAATTACGAATGTCGCGTTTAATCCTTTAGGTTTTCATCGGAGACTAAATTTGTTATGTTGGTGAAACTACACATGCACATGAACGAGGTATGCTGGGAATTTTAAATTAGAAAAAAAAATTGGAGTGGTATATATCATCTAGATACTTTTTCTTTTTGTGTCCATCAATTTCTTATATTGGGATAATAGAAGACATGCTAGAAATGGGGAAATGTAAGAATCAGTTGCGATCAAAATACTGTCTAAACATTTTCGTCTCAGTGAATTATTTTCTTCTTTGACCAGACTAAAAATTTTTATGTGATAATTGTGGTCAGTCTCTTTGCGGTGATCAACTATGCGTTTAATGTGTTCTTTTGTAAAATGTCCCTTTTGAGTTCATATAATCTTTTATTTAGATCCCTTGAGGTTTCTTCTATGCGTTGTGACAGCTATTAAGGCGATAGAGTAAATTCCTCCTTCAAGTTTTAGATTATTTTGATTTCTATTGACTATGTCCTTTTGTATGTATTAGTAACAAAATTTATGCTGAGTTCTTTTCAATTGTAGCCGTGATAGTGTTAGTTGGAAGGACAATGCTTTTTTTAATTCGTTGGGTTTGTCAGGAAGAATTGTTTTTATATTTTACATTATTTAATGAGCCTCTAAAACTTCCCACTTCTAGAAGACACCCATCTCCATTAAGCCATTCTTTCTATCCACAGAAAAAAAACACATGACCACTACTGTATAATATTTAAAGCGACCTTTCCTTATGGATTTTCGATCATTGAATAAATTCTCAAGATCTTCAAGTATCTGCTAGTCCTTTTTTAAAAAACGAATTTACCTCAAGCAAGACAGTAAAGCTGTTAAAACACAAGAGGTTACTGAGTCTGAAAGAATTTGTAAACTGAAACATTATTAACGCTTTGAGCCCTGTCTTCCTGAACAATTTTAATCCTTCTGCTTGAGCTTCTGAGTCAAATAATCGGTATATAATGTTTCTCGGTAGATATAAAAATAGTTACAAAAAATATAAGCATTATACTTAGCAAGGAGAGAGTATGATTGCATGCCATCACTTTATAGCCAGAATTCTTTCTTTGTGTCCCAGTCTAAACAGACAGTGCTGCCTCTCTTGATGCACAAGAATAGCAAAACACGACCCAAGTGTTTACCCACCGTTCAACTGGTGGTTGGGCATGAAGTTATTTTTCTCTACCAACGGTACAGCTGTGGTCAGGGCTCAAAGTGTTAATAGTCAGTTGTGCTCAGTTCAGTTTGTAGCGTGTATAAATCTAGGTACAAAAATCCCTTCATAATTATAGCGAGGATCGTAAACCACTGCCCGGGTTCCACAATCAGGTCGACGGTATGTTACAAAAAATATTCAGTTACAAAAAATATAAGCATTATATCAGCTCATCCCATAAGTTCTGTCTGAATTTTGAATAAAGAAAACAAGTGACCAAATGTTACATTTAATTACAGATTCAATCAACAATGTATTTTCCCTGATTATCTATGACTTCCTTCCATCTATTAACAAGCTTACTAATTCCATTACTGTAAGAATCTTTTGGTTTTGATTTGAAGAACTCACAAATGTCAGTTTTAACCTCTTCCTGCGTTACAAAAGCTTTTTCTTTCAAATGATTCTGTAAGCTACGAAACAAATGACAGTATGAAAGAGCAAGATCGGGAAAATAAGGTGAGAAATTTTCTCCCAACCAAGTTTTGTGATGTGATTCTTGCTGTGTGGGATCGCGCATTGTCCTGATGAAACATCACCTCTTTTCGATTCACTAGAGCAGGTCTGTTTTCCTCAAAACTTGGTTCAAACGCTCTAATTGCTGACAGTATATTTGAGCATTAATTGTTGCATCAGGTAGTAAGAATTCAAAGTGGATTATTCCTTGGTGATCCCACCAGATTGAAAGAAGAACATTTTGCCCACGAAATTCCCTTCTCGGCCGTAGCTGGGGCCCTTCCCCTTTACCAAGCCACTGTCTACGACGCTTAACATTTTGATAAAAGATCCATTTTTTGTCGCCCGTCTCAAGTCTATCCAAAAAAGATGAAACAAGTTGGCGAGAATGAAGAGAAGAGCAGATGTCAACTCGGGATTTGAGGTTGTTTTCAGACAGTTCAGGAGGCACCTATTTTCCAAGTTTAGGAACTTTTCCAAGTTGTTGAAGATAACGATGAACAGTTATATGGTTTGAACTGAGAACCACTGCCAATTCCACAACTGATAAAGCAGGATTTTCTTCAAGGGCTGCTTCAAGAAGCTTTTCATCAAACTCAACTGGACGTCCGGTTTGATCTTCATCTTTAAGGGTGAAATCTCCACCTCTGAATTTTGCAAACCATCTTCTGCAAGTACTTTCATTCACACATTCCTCTCCATAAACCGAGTGAATGTTTCTAGTCGCTTCGGCTGCTGAGTTTCCTTTCTTGAACTCATAAAGCATTATGTGCCTCAAATGATTCTTGGGTACTTCCATTTTAGCAGGGTTTTAATCAAACCAAATTTAATTTTATTGTTCTCTAAAATAAAATTTGATCAGTTTAAATGCATCTAAACATAATGTTCAGCTCCATTAGATATTATAAAATACTCTTTAAATTTCGTTCATTTTTAAAAAGGGTTAAATTCGGACAGAACTTATGGGATGACCTGATACTTAGCAGGGAGAGAGTATGATTGCATGCCTTCATTTTATCGCCAGAATTTCTTGTGTACCTGTCTAATGAGCAGGTGTTTCTTGATGCACTACAATAACAAAACACGACGCAAGTGTTTACCCACCGTTCAACTGGTGGTTAGGCATTAAGTCATTTTTCTCTACCACCCGGTAAAGCGGTGGTCAGAGCTCAAAGAGCTAAGGAGCGAGGACAGAAGAATTGTAATCAGGAAGACATTCAATAACGATTGACATTGCATTTAAATTTTTGAAGATCAAAATTGGCTGAAATGCGTGGGGTTCGCAGAAAGTTCCACAAGCGAGTAGTGCGAATAAAGAAACTGTTAGCATAGAACTTGCAGTTCCATCTAGCCAATTCAATTGTAACTTGATGAGACCGTGTTACCAATCTAGAAACTAGGTACCACAGCGAAGAGGTCATCCGAATATTTACCATGAAAATATTTATAGAAAAAGTAAAAAGATAAAGGGAAGCTAATTTACGACGGTGGGAAGTAATTGAAGGCGAGACACCAGGTCAGGACCGATAAAATTACAGATTCTTTATTGGATTTTAACAAAAATTTCAAAATATATAACAGCAGCACAGGACTAGTCTCGAATGGAAACTTCAGAGCGCACGTCGTCGATTGTCAAATTGGATGGGATGGGGGATTATTTATAAATAGAAATGGTAAAATGAACGAGATTAAGAAATAAGTAATCATAATCTTAAGCCTGTTTCTGTAATTTAAATTTAATTTGATTTAATATTAAATTTAATTTAATAATTGATTTTTAAGTAGTGTATTAATTAGAAACTTCAGGAAAGATTAATAAAACTCTCTTACGCTGTTTTCTCAATGGCGGACACGGCTACAGTTTTAAAAATTATGTTGGTTATCCCCAAGGTTGTGTATTTTCCGGTGACCCAAAAAGGGACGCGCTGAGATGGGGCGGGGAAAACAATTTTATTAGGGTTGTGCAAAAACAATGACGTAATAATGTCGTTTTTTTTACGTTAAAAAATACGTCAAAAAACGACATTATTAGGTCATTATTTTTGCACCAACCTAATACCTCGCCATTGCCGTTAAACCTATTTTAAGACTTGACATTGTGTCACATTCGGCCGTGACGTGAACGGACTGAAAAATACACTTCCCCTTCGGTAGAGAGCTGCAGTTATTACCCGACCCCCGAGGCGCCCTTAAAAAAAGGAAATGCTGAGGAGGCTTCAGGATTTTTCGCTTTTCTGCTAATAATATCAGCTCAAACCAAAAGGTGACATTCTGACAGGCGGTAACTCTCCTTTTGAAGTGTCTCCAGGAAGGGGAAATATGGTACTGCTGAAAAACCAACCTTATACATCGACCTTTGTGCCACATTTCGTATGCGACGTGGGGCGCCCGAATAAATAATCACTTACTCGAGTAAAGACTTCGCTTTTAATAAAATGTTTTGCACTATTTCATTCCGGTGTTTCCATTTGATTATTATCCCTACAACAACCAGTATAACAAATCAAAACGGTTATTTAGAGCTAATTCATCTGCTGAGAGTTGATATAAAAGATGACTAAAAAATTTAAGAGTCCTGTAGATTCACGCCACAGAGAACGTGCCTGGTTAATAAAGTTGTTAATGTATTGAAAAATTGGCTCTCTTAGAAATACAGCTGAAGCAGCGTCAAACAAATGGGAACAGATCTAAATTCTTTTTTTATTCAGAGGAGACCGCAGTATCTTGAAGAATCGCCTGATATCCAACAAAATATTGGCATTCCTTTCCAAAACATTTGCGAAACTTTCACGTTAAAAATGAAATGGTCACGAATCGAAAGTGACTGGAGAAATCTTGCTAATTAATTGATGTGATGTGACAATCATTTATTTTTCTTCATTTTTAGTCTATTTTTGAAAGACACTCAAACAAAGATATCAATATAGTATGCCGAAGAATTGGTCATGGCTAAGTGTAATTGATAAACAAAATCCACCTGTCGAATAATTAATACAGAATTTGCCATTTCAATGTTTCAGTCAGAGGAAAGGCACGAGGCATTAGTTAGGGGAGGGTGGAAGTTATTTGTCTTAAAGGAAAGAAGTTTTATAAAATTAAACCCAAATATTAACCTTATGACATGAAATTGGGGTTATATGAAGGATGAAATATTAATTTAAAATAGGAGTAAAAAGGCGTTTAAAGTATATAGATAAAAGGGATTAATGGAAAGAGAGTTGAGGAGATCTTTGAGTAGGGGAAAGTTTATAAATTGTATTATACCGTAAAGATGTTATAGAGCGGGAGAAATAAAATATCGAAATTATAATTAATTATACTGTCGTTATTTGAACAGATACAGGGGGTGAATATTATGGAAATATGGTAGCTAATTAAATTAAACATATATTATGGAAATTTGAATTTGTTTTTACACCAACATTTTATAAGAGGAATGAATTAGTGTTATGAAACAGATATAGATATGAGCAGAATTAGATAGATAGATAGATAGATAGATAGATAGATAGATAGATAGATAGATAGATAGATAGATAGATAGATAGATAGAAGCACAATTAGATAGACCATACTGAGATTGAAATATATTAAGATATGTATATATAGATATGAATGAACGGATTGAGATAGATAGATAGAAAGAAAGAAAGAGAAAAGAGAGAAAGAAACAGAATGAGATAGATAGATAGATAGAAATAGGATGAGATAGATAGATAGATAGATAGATAGATAGATAGAAATAGGATGAGATAGATAGATAGATAGATAGAAACAGGATGAGATAGATAGATAGATAGATAGATAGATAGATAGATAGATAGATGGAAAGAAAGAAAGAAAGAAAGAAAGAAAGGAAGAAAGAAAGAAAAAAGAGAGAAAGAAACTGAAAGAGATAGATAGATAGATAGATAGATAGATAGATAGATACATCTAGTCGCCTCCCCTATTAGGGTGTTGAGGTGCCGTCTCACTAAATGATCGGAAGAATGTTGCAAGGATATTACATACATACATACATAGAAACAGGATGAGATAGATAGATAGATAGATAGGAAGAAAGAAAGAAAGAGAGAAAGAAAGAAAGAAAAAAGAGAGAAAGAAACAGAAAGAGATAGATTGATAGATAGATAGATAGATACATACATACATACATACATACATACATACATAGAAACAGGATGATATAGATAGATAGATAGATAGATAGATAGATAGGAAGAAAGAAAGAAAGAAAGAGAGAAAGAAAGAAAGAAAGAAAAAGAGAGAAAGAAACAGAATGAGATAGATAGATAGATAGATAGATAGATAGATAGATAGATAGATAGATAGATAGATAGATGGGGGGGACTATAAACTTGTGTATCCTTTTCTTTGTAGTTTATATTCTCCTTAAAATTCTTGGTTCTATTCTGTTATTCCCATCACACACACACATCGGCGCATTCATATCTCTGACATTTACTTTCTTCATCCGTGAGGAGATTGTCCAGCATTTCACTGACAATACAGATTAAATATTACATAGTCTTTCTTGGTCACTAATGGCATTTTCCTATCTCTTAATATTTTGATTAATTTCTGAAAAAGCATGAGAATATTGTCCAGCATTCACTGCCATATAAGATATTAAATATTGCCTAGCAATTTAGCAATCTTTTCTTGGTCTCTAATGGCATTTTCCTACTTCTTAATACTTTGCCTTGTGTGTGAAAGCATTCATCGCTATATAAGATATTAAATACTGCATAGTAATTTAGCATATTTTCTTGGAGGCAAATAACATTTTCCTATCTCTTAATACTTTACTTAGCTTATGAAAGGCATGAGGAGATTGTCCAGCATTCACTGCTATGTAAGATTTTTAATATTGCATAGCAATTTAGCACCATTATCTTGGATTCCAATGGCAATTGCTTAATTTCTGAAAAGCATGCAGATATTTTCTAGCATTCACTGCCAACTAAGAGATTAAATATTACATTGCAGTTTAGAAATCTATTCTTTGTTTCTAGGGCTGTATTTCCATCTGTTAAGGCACTGACGTGCTAAAAGTTATAGATTTAATGCCTTATACAGAAGAAGTCGCCTCCCCTATTAGGGTGTTGAGGTGCCGTCTCACTAAATGATCGGAAGAATGTTGCAAGGATATTAAATTATGCCATCTCGATTTGCGGTCCACTCCTCTTTGATATGTCTAGGGACTTACTTCCGAATATGTCTCTCTACCATGTCCCACAAACACTTAGAATCGTAGACGTTCTTGGTATAGGATGTTGCATGTGAATAGGCACTGACGCCAAACCGCATAAATGCTCGTAGCAAAAAGAAGACTTCTACCCATAATCAGGAAAACATAAAATTCCTTGGACATATAATGAGGACTGAGGGCTTGGAAAACCTAACCCTCACGCGGATATATTAAGGGCGAGAGAGATAAGGGAAGATAGCTGATGATATTTGTGAATGGATGTCGGAATGGGAGCGTGGTGACTTTAGCAAAGAGAGAAAAACTTATAAGATCCACACTAGTTGTGGAGAGCCATGATCACATATTCCATAAAAGGACGTGACATATAGAAGAAGAAGAAGAAGAAGAAGAAGAAGAAGAAGAAGAAGAAGAAGAAGAAGAAGAAGAAGAAGAAAACAGCGAGCTAATTGCCTGACTATCTTGTGTGGCTGGATGTCGGAATTGGTGTGTGGGGACTTTATCAAAGAGAGAAAAATTGCTAAGAGCCATACTAGATAGAAATGCTTTCCGACATACACATCAAATTAGTTCTACAGAAGGATGCTTTAGAATGCCATGGAAGAATGTATTAAAGACCTTTGTATTTAGAATAAAACCGAACAAGTTGAAATTTCTAGAATATAACCAGGAAAGAAGGTTTGGGGAATTTGACGCTCACAGGACATATTGAAGTCAAGAAGAGCAAACGGTGCTTAAACTACCTGAAGAACCTTTATAAATTAATGGCAAAACAGATCTGTAGGATAGTAAGTGGACAATTATTGCTTTAAATAGAGAGGAAGTATCAGAGAGCTAGAATCTTTTAAGTCTTGAAAGGCCACAGCACAAAAATATCCTTATTAATCCCCAAATCCGCCAAAAAACTTCTAAGATCCACACTAGATAAAAAGTTGTGGAGAGCCATGATCGCGAATGTCATGAAAGGACGTGACACACAGAAGAAGAATAAAAAAAAGCAAGCCAATTGTTTGACGATCTTGTGTGGATGTCGGAATGGATGTGTGTTGGCTTTATCAAAGAGAGAAAAAAATGCTAAAGCCATACTAGATAGAAAGTTGTGGAGAGCCATGATCGTCTCTGTCTTGATAGGACGCAACACATAGAAGAAGAAGAAGAAGAAGAAGAAGAAGAATGGCAAAACAACAATGAGCCATTTACCTGACCATCTTGTGTGAATGGATGTCGAAATGGTGGCTTTAGTAGAGGGAGAAAAACGTCTAAGTTCCGCACTAGACAGAAAGATGTGGAGAGACATGATCGCGTATGTCATGAAAGGACACACAGAAGAAGAATGAAAAAAAACAGCGAGCCAATTGCCTGACGATCTTGTGTGGATGTCGGAATGGATGTGTGATGGCTTTATCAAAGAGAGAAAAAATACTAAGAGCCATACTAGGAAGTTGTAGAGAGCCATGATCGTCTATGTCTTGATAGGACGCGACACACAGAAAAAGAAAATGGAAAAACAACAATGAGCCATTTACCTGATGATCTTGTGTGAATGGATGTCGAAACGGGTGTATGGTGGCTTTAGCAAAGAGAGAAAAACTTCTAAGATCCACACTAGATAGAAAGCTGTGGAGAGCCATGTTCGCCTATGTCCTGAAAAAACACGGCACATAGAAGAAGCTGGAGTGAATTGCTTTAAAAAATTCATTAATTTTTAAAATAAATAACATGCCAGTAAACTTCCTCGTCGACAAGGAATATAATATCTAAAAAGGAAACGCTTCAGGGAGAAAAAGAAAACGTTCTGTTTATTTCTTCCATCTTTTTGGTATATGTTCATTTTTTGCTCCCTGAAGCGTTCCCTTTTTAGATATTACGCATCTTGTCGACGAGGAAGTTTACTGACATGATTTTTTTTTTTTTTATCTGTTAATGCATATTTTTAAAACAATTTCCCCATAAGTAAGGCGGTAATTCCAGTAAGATGCAAGCAGTTACTGGGAATGAAAGAAAATCAGAAGTCTTTAAAAGGAACCGGAAACCAAATCCTAAACAGGAAACAATGGCGTGTTTGCTATGACGATACTTTCTACGTTATCTTTATTATCTCTGTTCATTTTTCATTGAACTATTTATCATTTAATTGCTGTATTTATTTCTAATATGTCTTATTAACCTCCTACAGGTTTTTAGATGTCGAAGAGAGAAACAATGTTGTTTTTTTCCCCTCTCGTTACAGTTCTTTAAAATTTATCAAGCATTCTGCCATTTAACTTTTTCCTCAAGGACCTAAAATGGCGGGCAAAAAGAAAAAGAGAAAAATGCTTGGCTTGGCTAAAGCCGTTTTGATATTTTAAAGAAAATATAATGGCTTTCATCGCTTACTTTTCGTTACTGAGAAAAAAAATCATAATTGTTTAATGATTCAATAGAAACGGAATACTTCATTCAAGCTATGTCGGTTAATTTTTCCGCTATTTCATTTGAGAATATCTTTCCAAACAACATGTCGTCTAATTCACATGGTGATTTTCTAAGCGCAGCTTTGATGTGACACAATGCCAGACGTATGGGGTATCCAGTGATGATTGAACTCACTACTCAGTCGTAATTGATGTAGTGAGATAAGCTTGCTAAATATTATACCACGTCGAAGTGTTCAATGTTTTTTCTAAGTGTACAAACACGAAAATATAGATCACCTTGTCCGGAGCGAACTAACTTCTCAGGTGTAACTTATTTAGCAAGACATACTTGCTAAACTTTACACCACGTCGAAGTGCCAAAAAATATTCTCCTGAGAGTATCCCACATGTGGTACAAAAACGGATATATAGAGTAGCCTGCGAGGATTGAAATTGCTGCTCAAGAATAATTGATTGAGCGGAATAAACTTGCTAACCATTACTCCACGGGCAATTTTCTCGAAGTTGTTTTTTCAAGTGAATTTCTAAGCGAAGCTTACATTTGAGACAATAATAAAAGCACCCAGTGAGTGTCGAACACACTATGTATACATACATACATATATGTATACATACATACATACATATATGTATACATATACACATAAGTATATATACACACATATGTATAAATACATACATACATATGTATATATACGTACATACATATATATATGTATATATACATACATACGTATATATACATACGTGCGTAATTCATCTAGAGAGTCAACTTGCTAACTATTACACAACGTACAAATGCCGAAATGATTTTCTAAACGTATCTTCGATGTGGCACAAGGTCGAACGTATGGGGCACCCAGTGAGGATCGAACTCACTATTCACTCGTAATTGATCTAGAGATAAGATTGCTAACTATTACACCATGTTGGTTAAAATGATTTTCTAAGCGTATCTTAGATGTTTACGTCTTACCCAGGATGCGAATGTAGTTTATCGTCTTACCCAGGAGGCGGATGTAGTTCATCGTCTTACCCAGGACGCGAATGGAGTTCATCGTCTTACCTAGGACGCGGATAGAGTTTATCGACTTACCCAGGACGCGAATGGAGTTTATCGTTTTTACCTACGACGACGATGTAGTTTATCGTCTTACTCAGGACGCGATTTAAACATTTGAAGATCAAGAAGGACTCAAAAGCAAGAAACGGGAAGAGAGATCCACAAGAGAGACGTTTGAGAGAAGATAATGTTAACATAGAGCTTACGCTCACATCTAGTCATTTCAAATGTATGAGGACGAAACATAATCGCCAATCTAATGATACTTTTAAATTCATAAAGTTTAAGAGCGAAAGAAGAAACTTCATCGGAACAATAACAATGAAAATATTTATAGAAAGGCACAGGGAAGCGACATTACGGTTGTGGGAAAGGGACTGTTTCCGAGATGTCACGTCAGGACCAATAATATTGCTGATTATTCTTTGGAAATTTATCAAGAATATCGGACTACATCAGAGGATTACGAGAGCAGATGTAACAGCAATATTCAATGCATGGACAAATGGTAGATTTATAAATATATAAGACAGATAATAGCGAGAAAAATTATTTAACATAACTCAGTGAATCAGCATTTCTAGAAGCAGACATAGAAAATAAAACAATATAATCAGTCAACTTTATGCCAGGGAAAAACTTGAGACCAGAAAAGTGAAATGAGCTGCCCTCACGCAAGGCGTAACTCTCCAGGTGATTACAGCGAACCATGCGGCTTTTGCTGCCATATTAAATATTATATAGCAATTCAGGACTCTATGCTTCAAGAGATGATTTCCAATCGCTTAATACACTGATGTGCAAAAACTCATAGATTAAGTTCCTGTTTCTGTGGCTGACTTGCAAAATGTCATAGATTCAGTTCCTATTATGTGACTGACCTTCAAAAAAGTCATAGATTCAGTTCCTATTATGTGACTGACGTTCAAAAAAGTCATAGATTCAGTTCCTATTATGTGACTGACATGCAATAAATTCATAGATTCAGTTCCTGTTTAAGTGACTGACGTGCAAAAAAGTCATCTATTCAGTTCCTATTATGTGACTGACGTGCAAAAAAGTCATAGATTCAGTTCCTATTATGTGACTGACGTTCAAAAAAGTCATAGATTCAGTTCCTATTATGTGACTGACGTGCAAAAAAGTAATAGATTCAGTTCCTATTATGCGACTGACGTGCAAAAAAGTCATAGATTCAGTTCCTATTATGTGACTGACGTTCAGAAAAGTCATAGATTCAGTTCCTATTATGTGACTGACGTGCAAAAAAGTAATAGATTCAGTTCCTATTATGTGACTGACGTTCAAAAAAGTCATAGATTCAGTTCCTATTATGTGACTGACGTTCAAAAAAGTCATAGATTCAGTTCCTATTATGTGACTGACGTGCAAAAAAGTCATAGATTCAGTTCCTATTATGCGACTGACGTGCAAAAAGTCATAGATTCAGTTCCTATTATGCGACTGACGTGCAAAAAAGTAATAGATTCAGTTCCTATTATGTGACTGACGTTCAAAAAAGTCATAGATTCAGTTCCTATTATGCGACTTACGTTCAAAAAAGTCATAGATTCAGTTCCTATTATGTGACTGACGTGCAAAAAAGTCATAGATTCAGTTCCTATTCTGCGACTGACGTGCAAAAAAGTCATAGATTCAGTTCCTATTATGTGACTGACGTGCAAAAAAGTAATAGATTCAGTTCCTATTATGTGACTGACGTTCAAAAAAGTAATAGATTCAGTTCCTATTATGTGACTGACGTGCAAAAAAGTCATAGATTCAGTTCCTATTATGCGACTGAGGTGCAAAAAAGTCATAGATTCAGTTCCTATTATGTGACTGACGTGCAAAAAATCATAGATTCAGTTCCTATTATGTGACTGACGTTCAAAAAAGTCATAGATTCAGTTCCTATTATGTGACTGACGTGCAAAAAAGTAATAGATTCAGTTCCTATTATGTGACTGACGTTCAAAAAAGTCATAGATTCAGTTCCTATTATGCGACTGACGTGCAAAAAAGGCATAGATTCAGTTCCTATTATGTGACTGACGTTCAAAAAAGTCATAGATTCAGTTCCTATTATGTGACTGACGTGCAAAAAAGTCATAGATTCAGTACCTATTATGTGACTGACGTGCAAAAAAGTCATAGATTCAGTTCCAATTATGCGACTGACGTGCAAAAAAGTCATAGATTCAGTTCCTATTATGTGACTGACGTGCAAAAAATCATAGATTCAGTTCCTATTATGTGACTGACGTTCAAAAAAGTCATAGATTCAGTTCCTATTATGTGACTGACGTGCAAAAAAGTAATAGATTCAGTTCCTATTATGTGACTGACGTTCAAAAAAGTCATAGATTCAGTTCCTATTATGCGACTGACGTGCAAAAAAGTCATAGATTCAGTTCCTATTATGCGACTGACGTGCAAAAAAGTCATAGATTCAGTTCCTATTATGTGACTGACGTTCAAAAAAGTAATAGATTCAGTTCCTATTATGTGACTGACCTTCAAAAAAGTCATAGATTCAGTTCCTATTATGTGACTGACGTTCAAAAAAGTAATAGATTCAGTTCCTATTATGTGACTGACGTGCAAAAAAGTAATAGATTCAGTTCCTATTATGTGACTGACGTTCAAAAAAGTCATAGATCCAGTTCCTATTATGCGACTGACGTGCAAAAAAGTCATAGATTCAGTTCCTATTATGTGACTGACGTTCAAAAAAGTCATAGATTCAGTTACTATTATGTGGCTGACGTGCAAAAAAGTAATAGATTCAGTTCCTATTATAAACAGACGTTAAAAAAAGTCATAGATTCAGTTCCTATTATGTGACTGACGTTCAAAAAAGTCATAGATTCAGTTCCTATTATGTGACTGACGTGCAAAAAATCATAGATTCAGTTCCTATTATGTGACTGACGTGCAAAAAAGTCATAGTTTCAATTCCTGTTTTTGTGGCAAAAAGTCATAGATTCTGTTTCTGTTTATGTGGCTGACGTGCAATAAAGTCATAGATTCATTTCCTATTATGGGACTGACAGGCAAAAAAGTCATAGATTTAGTTCCTGATTATGTGGCTGACGTGAAAAAATCATATATTCAGTTCCTATCATGTGACTGACTTGCAAAAAAAAGTCATAGATTCACTTTCTGTTTATGTAGCTGACGTGCAAAAAAGTCGTAGATTCAGTACCTATATAGATAGATTTTTTAAACCAAATATAACCTGTTTTAATGGCCTTGGGAGAAATTAACAGCGCAATTGAATCCTATGTTTTCCAGGGGCTCCAAATCCAGCCTTTCCCAGCAAGTTTTAGTAGTAAAACAAAAATTGCACTTGACCAGGATGGGGTTCATGACCCTCCTGCCACCACGTGGCCCGATATCTTCCCTTTGTCTATAGAAACTCAATTTCAAGCTTTCTGGGCAAAGTAGAAAATCATTAAAGTTTGCATTGACCCACGGGCTAGTTATGACCCGCCTACCGGTGGATAGCCTGAAACCTTTCTAGAGGCCAAATGTCAAGTTTCAGCTCATAAGTTCTAAATTCATAGAGGCCTATAAAACACAAGTAAACATACTTAGAAATAGAAGTAGAGAATTATATATATATATATATATATATATATATATATATATATATATATATATATATATATATATATATATATATAGAGAGAGAGAGAGAGAGAGAGAGAGAGAGACTAAATTCTCGGCATTTTATATGTGTAATTCGCACCTGTATAGTTGGGTCAGTTGGGCACCTTCTTTGAGAAAAAGAGCAATATGGTGCATGTAAAACTGCTTGGCATTTTTATTTTCACCGGAGGCTCCAATGATCATTAATGATGGCGACGTTATGCCTTCTTTCATCTTCCCACACAGCCTTAGACTCAATACGGAGTGCCTTGAGGAAGGAATGCTGCCCTGGGTCAAGTTAGTGGCTGTTGGAAGGCCCTTTGTCTGGCAACAGGACTCTGCATCATACCACACAAGGAGGAAAATCTAAGCATAGCTGTCAGACAATTTCTGCGATTACATCACCCCTTACAACTGGCCACCTAACTCTTCATACTACAAACCCTTTGATTATTTTGTGTGGGGCGCAGTTGAGCGAGAGACGAACAAATTACCTCGTAATACGAAAGACGAACTGAAGGGAACGGTTATGACAGTATTCACCAACTTAAACAAGGAGACCGTCCAGAATTGTTACAGGTGATTCCGAAGTCGTCTGGAGGTCGTGGTTGAAGCCACTGGCGATTATATTGAATAAATGTACACTTTAAATCTTATGGTGATTACGAAGGTGTTAGGAGTAATCACTAGTGACGGCAAAGATATGCCTCTATTAATCTTCCCACAGAGCTTCAGACTGTACACGGAGGCCTATACGAGGGAGGGGTAGTGCTGCTCTGGGTCAAAATGGTGACTGCTGGAGACACTGCATCTGGCAACAAGAATCTGCCCCATGTCACCCAAGCAGAAGAACCCAGTCATGACATTTTCTGCAACCCCTTATCACCCCTTACATCTGGCCATCTAACTCTCCAGACTGCAAGCCCCTTGATTATTATGTGTGGTTCGAGGTTGAGCGAGAGACCCACAAAATTCCTTGTAACACCAAAGATGAACTGAAGGCAAGGATTATGGCAGTATTCACTAACTTAAACAAAGAGACAATCCAGAAGAGATGCAGGAGATCCCGAAATCATCTGGTTGAAGCCAATGGCAATTTTATTGAGTAAATTTACTCTTTAGTATTTGATGATATTTTTTGAAGGTTGTAATTGAAACCAATGGCAATTTTTTGCATTAGTCCTTGATTATTGTGTGTGGAGCGAGCAAGAGACAAACAAAATTCCTTGTAACACCAAAGATGAACTGAAGGCAAAGAATATGACAGCATTCACCAACTTCAACAAGGAAACCATTCAAAAGAGTTACAGAAGATTTCGAAGACATTTGGAGACTTTGGTTGAAGCCAATATTAATTTTATTGAATAAAATTTTCTTTAGTATTTCAAGATATGTTTGTGTAATTTTGGTAAATGATATGTCAATGTTATTTTCATTTTTGCGTCATTTAGACGACAATTTATCCATCATACCCTCTGTGTACATGGATGTACGGATGCATCTCGTTACTTAGTAGCTCTACGCGGCTGGTTTTGAATGCAGTACCATTTTTGTCTGACTTTTTGTTTATTATTCTTTATTTATTTTGACTTTGTTTTCTGTGCTTTTTGTCACTCTTGACATTTGTATTACTTTTCATTTACAGTTTGCTATTTTCTTTTCTCTCTTTTTCGAATACATTGTTTTGCATTTGTTTACTGCGTATAGATTTTTCATCTCTTTATTGGCATTCTTTTTTGTCTTTCTTTCTCTCTACCTTTTGGTCTTTAAAATTTTGTCTTTCTTTTTTTTTTTTCAAATAAATAAAAATAATGATTTCGGTATTTGAAAAAGTTTCTGTTTTTACAACCATTTTTTGACTCCTGATTGTCTTTTTTTTGTATCTGCTTTCTGTTTGGTTTTTGGTTTTCATTCCTGTCTTCTTATGTTTCTGCTTTCCGTCTCGTTTTGTTTCTCCTTTCTGCCTTGTTTTGTTTCTTCTTTCTATCATCCTTTGTTTCTGCTTCCTGTTTTCTTTTGCTTCTGCTTTCTGTCTCGTTTGGTTTTTTTCCTTTCTGTCTTGTTCTGTTTCTGCTTTCTTTCTCGTTTTGTTTCTGCTTTCTTTCTTGTTCTGCTTCTATTTTCTTTTGTTTTTCGTTTCTGTTTCGTTTTGTTTCTGCTTTCTGTCTCGTTTTGTTTCTGCTTTCTTTCTTGTTTTCTTTCTATTTTGTTTTGTTTCTGCTTTCTATTTTGTTTCGCTTTTCCTTTCTGTCTTGTTTTGTTTCTGCTTTCTTTCTTGTTTTGTTTCTTTTTTGTTTTGTTTTTCTTTTGTCTCGTTTTGTTTCTGCTTTCTGTTTTGTTTCGTTTTTCCTTTCCGCCTCGATTTCTTTCTCTTTTCTGTCTCGTTTTGTTTTTTCTCGTCTTTCATTTCGTCTGCTTCTTTCTCTCATTTCTTTTCTACATTTTGTATTTCTTTTGCTCTTTATTCCCCAATTGTCTTGAGACCGTCTTTCCTGTAATCCTTTCAGTATAAATTTCATTTTTGTTTCCTTTGTCTATTCTCGGTTTTTCCTCTTTTGATTATTCAGGCCATGAATCGAGACATCCAACCGTAATGGCTTGGGCAAATGAAGGAATAAATAAATTTACTCTCGCTCTCTTTTCTCTGTAATTTTTTCTCCTTGCTTCTGTTTTTCAATTGACCGTTTGTCACTCTTTCCCATTCATTTTTACATTTTGCTGCCTGCGTCTATTTGATGACGTAATGGATAGAGACTCGACTTGAATAAGCGGAGAGCCGGGTTCAAATTTCACTCGGTTTCTTTACAATGACTTACTTATTCTTATGAATGGTATGGAAGCACATGTATATGAGAAGGAGTAGGGTATGTATCTGAGAAAATATTGGTATTCTCAAAATATATATTTAAAGCAATGTTCATTTGCAAAAAATAAGAATTCTTCTTACAATGTTTCCGCTTGAAATAACTCACAGATAAGTCGTACAAAAACAAACCAATCTCGTCTAGAGTCTGTTTCTTTTAAATTGTCATTCATTCTGTATTCTGGTGACACTTTTTTCTTCTGCTTTCTGTCTCCTTTTTTCAAATAAATATATATTCTTTTCTAAGGGCTGCTTCTAAAAGGTTTTTCTCTTACATTTTTTTTAATTTTCTTTATTTTTCTATTGTTCGCTTTTATCTACTTTCTGTCCATTTTTTCGTTTTTGTATTTTATTTTTTTGTTTCTTCTTTCTCCCTCTATGTTTTCTATTTCTTTGTATCTCATTCGTTTTTTAGATCATTTTCGTGTCTTTTGTGTTTCATTTTTTGTTTCTTCTTTCTCCCTCTATGTTTTCTATTTCTTTGTATCTCGTTCGTTTTTTATATCATTTTCGTGTCTTTTGTGTTTCATTTTTTGTTTCTTCTTTCTCGCTCTATGTTTTCTATTTCTTTGTATCTCTTTCGTTTTTTAGATCATTTTCGTGTCTTTTGTGTTTCATTTTTTGTTTCTTCTTTCTCCCTCTATGTTTTCTATTTCTTTGTATCTCTTTCGTTTTTAGATCATTTTCGTGTCTTTTGTGTTTCATTTTTTGTTTCTTCTTTCTCCCTCTATGTTTTCTATTTCTTAGTATCTCTTTCGTTTTTTAGATCATTTTCGTGTCTTTTGTGTTTCATTTTTTGTTTCTTCTTTCTCCCTCTATGTTTTATATTTCTTTGTATCTCTTTCGTTTTTTAGATCATTTTCGTGTCTTTTGTGTTTCATTTTTTGTTGCTTCTTTCTCCCTCTATGTTTTCTATTTCTTTGTATCTCTTTCGTTTTTTAGATCATTTTCGTGTCTTTTGTGTTTCATTTTTTGTTTCTTCTTTCTCGCTCTATGTTTTCTATTTCTTTGTATCTCTTTCGTTTTTTATATCATTTTCGTGTCTTTTGTGTTTCATTTTTTGTTTCTTCTTTCTCCCTCTATGTTTTCTATTTCTTTGTATCTCTTTCGTTTTTTAGATCATTTTCGTGTCTTTTGTGTTTCATTTTTTGTTTCTTCTTTCTCCCTCTATGTTTTCTATTTCTTTGTATCTCTTTCGTTTTTTAGATCATTTTCGTGTCTTTTGTGTTTCATTTTTTGTTTCTTCTTTCTCCCTCTATGTTTTATATTTCTTTGTATCTCTTTCGTTTTTTAGATCATTTTCGTGTCTTTTGTGTTTCATTTTTTGTTTCTTCTTTCTCGCTCTATGTTTTCTATTTCTTTGTATCTCTTTCGTTTTTTAGATCATTTTCGTGTCTTTTGTGTTTCATTTTTTGTTTCTTCTTTCTCCCTCTATGTTTTCTATTTCTTTGTATCTCTTTCGTTTTTTAGATCATTTTCGTGTCTTTTGTGTTTCATTTTTTGTTTCTTCTTTCTCCCTCTATGTTTTATATTTCTTTGTATCTCTTTCGTTTTTTAGATCATTTTCGTGTCTTTTGTGTTTCATTTTTTGTTTCTTCTTTCTCGCTCTATGTTTTCTATTTCTTTGTATCTCTTTCGTTTTTTAGATCATTTTCGTGTCTTTTGTGTTTCATTTTTTGTTTCTTCTTTCTCCCTCTATGTTTTATATTTCTTTGTATCTCTTTCGTTTTTTAGATCATTTTCGTGTCTTTTGTGTTTCATTTTTTGTTTCTTCTTTCTCCCTCTATGTTTTATATTTCTTTGTATCTCTTTCGTTTTTTAGATCATTTTCGTGTCTTTTGTGTTTCATTTTTTGTTTCTTCTTTCTCGCTCTATGTTTTCTATTTCTTTGTATCTCTTTCGTTTTTTAGATCATTTTCGTGTCTTTTGTGTTTCATTTTTTGTTTCTTCTTTCTCCCTCTATGTTTTCTATTTCTTTGTATCGCTTTCGTTTTTTAGATCATTTTCGTGTCTTTTGTGTTTCATTTTTTGTTTCTTCTTTCTCCCTCTATGTTTTATATTTCTTTGTATCTCTTTCGTTTTTTAGATCATTTTCGTGTCTTTTGTGTTTCATTTTTTGTTTCTTCTTTCTCCCTCTATGTTTTCTATTTCTTTGTATCTCTTTCGTTTTTTAGATCATTTTCGTGTCTTTTGTGTTTCATTTTTTGTTTCTTCTTTCTCCCTCTATGTTTTATATTTCTTTGTATCTCTTTCGTTTTTTAGATCATTTTCGTGTCTTTTGTGTTTCATTTTTTGTTTCTTCTTTCTCGCTCTATGTTTTCTATTTCTTTGTATCTCTTTCGTTTTTTAGATCATTTTCGTGTCTTTTGTGTTTCATTTTTTGTTTCTTCTTTCTCCCTCTATGTTTTCTATTTCTTTGTATCTCTTTCGTTTTTTAGATCATTTTCGTGTCTTTTGTGTTTCATTTTTTGTTTCTTCTTTCTCCCTCTATGTTTTATATTTCTTTGTATCTCTTTCGTTTTTTAGATCATTTTCGTGTCTTTTGTGTTTCATTTTTTGTTTCTTCTTTCTCGCTCTATGTTTTCTATTTCTTTGTATCTCTTTCGTTTTTTAGATCATTTTCGTGTCTTTTGTGTTTCATTTTTTGTTTCTTCTTTCTCCCTCTATGTTTTATATTTCTTTGTATCTCTTTCGTTTTTTAGATCATTTTCGTGTCTTTTGTGTTTCATTTTTTGTTTCTTCTTTCTCCCTCTATGTTTTATATTTCTTTGTATCTCTTTCGTTTTTTAGATCATTTTCGTGTCTTTTGTGTTTCATTTTTTGTTTCTTCTTTCTCCCTCTATGTTTTCTATTTCTTTGTATCTCTTTCGTTTTTTAGATCATTTTCGTGTCTTTTGTGTTTCATTTTTTGTTTCTTCTTTCTCCCTCTATGTTTTATATTTCTTTGTATCTCTTTCGTTTTTTAGATCATTTTCGTGTCTTTTGTGTTTCATTTTTTGTTTCTTCTTTCTCCCTCTATGTTTTCTATTTCTTTGTATCTCGTTCGTTTTTTATATCATTTTCGTGTCTTTTGTGTTTCATTTTTTGTTTCTTCTTTCTCGCTCTATGTTTTCTATTTCTTTGTATCTCTTTCGTTTTTTAGATCATTTTCGTGTCTTTTGTGTTTCATTTTTTGTTTCTTCTTTCTCCCTCTATGTTTTCTATTTCTTTGTATCTCTTTCGTTTTTTATATCATTTTCGTGTCTTTTGTGTTTCATTTTTTGTTTCTTCTTTCTCGCTCTATGTTTTCTATTTCTTTGTATCTCTTTCGTTTTTTAGATCATTTTCGTGTCTTTTGTGTTTCATTTTTTGTTTCTTCTTTCTCCCTCTATGTTTTCTATTTCTTTGTATCTCTTTCGTTTTTTAGATCATTTTCGTGTCTTTTGTGTTTCATTTTTTGTTTCTTCTTTCTCGCTCTATGTTTTCTATTTCTTTGTATCTCTTTCGTTTTTTATATCATTTTCGTGTCTTTTGTGTTTCATTTTTTGTTTCTTCTTTCTCCCTCTATGTTTTATATTTCTTTGTATCTCTTTCGTTTTTTAGATCATTTTCGTGTCCTTTGTGTTTCATTTTTTGTTTCTTCTTTCTCCCTCTATGTTTTCTATTTCTTTGTATCTCTTTCGTTTTTTAGATCATTTTCGTGTCTTTTGTGTTTCATTTTTTGTTTCTTCTTTCTCCCTCTATGTTTTCTATTTCTTTGTATCTCTTTCGTTTTTTAGATCATTTTCGTGTCTTTTGTGTTTCATTTTTTGTTTCTTCTTTCTCGCTCTATGTTTTCTATTTCTTTGTATCTCTTTCGTTTTTTAGATCATTTTCGTGTCTTTTGTGTTTCATTTTTTGTTTCTTCTTTCTCCCTCTATGTTTTCTATTTCTTTGTATCTCTTTCGTTTTTTAGATCATTTTCGTGTCTTTTGTGTTTCATTTTTTGTTTCTTCTTTCTCCCTCTATGTTTTCTATTTCTTTGTATCTCTTTCGTTTTTTAGATCATTTTCCTGTCTTTTGTGTTTCATTTTTTGTTTCTTCTTTCTCGCTCTATGTTTTCTATTTCTTTGTATCTCTTTCGTTTTTTATATCATTTTCGTGTCTTTTGTGTTTCATTTTTTGTTTCTTCTTTCTCCCTCTATGTTTTCTATTTCTTTGTATATCTTTCGTTTTTATATCATTTTTGTGTCTTTTGTGTTTCATTTTTTGTTTCTTCTTTCTCCCTCTATGTTTTCTATTTCTTTGTATATCTTTCGTTTTTTATATCATTTTCGTGTCTTTTGTGTTTCATTTTTTGTTTCTTCTTTCTCCCTCTATGTTTTCTATTTCTTTGTATCTCTTTCGTTTTTTAGATCATTTTCGTGTCTTTTGTGTTTCATTTTTTGTTTCTTCTTTCTCCCTCTATGTTTTATATTTCTTTGTATCTCTTTCGTTTTTTAGATCATTTTCGTGTCTTTTGTGTTTCATTTTTTGTTTCTTCTTTCTTCCTCTATGTTTTCTATTTCTTTGTATCTCTTTCGTTTTTTAGATCATTTTTGTGTCTTTTGTGTTTCATTTTTTGTTTCTTCTTTCTCCCTCTATGTTTTCTATTTCTTTGTATCTCTTTCGTTTTTTAGATCATTTTCGTGTCTTTTGTGTTTCATTTTTTGTTTCTTCTTTCTCCCTCTATGTTTTATATTTCTTTGTATCTCTTTCGTTTTTTAGATCATTTTCGTGTCTTTTATGTTTCTTTTTTTTTCTTTCTTCTCCCACTCCGTTTTATATTTCTTTGTCTCTTTCGTTTTTTTATATCATTTCTGCGTTTCATTTTTTGTTTCTTCTTCTTGCATCTCCGATTTCTCTTGCTTTGTGTCCCTTTTGTTTTTTTATAAAATTTTCCTGTCTTTTTGCGTCCTATTTTTATTTTTATTTTCGCCACACCATTTTTCTTTCGTTTCCCGCTCTTCCGTTTTTCATATCATTTTCGCGTCTTTTTGTGTTTCATTTTCTTTCTTCTGCCTCTCCGTTTTATCTTTCTTTGTATCTCTTCCGTTTTTTACATAATTTCAGTCTCTTTTTATGACTCCTTTCCTTTTTTTTCTTTCGTTCTTTCTTTCTTTCTTCTTTTTGACTGTTTTTTCTATCATTTCTGTCTATTTTCGACTCTTTTTCTTTCTCTTTTTCTTTCTCTTTTTCTTTCTTTCCATTTTATATCCACTTTCCGTCACCTTTGTGTAAAATTTTGAGTTTTTTTATATTTCTTTTTTTCTCTTAGTGTTTCTATAACATTCCTGTCTCCTTTCTTTATTTTTGTCACCTTTTGTGTCTCCATATTATTCTTCTTCGTGTCTTTTATCCTGTGCTTTTTTTTGTCGCTATTTGACTAACTTCTCATGTTTACCTCCCCTTTTATCTTTTTTCTCCTTCATTTTGACTCTCTCGTTCTGCCCCTCTCTGCCTCTTCTTGTCTCTCATTCTTCACTCTCTTTATCACTTTACTATTTCTTTCTTTATTTTTGTGCCTGCTTTCCTCCTCCCTTTCTTATCGACCATTTTCACATCTCCTCTTTATAACTTTTCTTTTGTTTCTTTTTGATTGTCTTTGCTTTCCATATATTCTTCATTCTTCAACTATCTAAAAATCTGATTTTCCTGTCGTGTTTTCGTTAGAAATTCCATGTTTTTATTTTTTCTGTATTCAACATATCCCTTCCGTCCATTCAGACTACAAGTAGAGACAGTCAACCATAATAGAACAGGAAATGAACTAGGTTATATATATGTATATGCGTATACATATATATTATATGTGTGTGGACGTATGAGTGTATGTGCGTCTGTGTGTGTATGTATAGATAGATAGATAGATATGAACAAAGATAGATAGATAAATAGATAGATAGATATGAACAAAGATAGATAAATACATAGATTGATATGAACAAAGTTAGATAGAGAGATAGATATGAACATAGATAGATAGATAAATAGATAGATATGAACAGTGATAGATAGATATAACAAACCTTGATAGATAGATAGATAGATAGATATGAACGAAGATAGAGAGATAGATAAGAACATAGATAGATAGATAGATATATAGATAGATAGATAGATAGATAGATAGATAGATAGATAGACAGACAGACAGATATGAACAAAGATAGATAAATACATAGATATGAACAGTGGTAGATAGATATATATAACAAACCTTGATAGATAGATAGATAGATAGATAGATAGATAGGTAGATAGATAGATAGATATGAACAAAGATAGATAGATAGATAGATAGATAGATAGATAGATAGATATGAACAGTGATAGATAGATATAACAAACCTTGATAGATAGATAGATAGATAGATAGATATGAACGAAGATAGAGAGATAGATAATGACATAGATAGATAGATAGATAGATAGATAGATAATGAACAAAGATAGATAAATACATAGATATGAACAGCGATAGATAGATAGATATAACAAACCTTGATAGATAGATAGATAGATATGAACAAAGATAGATAGATAGATAGGTAGATAGACAGACAGACACATAGATAGATAGATAGATATGAACAAAGATAGATAAATACATAGATATGAACAAAGATAGATAGATAGATATAACAAACCTTGATAGATAGTTAGATAGATATGAACAAAGATAAATACATAGATATGAACTGTTATAGATAGATAGATAGATAGATAGATAGATATAACAAAGCTTGATAGATAGATAGATAGATAGATAGATAGATAGATATTAGATTGGTGCAAAAAGAATGTCGTAATAATGTCGTTTTTTGACATTAAAAAATACGTCAAAAAACGACATTATTTTGCACCAATGTAATAGATAGATAGATATGAACAAAGATAGATAGATAGATAGATAGATATGTACAAACATTTTTATTGTCTTAGCTTTTCCACATATTCTTCATTCTCCAACTATCTTGGAAACTGATTTTTCCTGTCGTCTTTTCGTTAGAAATTCCATGTTTTTATTTTGTCTGTATTCAGCATTTTCCCCCCGTCCGTTCCGACTACGAGTAGAGACAGCCAGCCGTAAAAGAACAGGAAATGAACAAATAGGGAAAACCAAATGAAAATATCAGAAAAAAAAAAATGAATAGTGATTTGGTGTTCGCTACCAAGGAGCCAGACTATGTATTCAAAGATCCAGGGGTGAAGCGATGACGACCCCACCTGGCATATGTGCGAAGACCGCTTTCAATGATTGATATAAACGACTGTCTGTCCGTTTCCTATTAAAAGAACATGATTTTTAAAAAGCACATTATATCTCGTTTAATCCGTCTGCCAGTTACTATTTCATATCTATCTCAGTACGCATGTTCATATATATATATATATATATCTACGTCTGCTCATATCTAGCTCTCTTTCTCTCTCTCTCTATATATATATATATATCTTTCTATCTTTCTACCTAAGTCTGTACACATCTATCTATCTATCTATCTATCGCAGTCAGTACATATCTATCTGTCAGTTCATTATCTATCTATCTATCTATCTATCTATCTATCTATCTCAGTGTGTTCAGTATCTATCTATATGTCTATCTGCATGGCTGTCTCTCTGTCTGTCTATTATCTACTTGTCCATTTATCTATCTCAGTCAGTACATATCTATCTATGTTCATATATAAGTAGTCTGTTCATATCTGTCAGCCGATAGATAGATAGATAGATATAATATATATACTTCTTAGCTTTGTCTAACCAAATTGAGAACTTTTTTATTAACAACTTATATTAAATTGAGAAAATATGTATTCGCTTACCCGTGTATACACGCTAACTCACGTATATACCGTTGCTAATATCTAGTTATTTGATTTATCTACATTAAGATCTATATACAGATTTAGATAATAACAGACATAGATAGATAGATAGATAGATAGATAGATAGATAGATATGAACAGAAAAGAAAGAAAGAAAGAAAAAGAAAAGAAAGAAAGAAATGAACAGCCTTAGATAGATAGATAGCTAGATAGATATGAAAAGACTGAGATTGATAGATAGATAGATAGATAGATAGGAACAAACTGTGAGAGATGTTTTCTCACACTTCTGTAATTTTTACTTCTTATTTTCGAAATCAAAACTTTTCTTTTTATCCTTTCTCTCTCGCCCTTTTTCTGTCTCCGCAGCAGACCTTTTCAGCTTTTTAATAAGAATTTCCACTTTCCCTTCCCTTCTCCCTGTCGCCCTATATCATTCTCTCTCACTTTGTCTCTCTTTTTGTCTCTCACACTCGTCTCCAACATATTGTCCATATCTTCCTGTCCCCCATACGAAGACGCCAAATACCAATAGTCTTATTTGCGCATGTCAAATAGCTTTCTCCTCTGATAAGAGATAACGGTCGCCAATCAACGTTTACCATTCCTGCAAATAAACTGGAAGTTGTCCAAGCGTCAATAACAACGAGACAATCAGCTCTTAACCGGAAAGTAGGGCGTATTTGCTTTCTGTTTGCCACTTTTTCTAAAGATCAGAAAGTTCGAGAAACTTCTATGAAGCTATAAACGGAATGTCGTTGATTTTTACCGACCGTCTGCGCAGTTATTTTTATTCTTTTTTTTTTCTTTTTTTTTACAGTAAAGTTCACCCTGTACAAGACTCGGCCCACTCGAGATAGAGGGTTATGACAAGAGGTAGTTTATATGGATAGCAGAGGAAGACAGCGGTTAACTCTAGACTTGAACAGGTTAAGATCGTAGCGATCAGGGAAACATCCTATGGGAAGATAGTGTCGTTGGAGAGTAGTTAGCGGGAAGAAGGTGTTCGAGTGAAACTTACTTCTCGCCGATGGAATACCGGGGTTTATGGGTGGTTCCTACTATGTAAGTGTACGCGGCGTGAAGGTTCAACCTGGCGGATCCAAGGAATGTTGTTCGTCCGATAGTAACGATAGAAAAGTGAGAGACTCTCCACATCCCGACCGTGTGAGAGAGGTTGGTGGGTGGAAAATAATTCTTCTCCCACAAGGACTCTGAGACGCTTATGAACTCTATCAAGACTAGAATGTAAGGTCTGGGTAGCTACCACCCAAATATGGCAACAGAATTCCATTTTGGGCCTGATGTGGCTCTTATAAAAGTTGATGACAACATAAGGAGTCAGGTACGTTCCGAGAGATGATATTTTTACCTGTATCATGGAAACTAATTGTAAAAAACCAGTACAATATAAATAAAGGTAACAGCTGGGTACAAGGTCGTCTAAAGTCAATCCAGTAATGAGTGCTACTATTGGAAGCTTGGTATTTCTTGCGTAAGTCTGAATCGTACTCAACAGATCCCAGCTAGCAATATTTACCAACCTGCCAACGGGGTAGGATGTGGCACAAAGCTGAATTTAATGTGGGGAAATCCGAGCCCGTACGCTCGACCAAAAATTCCCCGTAAACCCCACATAAACGAGTTCAGGTCTGCGTACCTCCCCGGACAAATCTCTGCCCTTCGGCATAGCCTCGTCCAGATTACTCTCTTCCCGAAGGCAGAGAGTTCGACAATAGCTAAAAGCTGAGTAACATATCCCAGCTAGTGTATTTACTAACCCTCCCACGCGATCAGATGTGACACAAGGCTGAATTTAATGCGGGACATCCGAGCCCGTAGGTTCAGCCAAAAATTCCTGTAGAACCCGTGCAAAACGGGGTCCGGTAGCTGTTTCCCGAGACGAGATTCTGCCCTTCGACATGGGGGTCCTCTCTGGCCGAAAGTAGAGAATTCGATAGCACAGCTGGAACAGATTCCAGCAAGCCTCTGTAGTCTGTTTACTTACAGATACTTATAGGCAGTTACTACATAGCCTTGTCCGGATTCCTCTCTGACCGAAGGCAGAGAGTTCGACAACAGCTAAGAGCTGAGTAACAGATCCCAGCTAGTCGGTATTTACCTGCGTCCCCATGTGGCACAAGGCCGAGTTTAATGTGGGGCAATCCGAGCTCGTACGCTCGGCCGTAAATTCCCCCTAAACCCTGTATAAATGGGTTTGGGTCTGTGTACCTCCCCGGACAAGACTCTGTCTTTCGGCATAGCATCGTCGGGGTTCCTCAGAAGGCAGATAGTTCGACAGCAGCCAAGATCTGAATAACGACAAATAATAGCAAATCTATGTAGTCCGTTGACTTACAGATACTTATAGGAAGTTACTACCCATAGAGTAGTCACTCATGGTGGTGACAGGTTATTCCATTACATCATTAATATTCTTATTTGTGTTATTTTTACGAAAATGAGGAAATTGTTATTTCAACCATACTACGGTCAAAAAAAAAACCCAGTGTTTAGAATATGACAGAGATTAATCGACTGACAGCGTTCATCTCTTCCGTTAGTCTTGTGATGGTCGTCAGTAGAAGGAACAGTCCAAAATGCAAATTTCAAATTAGAGATACCAAAATGAATGAAATGCAAAAATTTAAATACCAGGTTAGTTTTTTTTAACAGAAGACAGAAAGTGCTACACTGAAATCCAAAGACACATTAGGAGAGCGAAAGATGTCTTCCAAAAGATAAGAAAAGTATTAAGAAATGGGAAAATTTAGTTAGAAACAAAGAAAATAGTGCTTATCTCTTACGTGATATCTATCATGTTACATGCCAGTGAATATCTGGACATTCTCTTCATAGATGAAGAGGAGATATAAAAATATGGATTGTGCAGAAAGATGCTGAAGATACCATGGACCGAACAACCACGACATTTGAAATAAAAAGGAAACAAAAAGAACATATATAGTTGATATTAACCCTAGAACACTAAACATCAATTAAAGTTACACCACTACTAACCATGGGTATATCATACCCGATTTTGAAAATATCAAAAAATATATATATATATTAAATATGAATCTTTATTTGAAATATTTCAGATGCAGGCACTTCAAACTTTGTACTTTGAGTTAACATTAATAAGAACTGAAAAAAATTTAGGTAAAAAAATCAGGCACTGAAAATTGTAATTAAAAATAGGATAATTTGTGCTGGGTACTATATGCACATGGTTAGTGTTCTCGTGTTACGAAGAGATAGTTGAGGGTCTAGGGAATATTACGAAATGTGGCTTGAAAAATCTGTTGCTCAAAAAAAGATCAAAAGCGAGGGAAACATTCGTGATGTGAGTTTGTCCAACATTCACTGCCACGTGAAGGTTACATAATTCCTTTAGGTTTATTCTATATAAAACTAGCAGCATGGCCCGGCGTTGCCCGGGCTTGATTCAAAAAAACGTACGGCTCATACAGCAATCGCTATCACTTGACTTAAAATATTTTTGCCTTTCCTTGCCTTTAAAGGAGTGCCCTTTGCCGTGCTGATGTTGCTATATGCCTTACTTCTTGCCTATCTCACACTGCGTATTTTTTCTAAGCTCTATACTAAACATTAAATCTGTTACGAAAAAAGAACTAAACAAAATGAACACAAAACGATCAGCTTTAAAAAAAAGGACTCGTAACTGGAAAAACCGAATGAAAAAAGAATGTTAACAACAAATACTTTTTCACACCCAACCCAGTTCTGCGGAATCAGAATCAACGTTGAGTTTAAGCAAGCGAATGAGCCAATTGGAGTAAAGTGCCATGCATATTTAAATTTTTCCCACTTGTGACGAATGCAGCTATCGACTTTTTTTTTGTTGCATGCTAGTATGCTAGTTAACATTCGTGTCAGTCAGCTGTTGGCTCTTACGCTGGCCAATAGAATCTTCCTGCCTATTCGTGACAGCCAGCTATAGGCTCTCACTCTGGCCAGTACTAAATGGCCGCAAACTACATGAAAACTGCCGTAGAAGCATGAAATAATTGATTATTTCCACTATCGTTGGGAGTTGGGAAATGCAAAGTCAGTCTTGGCCTTCTCACTAACTTGGAGCATGTGCATGCAAATTTTGGTGCAAATCCGTCGAAAATTGCGGCCGTGCATTCGTTACACACACACACACACACACACACACACACACACATATCCTGCCTTTTATAGACAGAGATTAATGCAAGGTTTTTTTTTTCTAAGTGCGATACGAGTGAAAAGACTCAATATGTATAAATCTTTGTTTATTTAATCATTTCAGCATAAGTAGGGATTTTCCAAGCGTAGCCTAGATGTGGCACAAGGCCGTCAGTATGGAGCACCCAGTGAGGATCGAACTCATTACTGATTCGTAATTTTTCTAGCAAGACAATATTGCTAATGATTACACCATGCCGAGATGACCAAATGAACTTCTAAGCACAGATGTGGCACAAGGCCGAAAGCACTGGGCACAAAGTGAGAATTGAACCCCAAAATTAATTGTAATGATTCTAGCGAGACAAGCTTGTCAACTATTACAGCCCACTAGAAAGCAGAACAGGGAGTGAAAGTGAAAGATAAGACATAAGAAAGAACACAAGATGAAACTATGAGTGTAGAAGTTGCGGTTGTATTTAGGTATTTCAATAGTAAAGGGTTGGGACCTAGATGCCAATCTAGCAGTTTAAATTCATGAAGTCGGGGTACCAAAGGAAATAGCTCGTCAAAGTAGTTACCCTGAAAATATTTCTAGAAAAGACAAAGAGAAGCCACATCACGTATAAGAGAAAGTGACTGAAGTCGAGATGCCAGATTAGGATCGATAACATTGCAGATATTTCTTCGAACATTGTCAAGAATTTCAAGATGTGTAGTTAGAGCAACAGACCAGATATGGCAACAGCACTGAATGCATGGTCGAATGGTAGATTTGTAAATGTGTAAGATGGACTCTGACAAGAAAAAAAAACTTCCGGCACGACACAGTAATATCACGCGGGTTATTGAAAATGCAATCGATTGAGTACTGCCTTTTATCGTTAATGGGTTTAGACGGTTATTATATTTGATGGCATTTATTTTCTGTGTGCCTCAATTTTTTTTCTTCCTAATTGTGACCTGTAGAACGATGGAGAAATGAACGATCTAAACGTAGTCGCAAGGAAAACCCTAAAAAAATCGACCTCAAAAAAAAAGATATACCGAACAACTTGTAGAAAGAAATTCACAAAAAATGTAACTTAAATATAAACGATCAAGATCTTCGTAATGAAAAAAAAAAAAAGATGGCGTATTGTCTCATTTCCAAAGATCAAGGCAGATATTCAAATCGAATTGATAAAAGATAAGATATTTTCAATTTCCTCAAATGTTTTCATGAAACGATTTTTTTTCCAGACTTCAAGCTACTTTTAAAATAATTAAGAAAAAATGTTTTATTCGCGTTTGGAATTTGTTTCTTTATATGTTACACAGCGCAATAATTTAGGATGTGAAGAAAACATTTTAAGACTTTTTTTAACATTTTTTTAAAAGGTCTACTGGTCATTATTACGCATTCTTCTTCTTCTTCTCTTAATATTTTCACGGCTTTCTTCTTCTTCTGATTATTATTATTATAATTATTATTATTAACATCATCATCATCTTCTCTTAATATTTCCATAACTATCTTCTGCTTTTTTCTTTTTATCTTTCTTTCCTTCTTTTTCTTCTCTTTATATTCCCATGTTTTCTTCTTTTTCTTTTCTCCTAATATTTCCACAGCTCTCTTCTTCTTCTTCTTCTTCTTCTTCTTCTTCTTTTTCTTCTTCTTTTTCTTCTTTTCGTTTACTGAATATTTCTTCTTCTTCTTCTTCTTCTTCTTCTTCTTCTTCTTCTTCTTCTTCTACTTCTTCTTCTTCTCTTAATATGTCCACACATTTCTTCTTCTTCTTCTTCTTCTTCTTCTTCTTTTTCTTCTTCTTCTTCTTCTTCTTCTTCTTCGTCTTCTTCTTCTTATTATTATTCTCTTAATATTTCCTTTACTTTCTTCTTCTTTTTTCTTGTTTTCTTTTTCTTCTACTCTTAATATTTCCACATCTTTCTTCTTTTTTGTTCTTCTTCTCTTAATATTTTCATATCTTTCTTCTTCTTTTTTCTTCTTTTCCTTTTTTCTGATATTTTCACAATTTTCTTCTTCTTTATCTTCTTCTCTTAATGTATCCACATATTTCTTCTTCTTTTTCTTCTTCTTCATTTTCCTCTTCTTCTCTTAATATATCCACATATTTCTCCTTCTTCTTCTTCTCTTAATGAGTACACATATTTCTTCTTCTTCTTCTTCTTCTTCTTCTTCTCTTAATATTTCCATTACTTTCTTCTTCTTTTTCTTGTCTTCTTTTTCTTCTCCTCCTAATATTTCCACATCTTTCTTCTTTTTTGTTCTTTTTCTCCTAATATTTTCATATCTTTCTTCTTCTTTCTTCTTTTTTTCTTCTCTAATATTTTCACAACTTTCTTCTTCTTTATCTTCTTCGTCTTTTTCTCTTAATATGTCCACATATTTCTTCTTCTTCTTCTTCTTCTTCTTCTTCTTTTAATATGTCTACATATTTCTTCTACTTCTCTTAATGTGTCTACATATTTCTTCTTCTTCTTCTTCTTCTTTTCTTAATATGTCCACATATTTCTTCTTCTTCTTCTTCTTCTTCTTCTTCTTCTTTTAATATGTCTACATATTTCTTCTAGTTCCCTTAATGTGTCCTCATATTTCTTCTTCTTCTTCTTCTTCTTCTTTTTCTTCTTCTTCACACCTTTGTTGCTATTGTCGTTATCGTCCTTCCTCTCTTTCTTTTCATATTTCCACATATTCTTCTGCATATCTTTTTTGTTATTGTCTTCAGCTGTCTCCACCTCCACCTCCACCTCCTCCTTCTCCTCCACCTCCTACTTCTTCTTTCGTCTTCTTCATCTTCATGACTAATTAAATGCTTTTATCCACCTTGTGGTGAAGCAATAATGAAACCCATTGGCTTCACAATTCACATTTACTGAGTAATGAGTTTCACCCGCACTAGGTGCCGTATGATTGTTTTCCGCGTCAGATTAATCGAAGCATTGAATAGCAATAGTGGCCTGGTGTATGCAGCCATACAATTCTTGAAACTACCATTGTTCACTCTTCACAATCCATAACATGGACTTATTTCCAACATCGTTAGGCTCAATATTTATGCTTCTTCTTTTTATGTGTCGTGTCCCTTCAAGGCGTAGGGGATCATGGCCCTCCACTTTTCCCTAACCCTTGAAGCTCTCAGTAAGTTTTGTCTCTTTGCTAATTCCCCCAGGCTATGTCCCGTCATCCTCTTGCTTAAGCTCACTAGGTATGCCACACATTGCTTTCCCTTGTCTCTCTTTCCCTCTATTCGACCTGTGAGTATCACATTCTCCGAGCTCTCTTTACTCATTACGTGTTTCATCTTCCTCTTCTTGATGTTAAGTATAAGCTTCCTCTTTGTTTGCATCCTCTACAAAACCTCATGGTTAATCACACGCTCGGTCCATGATATCCTTAGTATCCTTCTGTAGAATCATACCTTCACTGCCTTGGGTCTCTTCTTCATCTTTGAGGGGACCGCCCAACATTCGTTACTGTAAAGAAGGGCCGATATCACGTAGTAGTTTAGTAATCTTTTCTTTGTTACCAACGAAATCCTACTTCCCCAAGGCAATGCTCTGTCATCCACTAGGTATATCATACATTGCTTTCCCTTGTCTCTCTTTCCCTCTATTCGACCTGTGAGTATCAGATTCTCCAAGGTGTCTTTACTCATTAAGGGCTCCAGAAATTTCAGCTGCCTCTTTATGATGTGAACTATAAGCTTCCTCCTTGTTTGCATTCTTCCAAAACCTCACCATTGCTCACACTCTGGGTCCATGGTATCCTTAGAAAATGAGCCATACCTCCACTGCTTCAAGTGTCTTCTTCATTCAACATTCGCTGCCGTAAAATTGCCTTGTAAAAATTGAGAGTATAATCAAAAATATTATTCTGTTCTTTTTGGTCAGTGTAGATGTGAGTTGAGGTAACTTCCCGAGAAAATCCTCAGCGGAAGCTGTTTAAAGGTGAAATTGTTTTCGTTGCGAAAAATGAAAGTGGAAATAAAAAATAAAAAAAACAACTTATTTTTTCTGTGTATGATATTTGTAAATATGGCAAGAAGAAATGCTTTCGCCATGTTTTGTGATGAGTGAATCTAAGAGAAAAAAAGACGAGAGAAATCGAAAAGAAAATCCTTTTCTCTTTCGTTTTGCCCGAAGAATTCGGACGATTTTACGCAAAGAAATCTGGAGATGGATAACGTACTTTTTTTTCTCTCGGCAGAAGAAATGGAGGAGATGAATTTTTCAGCTTATTCTTATTGCTGCTGTAGTAGTAGTTATAGTAGTAGTAGTAGTAATAGTAGTTTTTCTCTTTCTTCCTTTTCTCTTTCTTCCTTTTCTTTTTCTTCCTTTTTCTTTTTCTTCTTCCTTTTCAAACTACGCTTTCAATTTTTTCCCTATGTACCTTCCTTTTCCATCGTCAAATAGTTTTCCTCCCCCTTCTATGAACTTTTTTTCCTTCTCCTTCGTTTTACTTCTTCTTCACCTTTGTGACAATCGAATTCTTACTTCTCCTTATCGTAATTCTTCTACTCTTTTCATTATCCTTTCCTTATCTTCTCATTCGACGGGGTGTTCCGAAAGTCTTGTCACCCACTAATAAAATGTGATGTAAACAACAGAGCAACAAGTAAGAAAGTAACTACAAAGCACGTGTACTTTATTCACTTTCACTGAGGCTGTCACACAAGGAGAAGATCGGTATGAACAACATCATTTTCGTTTCAGCCATCGAAAATTATATTATCTAGGGTAACAAGACTTTCGGACCATATATAAAATTACAAAACATCCTTATAGGTAATCAAATGAAAAGATGATAAAAAGTGGGGGATCAGTTTTGTATTGTTTATAGTATTAAACACATCCCTCAATTTTTTGGTCATAATACAGGGTAGTCCTAAAGTCTTGTCACCGCGTACTAAAAAATAATGAGAACAATCGAATAAATAATACAGTAATTACAAAGCACTTGTAATGGATTCAGTTTATTTACTTTTATTGACTCTGTCACACATCGAGAAGGTCTGTATGAAAATCATTTTCGTGTCAGCCATCTTAAATAGAGAATTATTTTATATTTGGGTGACAATACTTTCGGACCACCCTGTAGATTCAAAGATGAAATTACGAAATATCCTTAAATGTAATTAGATGAAAGGATGATAAAAATGAGGGATCGGTTTTGTATTGTTCTTTAGTATTAAACACATCCCCCATTTCTTGGTCACAGTACAGTGTGGTCCGAATGTCTTGTCACCTCCGACCAAAAAGTAAAAAGAAGAATAGAACAAGTGATACATTAATACAAATCACATGTACTGGATTCAGTTTATTCACTTTCATTGACGCTGTCACATATCAAGAAGGTCTGTATGAACAACACCATTTTCATGTCAGCCACCTTAAATAGATAATTAGATTATGTAGTGGTGACAAGACTTTCAGACTACCCTACATTTTAAATTCTTTCTCTTTCACTTTGCTTCATATTTACCCCCAAAAATCTTCTTTTTCATCTTCTTTATTGACTTCTTTTTCCTTTATTATTTATGCTAAAATGTTTCCTTCTTGCTATTTTTCATTCCTTCTTCTTTCTCTTCATCTTTTTCTTCTTCTCTTTCTTGCGTTTCTCTACTTTTTCTATTTTTCACTCCGTGGTCATGTATTCTTCTTTTCTTTTTTTAATTCTTTTTTCTTCACTTTTAACTCTCATTCTCCTACTTTTTCTCCTCTCATGACTTCTTCGCTTGATTTACTTTCCTATCTTTTCAGGAACATGTTTGTTTTTATTGCTGAACTTCTTCTTCTTCTTCTTCTTCTTCTTCTTCTTCTTCTTCTTCTTCTTCACGTGGTCATTCTCATTCTGTATCCTAATTATTTGCTCTTTGTATTTTCCCGCTCATTTCCTCCTTCTTCTTCTTCTTCTTCTTCTTCTTCTTCTTCTTCTTCCGTTCCTTTCTCAGCTGCACTTTTCTGCTTTCTTCTTTATATTTGTCTTCGGCACACAGTTTCCTGTCTCAGTTTTAATTGCACAGGAAAAATTCTTATGTGAGCAGTAACAAGCGATCAAATTGACAGCCATTTTGTATTAAATGAGAATGCTACTACGCATGCGTATAGTTATAAAAATAGCCAAGATAATAAAATGAGAGAAAGAAAGATAGAACGGGATAAAGGTAGAAATATTGATACAAGTGGAGAAAATTTCAAATATGCTACCAGAGGAAGAGTTCAAAGGACATTCACATAGTATTAGGTTGATGCAAAAGTAATGACGTAATAATGTCGTTTTTTGACGTATTTTTAACGTCAAAAAATGACATTATTACGTCATTATTTTTGCACCAACCTAATATTTATTTGTAACGATTATTAAGTAATTGTTTTATAAATACTGAAAATTCATTGGACAGTAATTACCAGTTTTTAAATAAAATTTTGGGATTTTTAGGATCGTAATGATTATCGGCGCCAAAGTAGAATCGGAGAGCCGAATTTAAATATTCCGCACTTGGGAAAAGCATGAATCCACCATTCCCTGTCCCCATCCACCGGTGGTGTGTTAAATAACAGGTCAGACTAGGTTCATTAGACATGGCCGGAAACCATTCTCGGTGATTCACTTGTAAGAATAAAACAATGGAAAAATTAAACAGAAACTATTAAGTTATTTGTTTGTTTGTTTGTTTGTTTGTTGTGTTTTACGGCATATCAACTTCAGTGGGTCATTTAATGCCAACAACTTTTTTTTCCTGGTAATATTTTTGTTTTGTCAAAAATCCATTTCTGTTAATATTTTTTTATTCAAAAACGTGAAGCTGATAATATTATTTTTTTCAAAAACTTATAGCTGGTAATATTATTTTTTTTCGAAAACGTATTGCTGGTAATAATATTGTTTTCTTTCTCTCGAAAACATACAGCTGGTAACATTTTTTCAAAACGTATTATCAGAGGCCTTTCTGTTGCACGTAGTTAATCGCCTTACCGAGGACGCGGATAAAGTTTATCGCCATACCCAGGACGCGGATGTAGTTTATCGTCTTACCCAGAACGCGGATGTAGTTTATCGACATGACCAGGACGAGGATGTGGTTTATCGTCATACCCGGGACGCGGATGTAGTTTATCGCCATACCCAGGACGCAGATGTAGTTTATCGCCATATAAAGGACGCGGATGTAGTTTATCGCCATACCCAGGAGGCGGATGTAGTTTATCGTCTTACCCAGGACGCGGATGTAGTTTATCGTCTTACCCAGGACGGGGATGTGGTTTATCGTCATACCCGGGACGCGAATGTAGTTTATCGCCATACCCAGGACGCGGATGTAGTTTATCGTTATACCCAGGATGCGGCTGTAGTTTATCGTCTTACCCAGGACGCGGATGTGGCTTATCGTCCTACCTAGGACGACTACTAAGTTATCTTCCCCAAATATCTATTGATAAATTAAAAAAAAAGAAAAGGAAGCTGAGAAGAGTCATGTCTGCTGGATTCCATTTAATGGTATCGTTGTTAGCCGTGTAGAGCAGGGTGATATCGCCCAGTGTTGGGTGATTTCAACTGTTGGGTGGGTGATTAGTAACTAGACAGAAAATGTTTGACGACTGAAAATTTTCATGGGCGATATAGGAACTTGAGTATTAAAAATGGATTTTAACATATGCTACCCTAACAAATATTCCAATGAGATTTTTTCAAGAATTTCACCCCAA
>OZ010607.1:18252689-18280189 GCA_963932145.1 Acanthosepion lycidas | reverse complement strand
TGCGATGATGTATTCTAGCCATTTAAATCATTAACGTCTATATTTGTTTTTTGTATAAATGATTCATGAATTTATATATATATATATATATATATATATATATATATATATATATATATAAGGGACTCTCCCGTCGGTTTCGACGTATGAGGATCTAACAGCTGAGTTGATTCAGTTATGAAATTTTGTGGCACTTAAGACCCGCTAGTGATTTACAAAGGAAGCCACATATGGAGTAAGAGTGAGGATTGTGGGATGAGATCACTGTTAGATTGGCTGACCTTTTCGATCTTGCTCTCGCTTCTTGAAGATGATTCAGACAAGCAGATTGAAAACTGCTGAGTTCACAATAATACGTCGATCCCTATTCTATCCGCTCAAGGGTGTTTATGCGGTATATTGACAGACAGATATAGATATAGATAGCAGTCCTTTTTTTTTTGTTGGAAAACGAGACACTGGGTCGTATGTAATATTGAAAAGGTGGCAATGAAAAAGGTTTAAAGATTATCATATTTTCTTTCTCTCTTTCTTATATTTATATTTATATCACCAACTGATTTTTTTCTTTTCAAAATATCTCTCCGCTTTTTCTTTCTTTTATTATTCATTTCTTGCTTTAATTAGTTGTCTTCATTTTATATCTTCCAGTCTTTTTTTCTAAGTATCTGCCAAGTCTTTCTTTCGAACTACTTTCTTTTTTTCTTGCTTGCTTTCATCCACCTCTTACGTTCTTTCTTTCTTTCTTTTTCATTCTTTTTTACTATTTCACTCCCTTTCTTTTGCCTGAATATCTTCCCAACTTTTCTTTCTTTTTTTTTCTTTCTTAATTTCTTTCTTTTTCTATCAGCATCCCATTTCTTTCTTTCTTTCTTAATATTTCACTCCCTTTCAATTGTCTAAATATCTCCCCATCCTTCTTTCTTTCTTTCTTTCTTTCTTTCTTTCTTTCTTTCACCCTATTTTCTTTCTTTCTTTCTTTCTACTCTTTCTTTATTTCTACTCTTTCTGTCTTTCTTTCATCCCAAGAAAGAAGACAGTATATGCGTAGTCAGGTAACATCGAGCAATTGTAAGAGTTTTGCCAAGAAAAATGATAAAAAAATTGACTATAGCCAGAAACTTTTTAAAATGATAGAAAAATACTAGTCGACCTTATGACCTCAAAAGGTGGAGTGGCCAAATATTTGATGTAAGAGTTCACTTACTTTTGCAGATCTTAATTGTTAATTAATATTTTATTCCAGCTTGATAAAACTTTTAGAAAACGCCTGTAATTCGTTTAATAAAAAAGGCTTTCAGAATGAATATATAGTTTAATTTAAAATTAAGATTTGGTGATTATCTGTTAAAAAGAGATATTTTTTAAATATCATTTTAGGGGTCACTTACCTTTACGCAGAAACTTATATTATAATAGTTGCACAAAAATACATTTCTTATTCCTGTTGATAAAAGGGCAAAGTTGCAATTTAAGCCCCGCACACCAATAGTAATGAAAATTTCCTTAAATGTTTCATTTCGGTGTAATGGGTTTTTTTATGTAAAAGTTTTCGGAAATCTACCGTTTTGGAGTTATCGACAATAAGTTCAGTCTTATTCACCATTTCTAACGTATATGTTTACGCATATGGTCTTCTGTACATTCTTGTCTCTTCAATCTTTATTTAAATTTTGGAAGGCATTTTCGCTATTCCAATGAGAGTTCAGTCAGTTCCATTGTGTTTTCGACCTCTGAGCGTCGCCCTGCCGAAGAACACATATATGTCTCTCGACTGCGCAGGCTGGAAGACATAATTTAAGCTGTTTAAATAATAATAATGATTAAAAAACTTGATATCTAATGAAACATAAGTATCCATAATGTTTGGAGTAGTAGGAAATAATATCTGATAAAAAACATCACAAAAAATTAAAGCTTCAAGAACGATTTTTCATTTTTATAAATTCATTTTAAACATTTGGTATGGCATTTTTGTGGATGTCCTCACATAAAAGACTCTTGCTACTAAATTACAATAGCAACAGCGAATATATACAAGAAATGTATATATGGGAATTAGCGTGGCGTCTAAGCGATCACTGTTTCTACACTGTCCTCTATTACTATACGGTTCGCTATTCTCTATACTATTCACTATAGCATTTCTCTATTCTGATCACTACGTGGATATTCGGTGCTTACTTTCAGGGCGAATGTTATCGAGTGAGTACTATTTGTGGGAGTGTTATTCGAAGGTGTCTGGCCCCAGTATTGTTCAACAGCGTTACTATAGTTGTATCTGCGAATACAAAGTCTCTACTACAACGAGCATTACGAAAGTGACAATGAATATTCGTTGACATTACAAAAGTGGCAACGAGTGTTCGTTTTCATCACAAAAAATGAAAGCTTCAAGAACGATTTTTCATTCTCATAAATGTTGAGGGGTCCACCCCTTTTTACACAAATGGGCTCACCCAGTATATATATATATACTACTGCTACGGGAAGACACGAGAGTAAGACGAGAACAAAACCGAGGAGTCGAGTCCAGAGTGACAGTAAAAGGTTGTCGGTAACCGGAAGAGTGAGGTTGAAGTAACAGCGTTGTAGGAGTCACAGTGAGCGAGCACGTAGACTCAGTAAGAAGTCATACAGCGATACTTCAATAGACTGTATATATATATATTTTGCTACTAATCCGTATTCCTGGAACTACTAACCTGCTTTACCAGTTTGTATTATTACGTTAATACATTTATTTTCCTATATTCCTTCTTGCATTTGTTATTTATTGGTACCGGATTTCAACCCAGAATCCACAACAATAAATTAATTTGAAACCATTTTTGTGGATGTCCTTACATAAAAAGCACTTGCTAGTAAATTACAGTAGCAAAAGCAAATATTTGGTTGTTCTGAAAACAGTATCTTATTTTAGAATCAACTTTTAATTCTGAATTAATATATTTAAACAATATTTAAATCATTCAAAACAGTAACCAAGAATATCTATACATTTCTGCCATCGAGTTACAGAGTACCCCAGCTACTTTCAAGTGGCTGGGGTACTCTGTTTTCTGCGTAAAATTACCTTGAATCATTTTAGTAGTGCGGTCCGCCGTGTGATGAGCCATAGATCATCCGGCTGACTGCTGGAAAAATATTTCCCACGCCTGCTTTAGAGTTTTATCTTCACAGCTCAAATTACTCTGTAACTCGACAGTAGAAATGTATGTGAGGACATCCACAAAAATTGCAGTAGCAAAGGCTTAAAATGAATTTATAAAAATGAAAAATCGTTCTTGAAGTTTTGTTTTTTTGCGATGAAAACAAACACTCGTTACCACCTTTGTAATGTCAACAAATACTCATTATCACTTTCGTGATTCTCGTTGTGGTAGAGACATTGCAATAGCAGATACAACTATAGTACACTATTGAACAATACTGGTATCAGACGCCTTAGAATAACATTCGCACGAATAGTACTCGCTCCATAATACTCGCTCGGAAAGTAACGACCGAATAGTAATCCATGTAGGGATCAGAATAGAGAAATACTATAGTGAACATTATAGAGAATAGCGATCTGTAAAGTAATAGAGGATAGTGTAGAAATAGCGATCGCTTCATGCTAATTCCCATATATACATCTCCTTTACCATCACGTGATCTACTTATTCAAAATGGGATCACCTGTGTTTGCTCTCTGTGGCCAAACTCAAGTGTCGTCAGCGATATTTTATTCTTATATAATCATTTTTTTTTTTTTTTAATTTCAACCTAATAGATTAAATTTTATGTTTCCAAAATTGAAAATGCTTTGCTGTGTTTCAGAATTAAATTTAAATTGACAGGAAGCAGTTTTTTTGGGGGTTTTTTTTTGGTGGGGGGGTGTTGTCTAAAATAGCCCATTGTCGCCCTTTTTGGCCATCTTTCATCGCAATGTAATTCTCTTTATCAAAAAAAATCTTCCAAAAATAAAATATACTTTTCTGAAAATTTATTTGGGGGATAATAGCTGATTTAAAATATAATTAATCTGATTTGAAACAAATATTATTTAATCCGACAGTGTTTTAACCAGATAGTACGTGTGTTGACAGCTTGATGAGATTATCTAATATTGTCCTACGGGGATTCTATCTCTAAAACATAATTAAAGAAAATGACGTTTTAATAAGAATTCAGTAATCTTTAAAATTTAGGAAAATATTCTCCATAATCGAAAGTTTTATTGAATTTTAGAAATTTTGACTTTAAATTTACTATAGTCATCACTCTTGTTTTCTGATAATGTCGTGTACGGTCACCCGTACTTAACATACACGGTATTACTACTGTTGTTTAGTAGCAAGTACGTTTTATAGGGTTGAGATGCTAGCCATTCACGCAACAGTTTTGAATTTAGAATTTCCTAAACTGTCTGCCAACCAAACATACAGAGGCCAGTCGCCATTATGGAAATGATCACTTGGCGGGAAACTCGTAGTTAGAGGTCAGCGTCACTGCTCTGGCAATATTTCTGGTTATTTAGATTTTTATCAGGCATTATTTCCTACTATTCTCAACGTTAGTTTGTGGATACTTATGTTTCAGTAGATATGTTTATTATTATTATTATTATTATTATTATTATTATTATTTTAACAGTAAAAATTACGTCCACCGGCTTGCGCATTCGAGAGACTTAAGTGTGTTCTTCCGCAGGCTGACGCTCACTGTGGCAGAGAGGTCGAAAGCCCAACAGAACTGACTTAACGTTCATTGGAATAGCGAAAATACCTTCCAAAGTTAAATAAAGACCTAAGAAACAGACATGCTTCGTCAGAAACAAAGAAAACAGTTTGGGATTTCTATGTCATTGCTTTGCATCTACAGGACAAATTGAAAAAAAAACAAAACTTGAGAAAACATAGGAGAGGTTCTAGAGAAGGAATTTGGTTTAAGAGAAGGAATTCGGTTTAAGAGAAGGAATTTGGTTCTAAAGAAGGAATTTGGCAACAGCATGAGCAGCAAATATTGTTTTTAAGAATATGAAATAAAAAAGGACACTTATACACACAATTAGAGAGACAGTTGAATTCTTTCGGACATATATTGAAAACAGGATGTGCGCACTTCAACGTGGTGTAATAGTTAGCAAGCTTGTCTCGCTAAATCAATTGCGACTGAATAGTGAATTCGATCCTCACTGGGGGCTCTATACTTTCGGCCTTGTGCCACATCTAAGATACGCTTAGAAAATCATTTTCGGCACTTCGACATGGTGTAATGGTTAACAAGTTTATCTTGGTAGATCAATTAAAACTGAATAATTAGTTCGATCCTAAGTGGCTTCTCTACATCCAAGCTATGTTTAGAAAAAACGGTTAGCTAATGGGTCGATCTTCACTGTGTGATCTTTAATCTCAGCGTTGTCCTTAGTGAATCAATATATTGAGGAAAGAGGACATATTGAAGGCAAGTGGCGCAGAAGGCATGTCACCCCCGCGTAAGACCGCCTTTTCTCTGCATGGGAGACTCAATCTGCGCTGACTGGGTGATAGACGCCATAAATCCAGCATTTGTTTACACCGAGGAGTTGCTTGAACGTACATTAAAAGTAATTAAACATTTTCAGACCGGTGATGTTTCATGAAGAAACTTTGAACCTGAATCCTTTGCATTTGACATACAAGGAACATTTTACAACAGAAATATTTCCGTTGAGTTTTTTTTTTTTTTTTTTTCCACTTATTTTTCGTTTATTCTTTTTGTTTGAATAGAACTTTTGTTTTTTTTTCCTTTTTTTAGATTTTTTTTATTTTTGTTTGAGTGTTTGGCCGCCTTTTTTATTTTTTCTAGTCTGACTTAAAAGTCTTATCAAACAACTGTTTTTGCATCATTCCGTTTTGTTTTTTTTTTTCTTTAAATTTTGTTTAATTCATAGTTTGCATTTAATTTTTACTTAAAAACTCCTTTATTTGAAGGAACTTTTTGTTAAAACATTTTTGAACCAAAATCATTTTAGTTAACTGCTTGATTTTTTTCAAATTTTGTTTCTTGTCAGTTTATTCATTTTTTTCAGTTTTCCCTCTTCTCGCCTTGTGACCGACATTTATTTTCATTTATTTTATTTTATTTCTATGGGTAACTACTATTTTCCCTAGGCTATTGTATTTCTTTATTTTTAAAGTTTATTTTATTTTTTTATTTTTTTTTTTTAGTTTAAACCCTTTCATTTTTTTTTTTTAATTCTAGTCGTTTGGGCGAAATTTATTTTTTGTTTTCTTCTTTCATTATTTTTCTTTCGTCGAAAGCTTTACCCAAAGACAAAAAAGTAAATAACTTTTTCGTCTTTGGGCAAAGCTTTCTTTTTGGAACTTAAGTTTTATCGCCTGTTGGCATCCCCCGACCAATCTACTCATAATATTTTGTCACAATAAAAAAAAAATACCCGCTTGGCATTCTTTTCAACGAAGTTTAATTTTTCAATATGGCCGACAAAAGTTGGCTTTTCGGGTCTGTCTCCAAGTCAGATCTACCCGATAAACGAGAAAAAAAAAGATTAGTTTCGCGGGTTGAGCCAACCTCTAAAATCCAAAGTAATGAAGACAAGACAAAAAGAGCGATGCAACTAATATTGACGAGAATGTGCCAAAATCAATAGAGGGAGTAAAGAATACGACAGTCGGGGAATCGACCACTTGTTGGAAGTTCCCACCAAAATCTGTTATTAACATCGCGAATTTTCGGAAAGGGTGAAAAGTTACGAACATCTTATTAAAAAGATGGACGTTCGGATGATTCCAAGAATTACAGAAGTTCGAAAAGAAAACAGTGTCAGTTATTGTGGTGGAAAGCGTACGCGAAAAATTGCGAAAGACACTGTGACCCGATCACTGATGACCCTGGGTGTCAAACACCAAAAAGTTATAAAAGTTAATGAATTTTTAATGTGTAAGTCTGAAGAGACTAGTCACCTCTCCTCTTCCTGTCCAGAGAAGAAAGCTTCTGGAGTTCCGACCGCAGGCGACCCAAATCACTCTCTAGCCGATACTGATAGTTCCTCGGCTGCTGTAACGGGCTTACCAGCGACTCGAACCGGTGCGGACAAACCCCCGTTTACGTCTCATCCCACATTCCCCCCAAAACTGATACCACTCGCAATTGTGAGTAAGGAAAAGGAAGAAGGAGAATAGCATGTCGTTAGTAGTGGCAGATGGAAGAGCCTAACAGCGGGGCCTCAGGCCGCTGAAGCCCCAGGACAAATGTTACCTAGACCCCACATTACTAGCTCTAAGGGTGACGCCTTGGCGTCGTATGCTACTGCCGAAACGGAAATAGAGAAGAAGCATGTAGCTAGGACAAAATTCTCAACTTGAGACAACTTTAAAAAAACTGAATGCAAAACGGAAAAAGGAAACAAAGCTTGAGGGGGCGCCTGACCCCTCCTCTTCTTCGTCACTGCTGTTGATTATAGTCGTTGACCCAATCTAGTTAAATTAGACGGCTTATGAGAAAGAAGTTGATCGGGAGATTAAATCCCATGATATTGGGGAAAGAGCCGTAGCTAGGGTAAAGTGAAGCTCCTTGCTTATCAAGAAAGATGAAGAAATGGTAGTTAGGGCTAGATTCAAAAGAATGTCTTCCGAGGCGACGAATATAGCCGTTGCATTGCGTGCAGCGGAAGCTAGAAATGCTGCCAACAGACATATCGCGTGCGTCACTTTGCCGTATAAGCGAACCATGACAACAAACGCGGACACATGTGAGGCTTTCCGTAACTTTTTTCATGATCTGTTTATCAAGAAGTCCGGTCTGAGGACTGTTTATTTCTGCCCTTATTTGGCCAATTTACATGGTTTCAGGCGGCTGAAGCGACTAGGTGCGATGGTCTCATCACGGAGTCGGAAATCTGGGAAGCGCTGAAGCTAGTTGACCGAGAAAAAAACCTCGGAATTAGATGGTCTTCCATACGAACTGCACTTGAGGCAGTCCCCCGTTCTTGTTCCTTTGCCGGGACGGATTTACGACAGCTGGATGAAGTAGGAATCTACACCGCAATAAATCATCAGGGGTGTGATCAAGTTACTACGCATGCACAAAAACGGTTCAGATGGGATAGGTAACGTTGTTAAATACAGAGTTGAAGATTTTATCCAAAATCATAGCCAGCCGTTTGCAGGCTGTCCTCTCTAGTCTGATTGGCTACGAACAGATTTGTGCTGTGAAGGGTAGGATTATTCAGGATAACCTTCATTTGGTACGGTTGATCATCGAGTAAGTTCACAGTGAAGCCGTGCTGATCAGCTTAGATCAGTCGAAGGCATAAGGTTGATCATAGATTTCTGGAGGCTTTCCTTTCCGCAACCGGTTTCGTGTCGTACTTTCGCACCTAGATCCGGTTTCTGTATACGTCCCCCGTTGCGCTGGTGGAAGTGAATGGGGTTCGATCAGAGCTTTTCGTATCGACTGTCATCATTAACCAAGGTTGTCCACAATCGCACTTTCTGTACGTTCTTAAGCATTTCCTTCGCAAGTTAAAGACGAATCTGACTCTACGCAGAATTTCCCTACCTGGTGCTACCACCTCGATCAGATACTCCACCTACGCTGACGACGTTTCGGTTCTGGTGTCGAGCGGAGCCTAGATTATTGAAGTCGGCAGAGATTAGACATTAAAGATGGTGACACGAGTCAAGATCGACCGCAATAAGTCTGTTGGCTCTCCGTTGGGTGCATAGAAGGGAGTTTGTATTCCTGGACCTTTCCTCTGAACGGACGGGCCGGTTAAGATCCTCGGCTTCATGTTCAGTGCCGATCTTCTCTCGGAAATGAATTGGTCGGATGTGCGGGAGAAGGCCGATGTCGCAGTTCGTCTGTGGTCCCAGAGGAATCTTTCCTTAAAGGGGAGGGCGGAAATTTGTGTCTCGCACATCTACCCTATTCTACTTTACCGACTTTCCGTTCATTCCCTTATGTGTGCCATACTAATTGTCATTAGTAAGGTTCTTGTTCTGCTTCTTGTGGGGAAGCCGGGTTCCCAAGCTAGTGCGGGAGATCTGTTACCTCCACCTTTCTGAAGGTGGTCCGGATATGATTAGCGTTGTGATTTGTCAACATACGCTTTGCACCGCGTTCCTAGATCGAATGGGTCAGCAATCAGATGGCGAGGCCGATTTCTGGAAGGAAGACGCCCGTAAGAACTTCCCATCTTTGAGAAGTCTGCACTCGTGCAAGGACGGACTCCTCCCTCACTCCTTACCACGAGGCGAGTGCTCCTTCTATCGTGACTTGCTCTCAAGTTCCTCTTACGGGCCACAGATAACCTCTTCGATTTCAAGGCGTTCTCCCGTAATACATTATATCACGTAATAGTGAGAGTCTCCGTTCAGGATGATAGGTGAGCTCTGTCTTACGATGCAGGGGTTTCCATATGTCCATGGGCGCCCGGATTGAAATGCCTCACGAATGATGAGGCGTCATTCACCTGGCCATCCGGGTCGGCAAAAGACTCTGTTCGGGGGGCTTGCAAAAATCTCCAAACTGCTTTCTGTGCACTACAGCAGTGAAGACCCTGGATCACGCCGTTTTTCACTGCAGGTATGTAGTCCCGTTGTGCAAGTTTATTGAAGATACCGTTCATATGCTAGGTGAAAAGTTTTTCGTCCTTGAGGACAGATTTGCCTGTAGCAATGTGGTATCGTCGTTGACCAAGGCTGAACACTGTGTGTTGTTTTGCTTGCTAGGCGTTATTAGAGTCGTGATATGGATGACACGTCAAGAGGAATTCCATGGGGACGAGAAATTCCCCTCTTCCCAATTAATCTTGCTCTTTAAGCATCAGTTTAAAGTCTAGATTGGGATGGAAAGACGGTGGCTCCCGCCATCAGAAATTTGCAAAAGGCAGGTGGGTTTTGCGCGTATTTGGCGATTAAGAGGCGCCAATTTAGAATGGCTATTTATTGCCGGTTAAGCATTAGGATATTTTTCTAACTGGACTGAATATTAGCAACCCAGTACAAAATGAGGCTAGTTAAGAGTTGTATTTTTGTCATTAGTCTCTTCTTTCAATGTTTACTTAGCCAAGGAATGTAACCTCATTAGCCTGTTGTATTAACTGGCCCTACATCCGGTAGTTTAATCCCCCCTCTTCAGTTAGGTAACGTGAGATGTCAGTTCTCTGGTAGATGCCGGATGCTTTTCGTATTTCGTGTATGATTTATGTAAATGTTGTTGTTTGAATGAGTGCATGATTCACTGAGTAGTAGGACGAATGAATGTTTTGATTATTAAAGTCCCACATTAATTACTAACATTATCTCATTTTATTTAAATATTTTTTTTCACGTATTACAAATACACACTGCGGTTTAGATATTTAAATTATCCCCATTCCTGTCATGGACAAAAATTGTACATGAGGTCTAGTTAGCACTTCAAAGAGGTTATGAGACATTATGATAGATATTTTTGCCCTTAGTCTCTTCTTTCAATATTTACTTAACCAGGGAATGTAACCTCATTACCCTTTTTTGTATTTCTGCCCCTACATCCTGTAGTTTAATTCCCTCTCTCCAGTTAGGTAACGTGAGATGTCAGTTCACTGGTAGATGCGGGATGCCTGTTGTATTTTGTGTGTGATTCTTGTAAATGTTGTGTGAATGAGTGCATGCTTGAATGAATAGTAGGGCGAATGATCGTTTTGATTATTAAAGTCCCACATTAATTTCCTTCAGTTAACTGATATTTCTATCACAATTAAGGATTAGGAAGTATTACTAACTGTTGAGGGGTTCTCCCCTTTTTACACAAATGGACTCACCCAGGGTATGCAGAAACTACTGCTAGTGAATACCCGGGAGAAGAACGAGAAAGAAGGACGAACGAGAGACGAACCGGAACGAACGTAACGAGCAAGAATCACAGTGAGCATGCGCGTAGACTCAGTAAGAAGTCATACAGTGATACGTCGATACGAAAGACTGAACAGCTAAGTTTAATTATAAGACAGAAGAAGACTAGGTTTTCCCAATCCACCATCTTGGCTTTGTGTCACATTTTTGGTATTTTTATGCAAAATAAATATTGTTGCCTGAAGGAACGTCGCCGGTGCGACAGGAACGAAGGAAAAAAATTCGATAACTCAGTTACCTGCCATTTTTTGCAAAAGGATTAAAGAAAAAGAACTGGGATTGAGGAGAAACGCTACGTTCACAAACATTAGTAAGTGCTACATAGGAGAGGAAGTTAGGGAGAACCATCATCGATCACGTTCTAAAGAGTCATGGTGTATAAAACAATAAGAGATTGACATAAAAATCACTAGTTAGAAAGCAAAGCTTGCATGAAAGAACAAGGAGCCATTACGGCGTGCAGTTCTATGTCGGCAAGGTCACCTTATCTATCAATGAACAAACGGGGAGATTCTACATTATAACTTGAATGGCGCCATTTTTTTATTTTTTTATTTTTGCCAGAGCGGTTGACGGAAGCATTGAAATAAACCCTTTGATGTTAACTGAAATGAATTCTATCTATCTATATCAACATATATATATATATATATATATATATATATATATATATATATATATATATATATATATATATATATATATACAGAGATTACTCCAATATTTCAGTTCCGAGACAGGCCGCTTCAGAGGATTATTCCTCGCAAAATTTAAAAGCGGGAATCGACGTCCATGAATAAGCGATTTATTGATTACTCCTATTTTTATGAACGTAGGAATGTACACGGTCTGGCTGAAGAAATAGATATTAATCTTAGTTTAATCTGGTACAAGGTCAAGTATCAGTAGTAAAGATGTCTAGAAAGGTTTATATTATTATAATTTCCAACTGGGGTTGAGGGTTGTTTATCAAATCTTTACAGGGAACCCAGGTTATGAAGAAAACTGAGGATTACGCGGTTTCCCCGTTTACGGGTTTTAAGCATGTGTCTGAGGAGATATTTAAGGACATTTGTTTGAAGTAATGAATAGATTGATATTAAAAGACTAGGGATAGATAGATAGATAGATAGATAGATAGATAGATAGATAGATAGATAGATAGATTAACGAACAGACATAGATATATAGATAGATAGATAGATAGATAGATAGATAGATAGATAGATTAACGAACAGACATAGATAGATAGATAGATAGATAGATAGATAGATAGATAGATAGATATGAACAACCAGAGATAGATAGATAGATAGATAGATAGATAGATAGATAGATAGATATGAACAAACAGAGATAGATAGATAGATATGAACAAACAGAGATAGATAGATAGATAGATAGATAGATAGATAGATAGATAGATAGATAGATAGATAGATAGATAATGAAGAGACTGAGATAGATTGATACAAACACACTGCTGGTATATAGATTGATAGAGAGAGAAAGACAGACAGAGAAAAGAACATGCGAAGATATATCAAAAGACTAAAGGATAGATATAGAAAGAATGAAAACGATAGATAACCAGACTGGAATATATATATATATATATATATATATATATATATATATATATATATATATATATATATATAGATAGATAGATAGATAGATAGATAAATAGATAGATAGATAAATAGATAGATAGATAGGAAGAAGCTTAGATAGATAGATATTATTGATAGATATATAAGAAGAAGCTTAGATAGATAGATAGATAGATAGATAGATAGATAGATAGATAGATAGATAGATAGATAGAAACACGCTGCTGGTATATAGATTGATAGAGAGAGAGAGACAGATAGAGAAAAGAATATGCAAAGAGATATGAGCAGACTAAACTTGATAGAGAAAGAAAGAAATCGATAGATAACCAGATTGGAATATATATATATATATATATATATATATATATATATATATATATATATATATATATATATATATATATATATATATATATACCGAGAGATAGATAGATAGATAGATAGATAGATAGATAGATAGATAGATAGATAGATAGATAGATTTGCAGAAGTGTGCTCTATTGCCTGACTATAAGGTATACAATCATACACGTTTACTCTCCATGATATCAAATATTTTCGTCAATCTTTCCTTAGTTCAGCCATGGCGGACCTATGAGAATTGATAATTTCAATCAATTAAAAAAATAGAAAAATAATTATCAATAGAGAAATCACTAACCAAAAATAAAAAAAAATTCTACAATTGTTTTTAATTATCTGCAGCAAATCTTTTTTTTTTTTTAATATCTATAGTAATTTGCAAAATTACTACCTGTAATTTTTTTTATCCCAGAATGCAAGACGGCAACTGTCCTGTTTGTTGTGCAATTAAGTGGCAGTGCCAATTAAATGATAAGACGAAAATTGGGTCTATCTATATCTCTGAGATTAGGTATTATGATTACTTAGATTATTTACGTTATTCGGACTGTTTTCCTTAAGGATATGTGGGCAAGATAACAGTTAACCCTAAACTTGAACAGGTTAAGATTGTAGTGACTGTAGTTAGCTTCTACAAGATTCAAAACAGACCGAAATGGGGTACTGTTGCCATTTAGGACACGAGCTACCTTGATTTCAATTTCCAATCTCGATAGTGTCCAAAAGTGTCTCCGTGTCCTTGTGGCTGTCAAATTATTTTGAATCCTACAACCAATTTCTCACAGACGAAGCGTCGCAGGCGTCTTAAAACTTTGTATCTGTCTATATTTCTGAGATGAGGTATTATGTACACTATTTACATTATTTGGACTATTGTCCTCATTTTTGTTGCCATATTTATCACAACGTTTCGACCGTTGTAAGCTCCGGCCATCCGTGAGTTCAATACCCGGTTAAGGCAGTGGAGAACTTGGAGAGGTGGATTAACAGGAGATAACTGATAACTGACACCCATTAGTCATGGCTCGTGGAACTAGAACAGTCTACCCCAGCGAGCGAAATAAAGGGTTCAGTTCGACATTCAAATCATCTGAAGAAGGCTGGAACGTACAAAGGCCGAAACGTTGTGATAAATATGGCAACAAAGATGAGGACAATAGTCCGAATAATGTAAATAGTGCTCTTAAAACTCTATTCCATCGAAAATTCTCTGATTAACTACATTCCTTAGTTTCCCCAGTTCTAAACTTCATAGATAGAACCCGCCATGCTGTCCGCAATGTATCGAATCCCCAGCATTCCCTTCCTATTCCATCGGTAAGACCTAAGTTCCACTCGAGCAGTTTCTTTCCATGAATCGCTGCTTTGTGTAATCAACCCCCAAGAGGATACATCTCCGGTCACTACGATCTTAACCTGTTCAAGTCTAGTTTTAACCTTTATCGTGCCCACATATGCTTGAGTGGCTCTTGGGCCTTGTGCAGAGGGGAAACTCATTGTAAGAAAAAGAAATATGTAACTCTCCATTTTATTCACTCGGTTACTTCGTCACTTACTGTCTTTTTAAAGGCTGTTCAAAAACTGACCTGTAGCGAAGTCATCTGTCCAGGAAGGTTAAAGTTCATGCCTTAATATCCAGACGTTTGCCTATCAATAAAAGACATAGAAATAATCATGAATTTTATAGATAGATAGGTAGACTGATATCTGTCTGATATTTATGAAATGAGAATGAAAATATATATATATATATAAAGGTATCAATAAACTGGAACTGATAGATAGATAGATAGATAGATAGATAGATAGATAGATAGATAGATAGATAGATAATGAAGAGACTTAAGTAGATATAAATATACTGAGATAGATAGATAGATAGATAGATAGATAGACAGATAGATAGATAGATAGATAGATAGATAGATAGATAGATATGAACAGATTTAAATAGAGAATTGAACAAATTCAGATAGACAGCAATATACATATATATACATAATAAGAAGACATATATATATATATATATATATATATATATATATATATATATATTATATATATATATATATATATATATATATACATATATATATATATATATATATATATATATATATATATATATAAAGATATATAAAGATATGAATAAACTGGAACTGATAGATAGATAGATAGATAGATAATGAAGAGACTTAAGTAGATATAAATATACTGAGATAGATAGATAGATAGATAGATAGATAGATAGATAGATAGATAGATAGATAGATACAAACTGAATGATAGGCATGACATAGATAGATAGATAGATAGATAGATAGATAGATAGATAGATAGATAGGAACAGATTTAGATAGATAGAGGTATATGAACAGATTTTGTAATGTTATAAGTATTTACATAATTGTACTTCGTATACTGTTATGTCTCTCAGAGTAAGGTTATATCCATTGAAAATTATTTAATAATCTGTTCTCGAACAATGATCACTAACTTCTCGACGCAGGAAATATATAACAGTTTCAACCACGATATATATATATATATATATATATATATATATATATATATATATATATATATATATATATATATATATATATTACGGATGGAATTCGCTCTGTATTTCCTTCAGAGCAGCCAGACGTTCTTGTTGCAATTCTTACAGCTTTGACAAGACTCTGGTACTTAAATATTTTAAAAGGTGTGAAAAATTTGACACCGAACAAATTCAAATCAAACAAGAAGCAACAAGAAAATAATTATGCTTACCGTAAAGAGTTAAATAGTAAAACAGAAATGATTGCGGAAAAGGCTTAAACGATTTTGATTCCATACTTGTCAGAGATCAGTCAACACAACGATTCAAATATTAAACACCAAAGTGTAATGAAGAGAATTGTCCGTTGATGCAAATAAGTGGAATTAAGTTGTCTTTCTTATTTATTTTCTTTCGATTATCCGTTTGTGTAGGTACCTTCATGAGATCGCTAAAAAGAGCATGTACATATGTACACCTGTATTAATACCCAATAAATGAGGGAGGTACGGATAGCGGCTCGGATTGAGGAATCGGAGTTCGAATTCCAGTCGAATCCATTACATTCACTTACGATCTAATACCCTTGGAAAATTATGAATCCTCTTCTTCTCCCCCAGCTATGGGTAAATAGTAGGACAGACCGAATTCTATAGTCAAAAATACTTTGATCTTTCCTCTTAATAACAAAATAAATATTTACACGATAAAATTTTGCTTTCGTCAAGTTTGGCGTCTTTTTCATCATGGTATGCTCTGTTTTTAGCGATCTCATGAAGGTACGTACGTTCTGTGTAAATAAGCGAAGTTAATCACAGTTGAAGAGAGTTAGCATTAGGTCTGTTACTAAGTGTACCTTCGTGTAGTAAACCTTCGATTACTTATTGGCAAAGGTCGGTAGGTTTCATTTATCATATCTCAGTTGTGTCACTGTCTCCGGGTAGAGTCCGACTCAGTAGCGGCTCCGTCGGAGGACAGAGGCGCAACTGAGAAAAATCACACTGTGTGGTGCCTAGCCTTCATTGCACTAGAGAGAAGGGTCGGTGCCCGCACCGGGACCAAAGCAACCAACGTTTGCACGGGGAATTTTTGTCCTTAGCCCAGGTGTACTCGCTCGGGTACCTCACGTTAAACCGATCTTGTGTCACAACCAGACTCTGTGGGTTTGGGGCCCCAATTAATTCGCCTTACCTACGGGTTTGTCTATCTTATTTATTCCTCTCTGTTATCTCGAAAACACGAAATACAACACAAAATTATATATATATATATACACAAGTATATGACTGGTGTATACGGAATAAATTTCAGTAACCAACAATTACTATTTTTAAAAGAGTGCTCAATACAGAGTAGAGTGAATATAATTATTTATTTAAAAATTATAACATAAATATGTTATAAAATCACTACAAAAACATTCAACATCATAACTTGTTAAGACACCAGAGGTGTTGAAACAAAATGCCTATTTTTGTAGTGATTTTATAACACATTTATGTTATTTATATTATAATTTCTAAATAATTAATAATATATAACGGACAAACGAAAGGGTACCAGTATAATCAGTACGATAGATATTTCTTAAATATTAATTAATGAATATATGACAGAAATGAAGGACGGATAAAAAGGTTTTAAGTTCGGAATTTTCAGACACGTCTGTGTCCTTCATCAACGGACCCAGGAAGAAACAGAGAAATGGGAATCACTCACTGACAGATGTTTTTGTAGATGGGATATTTTCCAGTGGAAATCGTATTGTTAGCAAAAATCCCACCTCTGTTTGATACCTCGATGTGCGAAACTTTTTATGAAAAAAAAATTAAATTTTGGTTGCTGTAAAAGCGTTAGCCAGGTCTATTATTACTAATGTGTGCCGTGGTGAGAATGACATTGTAAACCTAGATGAAGAGAGTTATAGGTTGGGGAGGTTGAAAAATTTCCAGAATACTTACATTTAAGTTTAATTGTACACGCTTCATTCGAATTTGGCTTGATAAATTTTATAAAATCTATCGTTTTGAAGTTATGAATAGTGAAAGTCCGGATTCATTTGCGTCATTGGCGGCAGCTATTATTCGCGTTGCTTGCATACATAGGCTGCTGAAAGCTAAACGCGGAAGTCTACGAAAAGCTAAGTACGGAACTAATCTTTCTTGCCTAAATTTGTCTCAGTTACTGCGCAGAAAATCTATTTACGTAGACACGCTCAGTTTGTGCCATGATACGTACACTGATAGGTATTCTTCAGCGAATGTATGCAAACAGCGCCAGTAATGGCTGCCCGCGACGCGAATGAATCCGAACTTTCACTGTTGATAACTCCAAAACGATAGATTTTATCAAATTTATCAAGCCAGATTCGAATGGAGCATGTACAATTACACATAAATATGAGTATTCTGCAAATGTTCGATGCGAACTGAGCATTGGTGTTACACTGAAAATTAACCGCTCTATCTCGGAGACAACCATAAAAACATACAAAATTAAAGTTTTAGTATTATATAGATGTTTTCAAATATTGTTTCAATTATGAACTATTTCATTTCTTTTCTTTTTATAGGCTTAGCTAACGGTCACATCACGTTGAAACACCAGTTCCTGTAGGATCACCAAAGTTAAGCAACGTCGAGCCTGGTTAGTACCCTGATGGGTGAGCGTTTGGAAGTACCAGGAGCTGTAAGCTTAGATGTGCATGCAGTGTAATGGATAATGGTTCAGAATTGTTAATCTGAGGTCCGTTGTGTTCTTTATATTTACTTAAGCGCAAATACACTTAAGCGAAAGATATGAATCACCTTCTTCTCCCTCGGCTATGGGTTAATCAGTAAAAATTTATCACTAAATCCTTCTTATATCCCCGCCATCTCAAAAAATTCTTAGAATATAAAAAATATTTTCTTGCTTTAAATATACCACAAAGGATTGATAAAGCCGTAGAAAACGAATAGATCTATTAAATGAATGTTCGTAGGGTAACATTATACAGAAAATAAAATTTGCGGTTTATCCAGAAATATACCGCCTATGATTTTTTCATCAATATTCAATGCCAAAAATCCTGCAGGTGACACGTCTTTTCGATTTGTAACGCCAGTTTGTCTGCTAAATTTATTGCTTTCTTCACAAATGTCATCCAACGATTTGCTCATGGAAATCGAAACGGAAATATTCTTATCATTATTAACATCGGTGTTCAGATAAGAAACCCGGCTAAGAGGAAATCGAAGAATAAGGATTAATGGCACCATATTTCATTTTAGCCCTCAGGAAAAGCATGAGCCCTAAATGCGATTTGAAGGACGGGAGCACTAGAATCAAGCAGACGTGGAAGTTTAAATATCTGGGAAGCGTTTCGACAGAGGACGGTAAGTGCGACACTGAAATCTGTAGACGTATTGGGATGGCTAAGGACACATTCCAAAAGCTGTGTAGAGTATTACGAGACAGGAGGATTTCTTTGGTAACAAAGAAAAGAATAATGACATCTGTTCTTCTTTACGGCAGCGAATGTTGGACGATTTCCTCAAAGATGAAGAAGAAACTCGAAGCTACAGAGAAGTTGTTCTACAGAAGGATGGTGAGGATATCATAGACCGAACGTGTGAACAACGACGAGGTCTTAGAGAGGTTGCGAACAAGGAGGATGCTTATGCTTAACATCAAGAAAAGGCAGCTGAAGTTTCTGGGACACATAATAAGGAAAGAGGGCCTGGAGAATCTGATACACACGGGTCGAATAGAGGTAAAGAGGGACAAGGGGAAACAACGCGTGACATACTTAACGGCTTTAAGTAAATGGATGGCAGAATGTGATCTGAATGGGGAAGCAGAGGGAAAGAACTTGTTAAGAGCTGCAAGGGACAGAGGGAAGTGGAGAGCCATGATTGCCTACGTCCTGAAAGGTCACGGCACATAAAAAGTAAAATGGCGCGCAGTGGGGAATAGCGTTGCTTTTTTTACATATATTTGAGGAATGATTTTGGGCTAATATCTGGTGTCGCTAAACTGCGAAACAAAACATTTGATCATCTGTCTAAATAAATTGTTAAACTCATTTTCACAATCCGTAGTATATCTTTAAAAATTAAAAAAAATTAACACGCGAATAAACCTTGCCTTTCAATGTCTACGTAATAAAGAATTCAAAGTATCTGCAATGTTATTTGTTTTGACCTGCCATCTCGTTTTCAGTCACTTTCATGTCGCAGTGACATAGCTTCTCTACACATTTTCTAAAAGTATTTTTACGGTAACTGTTTGGATTAAATTTCGTTCAATTTCACATAGACTTACTGAATTTATGCGTAGTTCTAAATTAACGGTAAGGTTTCATCATTTTACAGTCGAAATGGCGAGATGTAACCGTCAGGTATGGGTTAATTAGTAAGACTTGTATCATTAAAACCATTACTATCTCCCCACAAAATAAAACTATGTACAAAATTATTAAGATTTCGAACATTAAATAACCCAGAGAGGTTGAATTACTGCTAAACAAAAACAATAAACATTTATTCAAAACGAAACATACTCTTATTCAAAGAAATTAGACCGTTACTAGCGACTGTCTGTTAGAAACTTGATCCTTTACTGCCCAATGTAGAAGCTATTAATAGAAGATTCCTTCAGTTCTTTGAAAGAAAAATTGTCTGCTGATCCTGAAGCAACATGCAATACAGAGCAATTAAAGAACAAGTTGACTTGGATATGGGAGGGATTCTTTCAAGGAATGTTGATGGTTTTTATTCTCAAGTGAGAGAGTTTTACGAATAATATTTGTTCAAAGGTCCAATATTGTAGCACATCTGTTTTTGCATAAAAACGTCTGTTAGTATCATTACAAAAATGTATCAATAAAAAACGTCTATGCTAGTATGGATAAAAATAATTAGTATCAATAAAAAATCATCTATGTGAATAACAATAAAACGTCTTTGTCAGTATCAATAAAAAACATTTATGTTAGTATCAATAAAAAAAATTAGTATCAATAAAAAATCATTTATGTTATAACAATAAAAACGTCTTCGTTAGTGTCAGTAACAAAACATCTGCTAGTCACAATAAAAACAACTATGTTAGTATGAATAAAAACATTTCTGTTAGTATCAATAAAAAATAGTTTGCAAAATTTAACCAAAATTGTTCTTCAACCAATTAAGGGCCACGTTACTTAGAATTTTTACGTTGATAATGGCAACAAGTCTCTTTTATATTGAATAAAAGAATCTGTTCAATGTATAATGAGTTTTATTTTGAATAAAAGTGTCTTTAATTTGAATAAATGTGTCCTTAATTTGAATATAAGAGTCTTTAATTTGAATAAAATTATCTTTAATTTGAAACAATTTTAAGTGAAATGAAATATATTTCATTTCAATAAAAGTGCCTTTTGTTTGGATAAAATTAACTTTAAGCTGAATAATAGTATTTTAATTTGAGTAACATTATCCTTAATTTGAATAAAAGTATTTTTAATTTGAGTAAAATATATTTAATATAAATAAAATATAATTTAATCGAATAAAAGTATCTTTAACTTAATGTGTGTTTAATTTGAATAAAAGTATTTTAAATCTGAATAAAAGTATTTTTAATTTGATTAAATGTATCTTTCATTTGAATAAAATATTTCTAATTTAAATAAAATATTTTTTATTTGAATAAAGGTGTCTTCGATTTGAATAAAATATTTTTAATTTAAGTAAAATATTTTTTATTTGAATAAAGGTGTCTTTAATTTGAATAAAAGTATACTTAATTTGAATAAAAGCAATTTTAATTTGAATAAAATATATTTCATTTGAATAAACGTACCTTTAATTTAAATTAATGTGTCTTTAATTTGAAAAAAGTATTTTTTATTTGAATAAAAATATTTTTAATTTGAATAAAGGTGTCTTTAATTTAAATAAAATTATCATTAATTTGAATAAAAGTATACTTAATTTGAATAAAAGTATTTTAATTTGAAGAAAATATATTTCATTTGAATAAACATGCCTTCAATTTGAATTACTGTGTCTTTAATTTGAAGAAAAAGTATTTCTAATTTGAATAAAAGTATTTTTAATTTGAAGAATAAGTATCTTTAATTTGAATAGCGGTTTCTGCGTTTCGTGAATAACTAATCAAATAACTGATGCACTTTCTTAGGAGCAAAACATTGAAAATGAAATGGGATTCAGTATTATTCAAATTGTTTTCGTCCAGAACGTCATATTCTCTAGAGGAAGAAAAAAATGCAGAAATACTTTGATTGTAGGCTTTTGTAATTATCACTGATAATTTTTTTTATATATTCATGAGAAATAAATTTAATATTGCTACATGAGAATTGAATTATCTTTCCTAAACCAAAACTTCAATATTATATCTCTAACTATTGAATAGTTTTCCTCAAAGAAACATTTTTAAAATATTTAACAAATACTGAATAAGACATTGGTAAAATGAAACAAAAAAACTCTATTTCATGTAATGTCGCGCGGAAAATATTCCTTCTGTTCGTTGTTCAGTGATGAGGCACATGAAAGGCTCCTGTTGCCTCGAAGGGGATTCACGATGACGTTTTAAATATGGCAAACTGTCCCACGTATTGCTATCACAAGCAGCGCCATACAAAACCGATTTAACGATGTAAAATATTTTTTCTAAATCTATTTTTGTTCAATCAATCCATTTGAGTTTTTTTATTATTATTACAGTACGTGAGAAATTCAATTAAAATATTGGAATCGTTCCAGTAAATGCCATTTCCCAAAGAAACTTTCAATCTAGATCTTGATATTCCTTAGGCATCATGTATTTTTTTCATTTTTAAACTGTCTCTCTCTCTCTCTCTCTCTCTCTCTCTCTCTCTTAATCACTCTATTTATCCATGTATATATATATATATATATATATATATATATATATATATATATATATATATACATGAGTGTGTTTATATATATATATATATATATATATATATATATATATATATATCTTTATATATACAAGCACACATATTTATATATACATATATATATATATATATATATATATATATATATATATATATATATGTATGTATGTATGTATGTATGTATGTATGTATAAATAAAAAGAAAGAACAGCAAGATATATAATCCGGTGTGTAGATATTTTTATTTTTACAAAATAGTGCTCAATGTAAATTTACAGAGCATTAATATTATAAATTAATTGATTTAAACAATACCTTATGCAGCTTATATTTTTTTTAAAACAAGTATCATAAAATTCATCGAGTGATTTGTAAGTTAATGCAACTTTAAAATTTTGTTTGCGAAGGGATTTCGACATTTTATATCATTAACTTTACTAATCTACTTTTTATATGAATGATTCATTGTAATATAAATTGAACTGCACCATATTATATATATATATATATATATATATATATATATATATATATATATATATATATATATATATATATGTGTGTGTGTGTGTGTGTGTATAAGGAATAGACTTGAGGCTTCACAAATGTGGTTCAACAGAAGGATACAGAGAATACCATGGACCGAACATTTTTTTAAGGTAAATCACCCCTAACAAGGCGGGAGTGCCACTAGCACGCAAGGGGTTACAGAGAATTGAGAACAAGATTAAAGACGTGTGTTTGAAGTAAGCATACATAGGATGACGGGGAACAAACTCAGGGTGTCAGATGTCAATTGACATTACACGTGAATATTTGAAGATTATAGTCATCGGGAAGATAAGGGGAAACGAGTTCCACAGACGGGAAGTGTGAGAGAAGAAGCTGTTTGAGAATAAGAGACGGTTACATGTAACTATTTTGACAGTGAAAGGGCGAGACCGAGATGCCAGCCTGGTAGCACGTTTAAATTCATGAAGTCCGGTAACCAGCGAAAGTAGCTCGTAAGAACAGTTGCCAAGAAAGTATTTGTAGAAGAGACAGAGTGAGTCCACGGCACGTCTGTGGGATAGCGATTATAGACTAGATGCCAGATCAGGGCCTATCATCTTGTATATCCGTCTCTGGATTTTGTCAAGGACCTCGAGACGTACAGTGGGATCACTAGACCATATATGACGGCACTATTTCATGCAAGGACGGATGGCTGATTTATAGATTTGAACTCAGACAGGAAAAACTTTCTGGCACGACACAGAGAGCCAACTTTCCTTACGGTAGATGAAGCTATTTATTCAATGTATATCAATGGACAGCGTGAGACCAAGCAGACGTAACGAGGCGCTCACAAGGAGTTGGGAATCAGCCATTCTGATGGGAGGCAGGAAGGGTTCTCTAAGCTGTGTAAAGGAGAGCAGTTTTGTTTTGGAGGAATTAAACTTTACAAGCCATTTCCTGCCCCAGTCAACTACAGATTGGAGGTTCTTTTTGAGATAAGCAGCCAGGTCATTTGTGAGAAACGACGAGGTATTAGAGAAAATGGAAACAGAAAGGAAACATTAGGAAGAAATAGTTGAAATTTCGAGGGCACATAATGAAGAAAGAGGGCTTAGAAAATCTGATACTCACAGGACAGATTGAAGGCAAAGAAAAGAGTACTGGACTCTTATACAATATCAACCCTCCAACATATTCGCTGGACAAGTTCCTCATTAAACCAGCAGAAATGTGGTTCTACAGAAGGATGATGAGCATTCTAAGAACCAAACATGTGAGCGACGTTTTAGAGAAAATGAAAACAAAAAGGAAACTTATACTTAATATCAGGAAGAGGCAGTTGAAATTTCTAGGGAACATAATGAGGAAAGAGGACCTGGAAAGTCTGATACTCACAAGACAGATTGAAGGCAAAGAAAAGAGTATTGAATGCAAAATCAATCCTCCAATATATTCGCTGGACAATCTCATGGAAGCGGTGGAAATATGGTTTTACAGAAGGATGATGAGAATGCCATAGACAAAACATGTGACTCTCAATTCAACGAAAATGGAAACAAAAAGGAAACTTTTTCTTAACATCAGGAAGAGACAGTTGAAATTTCTACAGGGAGATGCTGAGGATACCATGCACCGAACATGTGAGCAACGACGAAGTTTTAGAGAAAATGGAAACAAAAAATAACAAACTTATTCATAACATCAGGAAGAGACAGTTGTGATTTCTAGGGGACGTAATGAGAGATACAAACTTTCTTTTCGATTAATATCTAGAAAACCTGGCTGCTCTTCCATTCATGTGTTGTCTTTGAAACGTTTTCTGGCAAGATGGGCCATAGAATCATTTTAATGAAGATTTTTCGTGTGTAATCTGTACCGCTCAAATTATCACTTGTCCTAAAATTGAAAAGTATTATATTAGTTTTGTTTATTTTATCACACCGTCATAAATATTGAAGAAATCGTTTCTTTTAATACTTGCAATAATATCCCAAAACATTATTCCACTTCCATAATAATATCTACCAAGATGAGTTGATTGACTATTTCCATGAATGACTTTCGCATACCTTGCAGTAATTTTGATAGGCTTCTTTATTGCTTGCATATTGTTTTTCATTTCCGCAGAAATTTTAATGATGGAAGACATTTTCTTTTGTATTAATATCTAGAAAGTTTGAGGTCTCTACTATTAAAATAATATCTTCAAAAGCTGAGCGACTTTTTTATGAATTTGATATCATTAAAATATTTTTAGAAAGGTAGTAAATAATCAGCCATGCAAAAGCAGTGATTTATATGAATGTAATCTTGAGTCTTCTTGTTTGTCGTCTGCTTCACTCAAAACACCTCTTCATCAAAAATACTCTGCATTTATCCTGAACCTATCATCAACCTTAAACTGATTTATAATTTCACCGCCAAAAATAATTACCCGTAATGTTTCTCCATTCATCTCTGTTGTCTTCTAAGCACAGGGTTCAACCAATGTAGCTCTACATTCATCAATAAAGATGACTGAAATCAGTTTTTATGTATTTCTTAAATAAACTTTTATATTTCTCTTTGGGATGCTTATCAAAATGCGTTGTTTTGGTTGTGTAATGGGGTCTGTAATTACAACAACAACACAGTTTAGTCTGGTAACTTCTGTTTCTTTTATACATACACAATATGGCTGACAAGCTACTTCTGTGTTTGAATAATAACGAAAATGATGCTTCAGTTTCCTGAGTTCCCGGTTACAACAATATATTTAGGGCAATACTAAATACTGATTATGACTTCTAAGAAGTCCAATGGCTGCCATTATGTTATGGTCCGAGCATTGAGCAGGTTTATCTTATTACAATGCAATGTCTTCATTATTGGACATTTTTGCTACATCTCATGCTGGAATATCTCAAGTTCTGTTACATTTGGTAATAGGACTTTAGGGAAGCTTTCGTATATGTCGTATAGACCAAGTACGAGAAGAGGACACAGAACTGAATGATACAGAAAATAAGTCATGCAAAAATTGTGAGCCACACGAGGAAACATACAAATAATTGCTTTTATTGATGGAAGAATAACAATGTCTCCGACACGGTACTTCAATGTCTGAACAATAATTGAAATGGTGTTTTCGTTTCCTTAGTTCCCGGTTACAAGTTGCTCTCATATTTTCAACTAATAGTTTTCGTCATGTTTCATTTTGTTTGCTTTGTTTTACGGCATATGGGTTATTTAATGTCGACAAGATTTTTATGGATGGTAATAATTATTTACAAAAATGTATTGCTGTTAATATTTTTTTCAAAAATATATTGTTGGGAACATTTTCGTTTTCTAAAATGTTTTACTGATAATATTTTTTAAAATGTGTATTGCTGGTAATATATATATATATATATATATATATATATATATATATATATATATATATATATATATGAAGAAATATACTCTTCAGGTGTTCTATTTTTATGGGATAAAGTGCTCAATATCAGCGATAGAGCGTGTGTAAATATAAAAGTGAACATTGAAGTCAACACTTAGAGGCTCTTTCATGCTAGACGCAATCGTCAAGCATAAAACAGCCTATCGCCTCTAAGTATTGACTTCAATGTTAACTGATATATATATATATATATATATATATATATATATATATATATATATATATATATATATATATATAGTACTGATCAGACTAGACATTGCTTAACATTTTTGAAAAAGAAATTACTAATTCACCCTCAAAAATAAATTTTGGCATTCAATGACCCATAATGTGTTGATATGCCGCTAAACAAACGGACTCAAAATCCCCATTCTTAGGCAGTGTTATATTGTCATCAAGCGGTCACCCATCTTGGTACTGATCAGACTAGACATTGCTTAACATTTTTTAAAAGAAATAACTAATTCACCCAAGAAAATTAAATTTCGGCATCAATGACCCATAAGGAGTTGATATGCTGTAAAAAAAACATAATATCACTAAGTCAGAAGGGGTTACTGGGAGTGAAAGAAAAAAACTATAATTTAGGTGAAAGAACAGGTAAGCCAATGCTAACCCTGGAAATAATTGATAAACCTCTACTCTTGTTCATAAGATTAAGATTCTAACATACGGAACCTTAAATAATCTTTAGATTGATGGTGGAGTGATTTCATGTTGACGACGTCTGGGTGATATTAGGTTGGTGCAAAAATAATGACGTAATAATGTCGTTTTTTGACATATTTTTAACGTCAAAAAACGACATTATTACGTCATTATTTTTGCACCAACCTATTATTTATTGCGACATATCTAGTCAAGAATTTTACCGTCCTTTGATTGTTCTTACTTTTGACCCTACACTGTTTCCTCTTTTGTCTTTATATATATATATATATATATATATATATATATATATATATATATATATATATATACATACATATATATATATATATATATATATATATATATATATATATATATACATACATATATATATATATATATATATATATATATATATATATATATATTTATATTTATATCAAAATTTTTGCATGTTTATATAGAGTTGTTTGCCTGACAACAGCTCCTGATTTATAGCGTGTTTGCCGAATCGGATCTGCAATGCACCTTGAAAAGTAATGGCGTCTTTTCGCCTGAAAAGTTTCAATTCTGTGT
>OZ010607.1:18157689-18247689 GCA_963932145.1 Acanthosepion lycidas | reverse complement strand
GGCAGTCTTCCTTCCTCCGAAGACTCTCATGGCAGTCGGCATTTATTACCCGAGTCAAGACGAAACGAAACACGTTTGCCTAATCATCTGCTTTTTAGACGCAACCGAATTACGTTTGGATTCATAAGCATTAAATTGAATTAAGGTTTAGCTTCGAGGTCGGGATATTGCTCGACTTCGTCAGCCTGATGGCTTGATGCTTTTCAAATTTTACCGTTCCGTTTTCACTTATAGAGAGATAAAACGAAAATAAATGGAGAGAGACTTCATTAAGCATTTTCAAGAGGTTTGTTTTGATTCTCTTTAAATCTTTAATCTTTTTTTTACGGGTTGGCAGTCTTTTAAACACACCACCATCTTGGAATTTTCTGATATGTTCATCCAGCACTTCGTTGTATTGTGTAAACTGATTGATTTGTTTTTTACTGTCTATCAACCTTTTGTAGGTTATTTAAAGGCAGAAAGTACTTTTAGATCTTAAAAAACTTTCTGTCGATAATAATGGTTTTATTATACAAGTCTTACTAATTAAACCATAGCTGGGAGAGGGAAAGAAGGTTCATGCCTTTCTCAAAGATATTTACGCATAAGTGAATATAACGCACACAACTGGAATTGGAACACGGCTCTCCTGTTAGCAAGCCGTTACCAATTACATCACCCTCACATCCAAATTACAGCACCTGGTATTCCCAAGCGGTCACCCATCTTGGTACTAACCATTCCCAACGTTGCTTAACTTCGGTGATTTTACAAGATTTGCTTTGGTTTGTTTTGTTTTACAGCATATCAACCTCAATGGACACTATTTACATTATTCGGACTACTCTCCTCATCTTTGTCGCCATATTTATTACAACGTTTCGGCCGTTGTACGCTCCGGCCTTCTTCAGGTGGTTGGAATATCAAACTGAACGCTTTATTTCACTCACTAGAGTAGACTGTTTTAGTTCCACGTGCCATGTTTAATGGATGTCAGTTATCAGTTATCTCCTGTTCATTTCCACTGCCTTGACCGGGTATTGAACTCACACTGTTTGGGTCCTGACACTGGATCTAACCAACGCCTTTATCCACTGTGCCATGTGTCATCGATGGGAATTAACAGGAGATAACTGATAACTGACATCCATTAAACATGGCACGTGGAACTAGAACAGTCTATCCAAGTCAGCGAAATAAATGGTTCAGTTCGACATGCCAATCACTTGAAGAAGGCTGGAGCGTACAACGGCCTAAACGTTGTAATAAATATGGCGACAAAGATGAGGACAATAGTCTGAATAATGTAAATAGTGTACATAATACCTCATCTCAGAAATATAGACAGATACCAACCTCAATGGGTTATTTAATGCCAACAAGATTTTTATTGCTGGCAATATTTTTTTTCAAAAATGTATTGTATGTAATAATGTTGTGCTAAAAATAATTATATGCAAAAATGTATTGATGCTACTAAAACCAATTTAAATTTTCATAGTGTTTTGACCCCAGTTTACTGGTTAACTATTTGCCCATAGTTGGGACCCTAACAGGTGCTACCACCCGGGGTCAGGGTGGACCTGGGAACACCAGCAATTAAGAGGTGGTTCCACGCTTCTCAAAACCTCCCGATCTGAGACCTTACTGTCAGATAATGTTTATCGTCTCACCCAGGACGCGATCTTACAAGAACATGTATTTTGATGTGATTATTGCGCTAATTAATACTATTTCTGCACAATACAACTCAAAACGTAGACACAGAAATGTTAAAAATGAACCATTTGAAAATGTCTTGTTTGGCTGAAAGTTCTTGAAACAATAATCAATGTGAACACTTACGTCTGATTTAATCTTTATAAAAGGAAAATTGAAAGATACTTAGAAAAATGTTTTTTGATTTGTCCGTCGACTTCTTTGAAACATGTGTAAAAAAAGATTACGGACTTAATATACAATCTAGAAAAAGACCTCCAATCAGTCGTTAACTGAGACAGAAAATGATTGTAAATTTTAATGCCTCCAAAATAAAACTGCTTTCATCGCTATAGAGAACGTTTTCTGTCTGCGATCAGCATTAATTACGCTAGACTCCAGGAGAGCAACACACTGTGGATCAGCGACCTCGAATCAATAGCTGCATCTACTGCAAAGCACGGTGTGTCACGGTGTCATGCTAGAATTTTTTTTCTCGTCGCGGTCCATGTTGCACATTTAAAAATCTACCATTCGTCCGTGGATAGCTAGAGGCAAGCGGACGTCTAGCCACACTGATGAGCTGTAATACAGCGAAACAGTGTGCCTGGATTGAACACTGTTGCCATATCTAGTCTGTACATCTTGAGATTTTTGAGACTTTAGTCAATTTCTCACTGACTTGACGTGATTTCCAACTGTCATTTCTCAGATAGATTTATGGCAACTGTACTGCTGCCCACACTACAGTAATTTAAGTGTACTACTAGATTGGCATCTAGATCCCACCATTTTACTGTTGAAATAGCTAAATGCAACCGCCACATATATTCCAACAGATATTTTTCTCACACTCCCCACCTGTGGAATTCTTTTCCGTTTAACTGCTTCCCTGATAACTACAATGCTTAAAAATTTAAATGCAACGTCAATCACCATCTTGTCTTCTTGAGCTCTTTTTATTTTTGTCCCACTTTGAACTCAAGCCGAAGGGCACATTTCCTTAATCACTCTCCTCATTTCCTTAAGTTTTTCGAATACACAAGACGGTATACGGAATTAAATCCTCTAAAATCATGGTATCTACTCAAATATGCGTATCGACGAAAAATTACGTTTTGTGTAATAAGAAATAATGTCCTGTTAAAAATAGAATAGCTATCAATTCCTAATATATATATATATATATATATATATATATATATATATATATATATATATATATATATATATATGAAGAAATATAGTATTAAGGTGTGCTATATTTATGGGATAAAGTGCACAATATCAGAGACAGAGCGTGTGTAAAAATAAAAGTGAACATTGAAGTCAACACTTAAAGACGACAGTCTGTTTTATGCTAGACGCAATCGTCAGGCCTGTTCCGTTTATTTGTATCTATAAAAATAACGTATAGACAGAAAATAACTATATATATATATATATATATATATATATATATATATATATATATACAGAAATAACTATAACTGTATATATATATATATATATATATATATAACTATATATATATATATATATATATATATATATATATATATATGGAGAAAAATATTTGGAAAAAACAAACAAAAATCCTTAAATGCAATTAAGTTGTTTTAATATGAATGAAATGTCAACGTCTGACGTTTCGGTTTAATAAACCTTCATCAGGACAATATTCATTAAAATGCAATTAACATAATCAGTTCAACATGTCAAAGACGATGGACATAAAAACAAAACTTATCCAAAACAGATAACTGAAATTTTTTTTTCTTTGTCATGTTGAACTGATTATGTTAAATCACCGCAAAAATAGCCATTTTGTTTCAACACTTTTGATGTCTTTTCAATGTAAAATTTATATACTTGTATATATATATATATATATATATATATATATATATATATATATATCTGTGTGTGTGTTTGTAAAATTTAAAATAGAATATATCTTCGAAAGGACAATATGAATAAAAACAAAAGAAAAACTTATCGTAGCCGACGCGTTTTGTCCTCGGGGAGTAGGGAATTTATGAAGGCAAATGCAAGGATTTTATTTTGTGGCAAGTATTTATATAAAAGCAAAAATGTAGTTTCTTTTTTTTTTAAATAAGAAATACTCATAACTATTCATCGGGTTAGCCGAAAAGTCCAGGTAAGATATGGAGGACGCAAACTGACACAATTAAATATCTAATAAACGAAAGTCAGTAAATGATGTTCTTAAAAAAATTCAAGTATATCATTTACTCACTTTTATTTATTATATTTTCAATTAGTGTCTTCCATAGCTCCAAGGAGATCTTTGTACTATTATTGTGTTTGCGATGATCGGTGATATAACTTATAATACTGCTCATAAATTGTTGAGAACTGCGAGATTAGCGCACTCTTATTTCATTTCCTTCGAGATGGTAAGACATTTGTGGGAATTGTGTCTAATAGCTAATGTCTTACCATTATGTGGAAGGTATGTCGGAGAGATATATGTGGGAGATGTCTTATCCCTTTCTTTGTATAAAAACCATGAAAAACAAAGATCACCTTGGAGTTGGGTGATTAAAAATTAACAAACACCAACGGCTCTAATACACACACACACACACACACACATATATATATATATATATATATATATATATATATATATATATATATATATATATATATATATATATATATATATATAAAGAGGTAATCATACAATAAATCAATTAGTAATATTAATGTAATTAATGGCGAATTCTCTTCGTTAACAGACTTAATATAAGGATTAATTTTCTAAAAATTCACTGAATGACGTAATCCTTATGCATAAAATTGTTGTCAGATGAATCTGGTGTATTTTTAGAGCAGCAAGTACTTTCGAAAACTTCATGTTCTCATCGTCAGCATGTGATTTTTTTTTTTTTATTAGCAATAAAACTCCAAGACGGAATAAATGAATTTTGTAATGTAATAAATCCATGAATTCTTTTGTTTTTAGTGAAAATTAGTTCATGTCACATTAAATGGAAAACATTGGCATAACTGGTTTCATTGCTTCTTGAATCAATTAGTAATATTAATGTAATTTGTGGCGAATTATTTTCGCTAACAGACTTAATATAAGGATTAACTTAACAATTCACTTAATGAGGTAATCCTTATGTATAGAATTACATATACTTGAACTATATACTTAGTTCATGTCACGTTAACTGGAAAACACTTTCAACAATTCGTGGATTTACCACATTGCAAAATTCATACAAAAATAATCTCACTTGAAATATTGGAACTTTAGCGTTGCGACTTGCACGTTCCAATATTATATAACCGTTAATAAATAACACATTCTTTAAAAAAAAACATCTTTCGGCCTACAATATATTTATTTTGTCTTCAAGTTTTATTTTTAAATGAAAAAAATTACAGCCTGACGATGAGAACATGAAGTTTTCGAAACTACTTCCTTCTCTAAAAATACACCAGATCCATCTGACAACAATTTTATACATAAGGACCGCGCCATTCAGTGAATAAGATAGTCAGTTAATGCTTATATCAGATCTGCTAGCGAAGAGAATTCGCCCTTAATTACATTAATATTACTAATTGATTAATTGTATGATTACCTCTTTATAATATAAAATATATTCTGCCCAACATAATACGTATATATATATATATATATATATATATATATATATATATATATATATATATTACGAAATGGACAAAGTCCGACAATTTATTTATTAAAGACATTTTTATGTTTAACGTTCTTTTTATAGATACAAGTATTTAAGTAAATGCTCTGTTTATAATAAACAGTATTAAATAATATTTACATTCAGGCCGGTAAATGTTATTTAATACTGTTTATTATAAGCAGAGCATTTACTTAAATACTTGTATCTATAAAAAAAGAACGTTAAACATAAAAATGTCTTTAATAAATATATATATATATATATACATATACAAAGAAGCAATCAAACCAAGTAGCCAATGCGCCCCATGATATCAAGGAAAACTACGTACCCCAGAAACCAAAAAATACCTCTAATATATATACGCTGTGGCAGAAATACCTTCCGCATAATGGTAAGACATTACCTAGATTAAGACACCACTGCCACTAATCTTTTACCCTTACTGGTGGGTATTTCTTGGGGATATATGAAGGAGCTATTTCTATCGCACTTAATATAAATCAATATTGCCACTAATGTTTTACCATTGCGTGAGAGGTATTTCTGTTAGGTATAGGTGGATGCTATTTCTGCTCCATTCGGTAATATACAATCTTATTTTTATGAAAGTAGAAAATATACTAGTAAATAAAACGTTGATCTGGAAAGTGAGATAACTCAATTTACACAATTGATCTCAAAGGCGTATATGTTTCTAAAGTATCGATTCACTGGAAATAGCCTTTGGGCTATGATTCGACAGATTGATCCAAACCGCGCTTGTGCAATGTGTCCCCAAAGATCGAAACGCCATTCCATTCAAATATAAAGATAGGAATATATTTCAGTGGATTATATTCAATTCACGGCGCTTTGTTATAAGGTTTTGACCTTTGGCGTCTCTTCGCAGTCTCCAGTCACATCGATAAATCGTAGATCTTCTCAGAAGCGATGGTGAAACTTTCATCATTGTCCAAATATCGGCATTGTTACCGCCTTGAATACCAATTTCAATAATATTGTATCTGCCCTACTGATCTCAGCGTCGTGACGTTTTCGACGTTTCAATGGCGGTTAACAATACCGGCGTTCACTCTCCGACATTTTTTTTTTCATAGCTTTTCTTTGTTCTTCCTTGTTCAAGGCAACTTTTTCGGACGCACAATTATTGACATCGCGTTACTCACAAAATAATTGATCCCACGCTTTTTTTTCCCGATCACTGTTATTAATCCGATATTTAAAAAAAAAAAGAAGGAAACTTTCGCCTAAGACGGGCTTCCCTGAACAAAGCCGAAACGACTTTATCTTTGTCACCAAACATCAAAGTGCGACGCTGAAAGGCAGACAGGTGCATCCCAAGGTAAAAGAAAAGTAATTTATGAATTATTTTTATATTAAAAAATCTTTATTTTTAAAAAGCTAGAGCCTTCAGTGTATGTCTAGAGACTTCTGTGTATGAAGATAAATTAATCCGTGTCCTGGGTAAGACGATAAAGTACATCCAACAGCAAGGCCTCTTTGAGGAGTGTTGAACCACTTCTTAATTGCTGGTGTTTCTATGTCCACCCTGAACCGGGGTGGTAGCACCTTTTAGGGTCCCAGAAAACCGGAAAACTGTGGTTAAAACACTATGAAAGTGTAAGAATAGGTTTTAATACCTGAAATACTTTGTAAAAAAAATTATTACCAGGAATACATTATTACCAGAAATACATTACCATCAATATATTTCTGGAAAAAATTACCAGCGATACATTTTTATGAAAAAAATATTACCAGCAATATATTTCTGGAAAAAAATTACAAGCGATAGAATTTTATGAAAAAAATATTACCATCAATATATTTTTGGAAAAAAATTACCAGCGATACATTTTTATGAAAAAAATATTACCAGCAATATATTTCTGGAAAAAAATTACCAGCGATACATTTTTATGAAAAAAATATTACCAGCAATATATTTCTGGAAAAAAAAAAAGTATTACGAGAAATAGATTTTTGAAGGAAAAAATATTACCAGCAATAATTATTTGAAAAAAATATATTACCAGCAATAAAAATTTTGTTGGTATTAAATGACCCATTGAGGTTGATATGCCGCCAAAAAAAAACCAAACCAAACAAACGAGACGCCATGCACATGGATTCCATGCCAACTCTCTTCTATTTGACATTTTAAAATGGATGCTAAATTCCTTAATCTTTAAGTGTAAAATCCCTGTTTGTCTCCCTCAAGGGATTTTAGTCAGCCATTATGTAACTCTCTAGAAATGGCTTTTCTCTTTCTTTTCTACAAATATTTTTATGGTAACTGCTATGATGAGCTTTTCTTGCGTCTGATTTCCTGAATACATGAACTTAAGTTTGCTACTAAATTAGCACTTCGGTCTCACCCTTTTACTGTTGAAATACCTAATTGAAACCACCACTTCTACTCGAACAGCTACTTTTTTCACACCTCCAGACTGTGGAACTCCCTTCCATTTACTTGCTTCCCTGATAAATACAACCTTCAAAAATTTAAATGCAACATCAATCGCCATCCTCTGTCTTCTTGAATTGTGTTCATCTTTTGTCTTTTCCTCAATCCTTCCCATACTCAATCTTTTGTTTCACTTTGCCCCGCCCCAACCTGCATACTAGGGGCATTAAATCAGCGTTTCTCAACCTTTGTGCCTCGGGTGCGCTAAGCCGCCCTGAAATGTAGCCAGGAGGGCCGCAAGTTAACAGAAGAGTAAATTTATGAATTATTTTTGTATTAAAAAAATCTTTATTTTTAAAAAACTAAGGACGGGGAAATCAAATATCTTAAAAATAGGTGCTTATTTCTGGAGATTGCTTTAGTATTTACTTATTTTCAAATTTCAGGACTTACTTTTCCTTATTATAATTTAAAATACGTCAGTGAGTGTGTTATGGTCCGCTTCCTCGTACCACGCTGATAGAACCAATAAAGAAGAACTCGAACACAGGCATGAAATAACACAGATATATTACAAACAGAAATATATACAGAGAAGTAGAAGTGTTAGTACGAGCAATCAGATTTAGTAGGGAGAACAATATAGTCTCGACCAGTATCACTATTCCAATGTCTTGTAGTAATTGTCCTAACGCGACTCTGTTTCGGACTGCCTCTGACTTGACTGATCGACTCGCTCGCTCTGACTGACAGACTTCTGACGGACTTCACTCCAGACTTCAGACTGAACAGTATTTAGTCAACCCCACCCACGATGGCATCATGTGGCACAAGGCCGGTTTAACGTGGGATCTCCGAGCCCGTGGGATCTCTGAGCCCGTGGGATCGGACAAAAATATGCCTTTTGAACCTGTATACACGGGTTCAGGGTCGGTTTACCTCACCGAAACCTCACTCCGCCCTTCGGCGTAACCCCGTTCAGGTTCCTCCCCGCCCGAAGGCAGAGAGTCCAACCGATCAGCCGATCAGCCGGTCGCCCGACCGTATTCACGGGTTCAGGGTCGGTTTACCTCCCCGAAAGAGACTCCGCCTTTCGGCGTAGCCTCCTTCGGGTTCCTCCCGCCCGAAGGCAGAGAGTTCAACCGATCAGTCGGCCACCCGACTTCGGACTGAACAGTATTTTGTCACCCCCCCCACGAGGGTATCATGTGGCACAAGGCCGGTTTAACGTGGGGTTTCCGAGCCCCTGGGCTCGGGCAAAAATATGCCCTTTGAACCCGTATAAACGGGTTCAGGGTCGGTCTACCACCCCGAAAGCCTCTTTTGGGTTCCTCCCCGCCCGTAGGCAAAGAGTTCAACCGACCAGCCAATCAGCCGGTCTTCCGACTTCCGACTGAACTCTCTGCTTCCTCTTGAGGCGCAGTATTTATTACGTATGGAATAGTCCATTATGTTATTATGGGTAAGGTCCCCTAACAGAGTGTTAGTTATTCGACAAGTGCACCCTGAAATGAGAAAGGTTTAGAAGCCGTAAGGAAAATTGTAAAAATACTTAACGACTTACCTGTTTAATACCGCAAACTTACGATCAACTATTAAATCTCATAAGACCAAAAATGAACGACTAGTTGGAATTGTACATTGTTCGAAAACTTTGATCGGGGAAAATTCTCTCTTCAGTATTAATCGAAATATATAAATGAAATATAGCCGAAAGCACGTTATTTTTGTGAATTATACAACGCACAGTTTCACAACTTTATTTAGAGCTATACCAGCCGTAATGATAATTGTCAAATACAGCCACATCTCAGTTAACGACTTCCATGTTTAATACGTCTAACTTGCGTCAACTCTATAAAATCGCATGTTAAAATAAATCTATCGACATTATTTACATTATTCGGACTATTGTCCTCGTCTTTGTCGCCGTGGAGGCAGTGGAAAACTTTCACTTGAAATTAACAGGAGATAACTGTTAACTGACATCCATCAAACATGGCACGTGGAACTAGAACAGTCTACCCCAGTGAGCTAAATAAAGGGTTTAGTTCGAAATTCCAACCACCTGAAGAAGGCCGGAGCGTACAACGGCCGAAACGTTGTAATAAATATGTCGACAAAGATGAGGATAATAGTCCTAATAATGTAAATAATGTACATAATACCTCATCTCAAAAACATAGACAGATACTGAACGGCCGAAACGTTGTAATAAATATGTCGACAAAGATGAGGACAATAGTCCGAATAATGTGAATAGTGTACATTATACCTCATCTCAGGAATATAGACAGATACTGAAAGGCCGAAACGTTGTAATAAATATGGCGACAAAGATGAGGACAATAGTCTGAATAATGTAAATAATGTACATAATACCTCGTCTCAGAAATATAGAGATACTAAATCCATCTTGTTGGCATTGTACAGTGTTTGAAAACTTTGCTCGGCGCAATCTATCTTCAATATTAATTAAAATGAATACATAACTTAAAAAATACATTTTTAAAAATGACTTTTACTGTATTTACAGCATGTAAACTGTATGTAAAACAATCAACACCTCGTGGAGTTTGATACAGAGGTACTCCGGAGAAAAACAGCTCAATGATATATTAATTGACAGTGTCTTAATATTTCTTAATTATTTCCCCGTGAACGGTGGCCGTCCATAACTAAAAGATTCATGCGTTCTCATGTAATCATCATGCAGTCGGCAACAGTAATTTGGGAAAATTGCTACGTTATACCAATTTGATAAGTTCAAGCTATGACAAACGTATTGGATATAGAGATGCTTTTCAAATTTGTCTAATACGTTTTCTGATCAGATTGCATAAACAATTAAAAATATCTATGAAAATGTGTAAACGGTGTGCTCCTGATCTGGCATCTACAGTCACTTTCTCACAGATGTGCTGTGGCTTCCTCTGTCTTTTCGACAAATATTTTCACGGCAACTGCTCCGGCGAGCTACTTTCATTGGTACCCCAAACTGCATGAATTTAATCGTGCTACTATGTTGGCATCTCAGTCCCACCCTCTCACTGTCAAAACGGTTAAATGTAGCCGTCTCTTCTACTTCAGTAGCTTCAAGTCTCGCACTTTCCGTCTGTGGAACTCCCTTCCTCATGCTTCCAAGATAGCTATAATCTTCAATTATTCAAATGTAATGTCAATCGACATCTTCTGATGCGTAAATCGTCATCACTGTCCTTCTCTATATCCTTTCCTCAAATACCCTCTTTACTCTCGCTCTTACTCTCTGTAACCCATTGCGTGCTAGTGGCACTCCTGCCTTGCTTGGGGTGATATGTTTAAAAAATTCATAATGGATATGTAAATTTATTTTTGATAATTTACAACAGTTGGGGCACAAGACTTATCTAACTACCTAACCCTGGTAGCAATGTTAGTCTCACGCACCAGAACCTGCCTGGCTAAAACTATATCTAGAGATCCCTCCACCCACCTCCGCCCAGAACAGACTATCCTTGAGAGATCTCAACTTCTTCACGAGATGTTGGATATATTCGATAGTGAAAACCTATTGCTATCCTTATTTCGCTCCCACCACTTACTCCCGATAACCGTCCCCACTAATTCTGCTCCATTAATCTAGTCAGTTGTTGCCGGAAGTCCCTCCTCTCTTGTAAAGTCAAATTGAACTTCCAGTGTCCAGCCATTCTAGGCCTAACACCTAACGCCATCCGAGCACAGACATACCTATGGTGCAAATAGCCTTAGCAGTGAAACGTGGAACAATCTAGCAAATCTAGATAGACCATCTTTACTAACGTCCTACCGAGGTAGCAGGCTACCCGGGTAGACAGTCACTTAAGAGTCCATGACTACATCTCCTGCCCCGAATGATCGACCCGGTATCTATCAACGAGCCCAACGTCGTCGTTAAGATTGACCAGACTACGATCGCTCGACCTCCCGTTAGCCACCAGCCTCCTGTCTAACTTTGAATCCAGGATGGCATTCCAGCCCTCTATGAAGACAGTGTGCGACGAATCCACCAGAAATGGCCCCAACCGACGGAAAAAAAGCAGAATGCCGCCAACGCCTGTGGGATATGTAAGTCTTAATGCCCTATATAAGGAGAGACGGAGTCTAACTGGGACTCTCCCTGCACACATTTGGACCATCTTTTTTCAAATATGGAGAACCATCTTGATACTTGGAAATGTGTCCTTGACTGACGCCAAATGGTCTCATACTTTCACCCCTTCCAATATTTCCTTATGATGGTTATTACTCCTGTGGCTTGGAGGAAAATCTTTGGGTCCTCCGTCGACGTACAATTGTGGCACAAGGCCTAAAAGGGGTAATGTGTTGAGGATGGTCGTCACTTACTATCTTATACCTAGCTAATCCGATTGGCGACCCATTCACTCGTTACAATTCACGACAAGAACTCATCCATCATTATTCAGTCCTACATATACCACAATACCGCATACTCTCTTGGAACCTACAAAAACAACCCATGGCATAAAAATTTAATGAGCACAAAGCTCTATACATAAAAATCTATAAATGATATACAATGAGCGGAGATGGGATGGACCCAGAAAACACAGTAAATATCAAAATAAAGATAATTGATGTTAGCTGAACCCGTCAAACCCTAAAAGGAATTCAGAGAGGCTGCTGTATTATGCCTTTAGACAAAATCAAGTGGCTCTCTTACTAAAGAAGAGGAAAAGGATGAAATAAATACAGCCAGGGGAAAACGAAGAAAACTGACCCAGGCCGGCACATGTTAACGTACTAGTATTAAACGTAATTTATCAAAGATCTACCAATATGATTCTTCTCATGGCTAACGAGAATTGAATTGGAGAGGCATACCACGGTCATCACATGTAAATCACTTGTAAATTGATGCATTTCGAGAGCAATGATTACCATTTTCCTAGCTGTATGCATAATAATATCTCAACCCGTTGCATGTTCTTGGAATATCTTCTTACAGAGAATTTGTGGCCAACGAAGGTAAGAACCAACGAAACGGAATAAAATCGATGCCTGCAGAATTCATCCAAGAAATGATCCCGGGTTTAAATCCATATTGTCACCAACTATCATTTCTGGATAAAAATAATATAAATGATAGTAGAAGGCAAAACTAGGAGCATATTGTAACCTCGGGGCGTATATTCTAGTGTAACCGATTTTATATCAGGCAGTATAAAGTATCCTAACTTATACATGATTATAAAACTAGCGAGGCTAAGATAACACCGCATAGACGCTGGACATTATGTCACTTGTATTTACTACAAAATAGTATCATAAAATTATTTTCCGTTACCAAGAGAATCATTTCTGTTAAGCTTTATCTGAAAGTTCTTCTTCATTTTCTCTTTTTTTAAAAGACCACATTTTGCCGTCGTCGTATCATAAAAACACATTTCCACTGCCAAGTGAGCTACTTATCATAAAATTATTTTCCGTTACCAAGAGAATCATTTCTGTTAAGCTTTGTCTGAAACTCTTTCTTCATTATCCTTTTTTTCAAAGACCACATTGCACCCTCGTAGTATCATAAAAAATGTCCACTGCCAAGAGAATTACTTCTTTCAAGCTTTGCTTGAAACTTTTTCTTCATTATCACTTTTTTTAAAATACCACATCGTAACTCCATAGTATCATAATCATATTTTCCATTGCCAAGAAAAGGATACATCATTTTGAATGCATATATTTTTCTGTGCATGTCTTTAAAAGAATTAGTAATATCTCCTTAGACCCTTCAAAGCCTCAGAGAAAAAAAGAAACCTGACTGTTCCACGATGAATATTTAATCCGATTCAAGTAGAATTTTTCCAAGCCGTCTCCGTTCGAATATATTTTTTTATTTTCTTCTGCCTTTTCTGTCGACTTGACAGGCCAGATATTTTGCATTCGCCAAAACCGTTAATCAAATTTGCAACGGCTTTTGGTCCAAAACTGATTTCTTTAATGTAATTCTGATTTATGGAAATCGCTCTTAAACTGTGGGACGTTCTGTATAACTTCAAGAAGGCATTATGGGGAGGGGGAAGAAAGGCGCGGAAATGAATGGAATATGACAAGATAATAATATCGATTCGAACGTAGCAGAAATTCGTAATTTTGTTGCATACACGAACGCTGACTGTAGCTTTTTTTTAGAGGTGGGCCGCGGATTTTTATGCCATTTCAAACTTGCATGACAACCTCAATCGACAGAAACAACTTGTACGGTGTAATGATGAATGTTCATCTAGTAAAATAAAATGAAACAATTTAGGTTTAACATTAGAGGAGGACAAAAAGAGATCAGCAGCAATTATATAAACACCAAAAGAGATTGAATATAATGAAAATCGAAGGCATGTGGTTTCGGGTTTTCCTTCGAACGGTCGATCTACTTTCGAGATTATTCTTCCGTCATAAATCCGGCATTTATAGAATGGCATATAAACTTCCTGCTATCCGGTTGTCTTGTTACCTGAAGTATTAGTCTTAGATTGCTTTAAAATTTGTTTTTTTTTATTACTCTAACTCTAAAATCAATAAATGAAGTATGTAGATTTCCCAAGTTAAAACGAATACAGGTCTAGTTCCTGTCGAGAGACACATTTTGTTTAATAATAAATTTGATCTCAAGACCGGTAGACATTACTTGCACTGTTAGAAAGAAACAAACAGTGATACCCACTGAAATACATATTTTTAACTCAATGTAATATATATATATATATATATATATATATATATATATATATATATATATATATATATATATATATATATATAAGTAGAAAATAAAGAACAAATAGGAAACGTTTATCAATCTAACATGTTTCATTTTTATTAAATATTCGAGATTGAGACAAAACTGTCAAAAAGACAAATTTGTTTGGGACGATTTTTGTTGGTCAGTCACGTATCACATGCATTGAAATATACATACATATAGAAATATCTACAGCTTTAATGCACGGGATACGCGACTGACTAATGAAAATCGACTCAAATAAATACCAGAGAACAAAACATGTCAGTTAAGATAAGTTTTCCTTTTTCTTTATATATATATATATATATATATATATATATATAATAAAAAGGCTTAAACACTAATATTCCATGGTCATAATTTATTCCATTGGAATCGTAAATACGATCCAATTCATCAGACCTACAAATTCAAAAAGAAAACAGAAGAAACAACTCCGGGAATAAAAAATAAAATTTAGAGAGAGTATAAGTATGAGAGTGTGGGACGAATGTTAGAGCTAAAGAGAGGGGTAGCAGACGAGAGAAGGTGAGGGACTAAAGTTTAACAGAGATAAGTTTTAAAGAGTGGAGTCAAAGACGGTTTAAGTGAGAGAAATATGAATGTTGTCGGATGTCTAATACATTAAAGATGTAACCGGAAAGAATACATTTTGTCGTGACATACACACACAATAGACGATCTAATCTTAACGATCAGAAGGGGGAGGGAGAGGAAAATAAAAGGGTGGGAGAGATAGATGGGGCGGGGAAAATTAAAACTGAAGGGAATTTATTAATCATTGAGTTCTACCTGGATTCGATCCGCTTGGAATGTTTTTTTATACAAAATATATATGTATGTGTATGCATGTATGTATATATATTTATATATTTTTCATATGTATGTGTATATTTACCACTAATATTATATATATATATATATATATATATATATATATATATATATATATATATATATATATATCGAGAGAGAGATACAATTATAAATACAGTAAATGATATGCTCATTATAAACAGTACTAATTACATTTACAAGCTTGAATGTTCTAAAAATATACATACATGACTATAAAAAAGTTTTAAAAAATTAAGAGAAAACGTTTAAATTCATCCCCTTATGTTATTTAAGATATAACATATGAATTAATCCCAAACCAAATTAATTTAAATGATAATTTGCATTAAAAATATCTCAATAACAACATTTATTCGCTTTCGCTAATTAAACATTGAATTGTGTCACTTCGCATCCTCCATACTTGCTGAGAATTTTCGGGTAACCTAAGGAATATTTTTGAGCGTTCCTAAATTTAGATTTTTTGAAAAACTAATAATATTTTGACCTTATCTATAAATACATGTTACAAAATAAAATCCTTACCGTCAGTGGACGAAACGCGTCGGCAAAGATAAGTTTTTTATCTTCAATTTTTGGATTAGGCTTATATTTCACATCACGAAGAGGCAGTTGAAATTCTGGGATACGTAATGAGGGCTTGGGGAATTTGATACTCATAGGACGGATAGGGATAAAGTGGGACAGGGAAAATCAAGGTGTAACATACCTCATGGACAAATATATATATATATATATGTGTGTGTGTGTGTGTGTGTGTGTGTGTGTGTGTGTGTGTGTGTGTGTGTGTGTGTGTGTGTGTGTGTGTGTGTGTGTGAAAAGTGTGTATATATAAATAATAAATATAAATATATATATACAGTGGGGTGGAAATAAATATTCGTACACTTGAAAAATTGTATTTTTATAAATGTAGAAGCCTTAAATAAAACAAATTTCGGCACATTTTATGTATAAAGACACATACTATTAAAAAAATAATAATAAACCTAATTAATTCTTGTTCTAACAGAAATTAATGCATTTTTTAATTCTAACTGGTGAAAAAAGTATTCGTACAAATCAATAATTATTAGAATAAAATAATCAATTAATTATGAAAAAGTATATTCTAGAATGTACTAGTAAGGTTATCAGTAATTATAGTTAACGCTATTAGCCATTATCAGATCATTCTGCAATTTCTAGTCTTACGAGAAGGTTCTAATAATGTCTAAAGGTAAAGAATTGACTATTTCACAAAAACAACACATTTTGTCTCTTTGGAAAGATGAGAACCGTTACAGAACGATTTCTAACAACCTGAATATTCCTTTTGCTACAATTGCTTCGTTCATTGCAAGGTTTAAAACTCGTAACAGCGTCGAAAACCAAAGACGAAAAGGTGCTCCGAGGAAGATTTCTCTAATATCAGCAAGGATATTAGGACGCCATATCCAACAAAATCCACGGGTTACCCGAGAAGAGCTGCAGGAACATCTCCGTGCATTAGGGATTAAAGTAACCAAGCGTACAATAAGTAATGAACGACACAAAAACAGTCTGAAATCCCGCATCCCAAAGAAAATCCATTCCTCTTGAAATGGCACAGAGATGCTAGGCTAAAATTCGTTAGAGATCATAGGGATAAAGAATATTTGTTTTGGGAAAAAGTACTATGGACAGATGAAACTAAAATAGAGTTGTTTGGTCATAATTATCGAAATCATGTGTGGAGGAAGGACGGTGAAGCCTACTTACCAAAGAACACGTTGTCAACTGTAAAGTTTGGTGTTGGCAGTATCATGATCTGGGGCTGTTTTTCTGCAAAAGGTGATGGCAGAATATCAATAATAGATGGCAAGATGAATGCTGAAAGATACCAGAAAATCCTGCAAGAAAATTTAATGCGTTCTGTTGAGAGACTTCGGCTACCTCCTGATTGGGTTTTCCAACTGGATAAGGATCCTAAGCATACCGCTAGATCTACAAGGAAATGGTTAGCTGAAAGTAACGTTGATGTTTTGTAATGGCCAAGTCAGTCCCCAGACTTGAACCCAATCGAGAATTTATGGCGATATTTGAAAATTCAAATTGGGAAAAGAGCACCAACAAATATCAAGAATTCGAAGACAATATGCCAAGAAGTATGGGACAAAATACCACTCAATATATGCAAATCATTAGTTGAGACATACAGGAATAGACTGGTAGCTGTTGAACCCAATAAAGGATATTACACAAAGTATTAAATTAAGTTAATATGTTTTTTTTTTGTTTTGTACGAATACTTTTTTCATCAGTTAAAATGAAAAAAATGGATTAATTTCTGGTAAAATAAGAATTAATTAGGTTTATTACTATTTTTTAATAAAATATATCTTTACACATAAAATGTATCAAAATTTGTTTTATTTAAGGCTTCTACATTTATAAAAATACAATTTTTCAACTGCATGAATATGTATTTCCCCCCACTGTGTATATATATATATAAAATCCTGAACAAACCCCCATGCCTGAATAGTATTAATAAAAACCCTACACTTAAATTAGACAAAAACAGTGAAAAATTATGTGATTGTAGAAACCCAGAAGACTGCTCATTGGAAAATAAATGCTGCGTCAAATCTGTGGTATACCAATGTACTATCTCATCCACTGAGAGTCCTAATACTAATATGATATACGTTGGGTCTACGAAGAATGAATATAAGGATCTTTCAACAATATAAATAAAAGAAATCAGACATTTCTATCTAAATATTTTTGGGATTTGAAGGAAATGAATAAAACACCAAAAGTAAAATGGAAAATTATAAACAAAACTAGAACTTGTAAAACTTGGGATGACCCATGCCCTTTATGCCTACATGAAAAACTACACATTATCAAGTTTCTAAATAATAAAAATCTATTAAACAATAGACACGAGTTAACGGTTTTTTGCAGACATCATAAAATTTTTACATTGAATAATTAGCATAAACAAACAAAAAATAAAATAATTTTTAAAATCCATAGTCCTAATAAATAGTTTAAATACGCTACAAAAAAGATAACCCTTTATGAAATCGTCAAAAAACAAATGTTACGGCGGTTTTTTTTTTATATATACACAAAACCCTTTCAGAAATAAATAAAATAACAAAATAAATAAATCACCATAGACACGTAAACCAGACTAGGCGAAATCATCTTCCGTTTTAAATTTAGACACCCCAAACTTACCCTGACTTGACATCTACGAATGTAACTCTATACTGATACAAATTATTAACACCATGCACCCCTTTCTATATGAACAATCGCGCTGGCCGTTACCATGGAAATTTTTATTTCAATAATGAATATGCTATTAAAACACGTAAATTTCAGAAATAAGTTATTCCCAAAAAAATTTCGCTTGAAGATGTAACAGAGCTTACTTTAATTCAATTTAATTTAAATAATTATATTGAAGTTTTCGGCTCTTGTTTTGAAACATGAGAACTCTTATGTAGCGTATTGGAATCATATTTTTAAATATATATATATATATATATATATATATATATATATAGATAGATAGATAGATAGATATAATTATTTATATATTATATGCGCGGTACTTATTAGAAAGCGCTCAATATCAGAGATAGAGCTAACATATTTGGTTGGATTGATGTGAGTTTCTGACCCTGGGTTTCACGGTTTTGCGATCGTCAGACAAATTTTTAAAATTGGGTTTATGTAGATTGCGTGTATTGGTGTTATTATGGAAGTAGCGGGGGGAGTCGTCGTCGTGATGTCATAGATACATGTCCGAGACATTCACGAGATATTTTTTGCTACACTTCTGATCTTTGAATTTCAACATACAAATGCGTATGTACAGGGACAACAGGACCCATATACATACATATGTCAAATCCCATACTGTCCACATATGTTTATGTCTGTATTAGCCCCGGCGGACGAGCGAGTGTGTATGTGTGTCTGCGTACCTCATCGGGTGTATGGACATGCATAATATTCGTCCTCCGACAGGATTCAAACCTGTATCCTATACGTAACTGTCATTTAGCTTGACGTGCCTTAACCGATTTGGCTCCAGAGGAGCGTTCTCGGACATTCAGGCCGGTAAATGTTGTTTAATACTGTTTATTATAAACAGAGCATTTACTTAAATATTTTTATCTATAAAAAGAATGTATAAACATAAAAATGTCTCAAAATAATCTTCGGACTTTGTCCATTGCATAATGTGTGACGTCATTTGTTTAAATTTGGATGTCCTTTGAGCAGATATGAATGTACGTGAGAGATTCATAGAAGATTGAAGTTCAAATACAGTAAATTCGACCTTGTTAACCGAACTCTGACTCTTTAAAGATACTAGAGGTGAGCTCAAACGTTTGAGCTGTAGTGTATATAGTATTGCGTTTGCGTTAATCAATGAATCCTTTTAAAAAAGAAATTCTGTTCTGAAGATTTTGATTCTTTCTCTTCCACTAGGCAGATACCCCTAGCTTTTCACATCCATGCCCCCCAACCTTGTCAGTAACGCCCTTGACATTCTCGCTGCAATTAATCGATAAGTAAGAGAGATGTGCAGTTGTTTCAATGCACATATGCAGTTTCTTTGATTTCGTTGCATCATGCCAGCCTCCGGTAGTTGGAATTTTCCAGGAAGCTCAGTTGAAGACGAGTGTATCTTGGAAAACGATGAGCCAAGCGGCCTGACAAAATCAATCTTGTTCAGCCATGTTGTAGCGTACAGCTTGTCAGCGCTGAAAGTGTATTCCGGGTGGACTCTCGAACGTGTTTCGCTGCGTTCACTTTCGCACAAACAGCCTTATGAAAGGCATATATCAACCATTTCTTCTGCCTCCTAAATATGGGTTAATTTCAGGGAGAAACATGGAACGATTACTTGAGCCGAAAATTTCAATATAATTATTTGAATTAAATTGAATTAAAGTACTCAATTCAATTCAAATAATTATATTGAAGTTTTCGGCTCTTGTTTTGAAACATGGGAACTCTTATGTAGCGTTGGAATCATATTTTTAAATAAATAATTATATTTATGCTCTACTTTTGTATCGAGCACTATTTTTTTTAAATAATAAAAAAAATACTTAAGAACTTTGAATTATTTACCTAACGAGATCTTTCCTATTTTCTATATATTTTTACCCTATATATATATATATATATATATATATATATATATATATATATATATATACGTGTGTCTGTGTGGTTAGAACGCTCGCATTCTGACCATGAGTCGCGGTTTTTCTAGAAGGAGACTTCCCTGGTGTTATCCGACTGGATGGGGAAGACCCCAGAGTTCGGCAAGTGCCTGACAACTATACCACAGTGTGACCTATCCCTGTGAGTGAAATTGGGTAGACGGACCTTGGGGGCCATGGATAACTGTGCTAGCACTATGTCACAAGTCGTCGTAGCCGAGAGCTTGAGTGTGCTGGCCTTGTTCAAAAAGATAACACTCTCTTTTCCAGAAAATGTAACTAAGATCTGTTCTCTGTTCAACATGGTTGCAGTATAAACCACAGGTGGACACTAGTAGACAGGTATCCTCGAATACACGTGACCAGCTACATAGATATATACATATATATATATATATATATATATATATATATATACACACACATATATATATATATATATATATATAAGAACGGGTTTGTAGTGGTTCCAACGAGAGAAAAGTATGTATATTAAAAAGAAGAGAAGAGAGGTACCGTAAACGTTTTTGGTTGTAATGTGGATTTATTTAGAAAAAAATATTATGCTTTGTTTTCCATAATGTTACACTACACGTGTTTCTGGTCTCGTGACCGTCTTCAGGTAAAAGCGGAGATTTCCACATATTAAAAATAATTAATTTTTTCTTTTGTTTTTCAATGTTAAATATTCTCGATATGAAACATTTTCTGTGTTTGTAATCCGAATTTCTTTCTTGAATTGGCAAATACTCGGTTAGTGATAAACCCGGTTGATGCAATTCGCAAATCGAAGCAAATTGGTATCTGGGGAAAAAAAGAAAGAAGAAGAAATATCTGGGCAGGGTGAAAGAAATCGTCCAGTGCCTTAATACGCTAAGCAAACCAGAAAATAAAAAAAAAACTTCCTAAAGAAGCAGGAACTACCTACCTAGATTTCAACGAAAATGGATCATCAGTAATGATAATATATATATTTAGGATTTATACATACATACATAAATACATATATATATATATATATATATATATATATATATATATATATATATATATATATATATATAGCTGGCTACGCGTATTCGAGGTTACCTGTCTACTAGAGTCCAAATGGGGTTTATACTGCAAGTACGCTGAGCAGACCTTAGTTACAGTTGCTGAGAATTAACGTGTTATCTAGTGTAATCAACAATTTGAACAAAGCCAACACATTCAAAGCCTCACCCACGATGACTCGTGACTTTATACTAGCACAGCTATCCATGGCCCCCAAGTGTTCCGTCTATCCAATTTCAATCACAAGGCTGGGTCAACGTGTGTTATGGTTTTCAGGCACTTTCCATGGGTGCCGCACGCTGGTATTTTTCCCTTCCAGTATGATAACACCAGGGAAGTCTCCCTTCTGACAAATCGAGATGGTGAGATTCGAACCTGGGTCTCATGGTCAGAATACGAACGAACGTTCTAACCACTCGACCGCATGCATGCATGCATGCATATATATATATATATATATATATATATATATATATATATATATATATATATATATATATATATATATATATATATATATATATATATATATATTAGGTTGGTGCAAAAATAATTTCGTTTTCTGACATATGTTACAATGTGAGAAAACGAAATTATTTTTGTACCAACCTAATATATATATATACACACACGTACATATATATAAACACACACACGTATATATATACACGTACACACACATATATATATATATATATACACACATACACACACATATATATATATGTATGTATATCTGTGCATTTAGGCAGCAATGCTTCTTTCATTCGACAGCCAATGTGCTTTTATTAAATTTTTCAAACAATATCTCATATATATATATATATATATATATATATATATATATATATGTATATATATATATATGTATATATATATATATATATATATATATATACACACGTACATATATATACACACGTACACACACATATATACATACACACACACTCACACACGCATATATATATATATATATATATATATATATATATATATATATGTATGTATGTATATTTGTTTATTTAGGCAGCAATGCTTCTTTCATGCACATTTCATTGAATACGACAGGCAATGTGCTTTTATCGAATTTTTCATACAATTTCTCATATATATATATATATATATATATATATATACACGTACATATATATATACACGTACACACACATATATACATACACACACACACTCACACACACACACACACATATATATATATATGTATGTATGTATATTTGGGTATTTAGGCAGCAATGCTTCTTTCATGCACATTTCATTGAATACGGCAGGCAATGTGCTTTTATTAAATTTTTCATACAATTTCTCATGCGATCTAATATAATTTATCATCCGAAAAGAAAAATATTATTGGATCGCATGAGAAATTTTATAAAAAAATAAATAAAAGCACGTTGTCTGTCGTATTCAATGAAATATGCATATATATATATATATATATATATATATATATATATATATATATATATATATATATATATATATATATATATATATATATCGATGACAGAACTCACTATATATTAACGACTGTATAGTGAGTTCGATCCTCAAGTGCCACTTCTAAGCTTAGAAATCAATATACAGAGAAAGTCAACCAGACCTGCTAATCACAATATTTAGATTTCGGCATTAAATATCCAGATTTCAAAGCTTTTAAACAGAAAATGAAACGTTTTATATGGACTAGGAACAATCAATGTGCTCAAGCAGCGGGTAATTATTTCATTTCCTTCCCGATGAACAGGTACTGGGTGGAGGGATGGCCCCTGGGACTTGACCTCATATTAATTTGAAACACCTGGCTGTGTTATGGATGTTAGAGAATTCTGTATGTAAAGAAAAACACATAAGTAAACACCTAAATGCAAACCCCGAAAAAAAAAACACTGTGACACTATGAAAGTATAAAAACAGATATTTATAGTAAAATAACCAACAATGCATACTTAAAGAAAAGTGACTAACATTACTTTTTATAGCACAATGACCAGCAATACATTTTAGAGTAAAATGGCCTACAATATCAATTTTATCGGTACTTGAAGGCATAGAATTGGGTTCAAAATATTTAGATGAGGGAATTAAATAACCCATAGACGTTGATATGCCGTTAAACTAAATGAATCAACCATTTTTATTCTAAAAAAATCCCTCCTTACTAGACAAAGCAGCACCTATCATAGTCATGAGGGAGAATGTGATGATACGAGCCATGATATGTTAGAGTGTCTAACGTGTAGCAATAAAATATTTAGTATTCAATGCTTTTAAATTTCATCCCTTTTTGTCTATGTTTAAACATGGTAATATATTAAGAATGTTTTTCACATTGTCGATTTAAGCTGGTTTTATGATTTAAGTACACGTGAAGAACTGTTGACTTATGGAACAGTCTCCTTTCATGATGTTTTCACAATGACGACAATCTTGACCTCTTCAAGGCTAAGGTTAACCATTATAATTCTTTTCGTATTCTTATAGCGAGAATTAAGTTCCATTCGAACAGCTTCTTCCCAAGAATTGTGGCATTGTGGAACAGACTACTAGCAGGAAGATTTCGCAATCACGTATTCCTTTAATAAGAAGTAAGTTTCATACGAGAAGCTTCTTCCCAAGAACCGCTGCTTTCTGGAACAGACTCCTGACAGGATGTTTTCTCAGTCACTAAAATCTTGACCTCTTCATATTTAGGGTTACCCGTTATCTTTTCTTTCCTATTCCTATAGTAAGAAGTAAGTTCCATTCAGACAGCTTCTTCCCAAGAACTGTTGCTGTATGGAACAGATTCCCGGCAAGAAAATTTCACAATCACGATACACTTCAATTCTTCATGTCTAGGTTAACCGTCATATTTTCCTTTCGTATTCCTATAGTAAGAAGGAAGTTCTATTTGGACAACTTCTTCCCAAGAACTGCTCCTTTGTAGAACACACTCTTGTCAGGATGTTTTCTCAGTCACTACAATCTTGACCTCTTCCTTTCTAGGGTTAACTTATATTTTTCATGTCAAAAATTAATACTGAATATCAATGCATCATCTATCTCATCAAAATAAAATTCAAGTTAATATTATTATTAACATTATTAAAGTAATAATAATTAAAAAATATAAATTGTAATAATTTAAAATATTACGGTGAAGTGCGACAGAAAATCGAGTGGCTGAATGAGAACTTGAGTAAACAACTCCTACATTATTTACCTACTTATCCAGATAGTAGAAAATGGTTGAGTTTATTTGCCTATTCAAGTAGTAACAAAAGGTTAAATTTACTACCTATCAAGTCAACAGGAAATAGCTAAATGTACTTAACTATCTAGAAAGCAGCAAATGTTTAAATTTACTTGTCTATTCATTACGCTCCAAAGGTTTAAAATTATATATCTCTTCAGGTATTAGGTTGGTGCAAAAATAATATCGTTTTTTGACGTTAAAAATACGTCAAAAACCGATATTATTTCTGCACCAACCTAATGGTCTTCCGTACGAAATGTACTTGAGGCAGTCGCCCGTCTTTTTTCTATTGCTGGCACTGATTTTCAACAAGTGGATGAAGCAGTGGTCTATACCTCAACGCTTGTAATCAAGTTGTTTCGCAAGAGCAAAAACGGTGGGGATTGGGTAGATAATTAACGGCCTTTGACGATGTTAAATATAGAGTTGAAGATTTTAGCCAACGTCTTAGCCGGCCGTTTGCTGCTGCCCTCTGTAGTCTGATTGGTCCCGAGCAGACTTGTGCTGTGAAGGGCAGGGCTATTCAGGACAACCTTCATTTGGTACGCTTGATCATCGAGGAAGTCGGCAGTGACGCCGCGCTGATCAATTTAGATCAGTCCAAGGCTTTCGATAAGGTTGACCATCGATTTCTGGAGGCTGTTCTTTTGGCCGCCTGTTTCGGGCCGGACTTTCGCACTTGGATCCGACTGCTGTATGCATCCCCAGGTGCGCTGGTAGAAGTGAATGATCGAAACCTTTCATTTTGTCTCGCTCTATTCGTCAAGGTTGTCCGCTGTCTCCATTGCTGTACGTTCTTGCGCTGGAACCTTTCCTGCGTAAGTTGAAGACGAATCCGGTCCTTCGCGCAATTTCCTTACATGGTGCTACCACCTAGGCCAGGTACTCCCCCTATGCTGATGACGTTACGGTTCTTGTGTCGACCAGAGCCGAAATTAACGAAGTCAGCAAAGAAATCAAAGGCTATGAGATGGTGACAGGGGCCAAGATCAACCGAGATAAGACTGTTGACTTGTGGTTGAGTTAGATTTACTTGCCTATCTAAGAAGCAGCAAAGGGTTAAATTTATTTACCAATTCAGGAAGTAGTTAAGGGTTAAGTTTACTTACTTATTCAGGTAGCAGCGAAAGTTTTTCAATGTATTTACCTGTCCAAGAATCAGGGAAGTGTTAAATTTACTTACCTACCAGTTAGCAATTAATTGTTAAATTTATTTTCCTATTTAGGTTAAAAAGGTTACATTTAGTATTACCACAGGCAAACAAAGTTTTCAATTGAAATACGGATTAAAGCAAAGATTAGAAAAGAACGGATTCTTAACAATCTTTAATCCCCTAGATGATTTCTCCATCAGATAATCCTTAAGCTACAGTACCGAGATTTAAATCTCATGTTACTTTTCCAGTCAAGATTACACTAACAAAAATTCGTAGATAAGGAAAGACAAAGAAAGACAAGAAAAAGATTTGGCTTACAGCTTCAAATTATAGCGGGAGTTTTGTCCAGTATTTGTTAGTAAATTTGGTGACATGATAAGTCAAAGTTCAATTTGTGGGCTTAATACTATGTATATACTCAGTAGAATCAGGTTTGGTTTGGTTTGGTTTGGTTTATGGTATATCACCCTCAATGGGTTATTTAATTCCGACAAGATTTTCATTGCTGGTAATATTATTTTCTTCAAAAATGTATAGCTGGTAATAATTTTTTACAAAAATATATTGCTAGCTGTTTTTATACTTTCATAGTGTTTTGACCCCAGTTTGGGGATTAACTATTTGCCCATAGCTGGGACCCTAACAGGTACTACCACCCGGAGTCAGGGTAAACTTAGAAACACCAGCAATTAAGAGTCGGTTCCACGCTCCTCAAAACCTCCTGATCAGAGGCCTTGCTGTCGGATGTAGTTTATCGTCTTACCCAGGACGCAGATGTAGTTTATCGACATACCCAGGACGCGGATGCAGTTTATCGTCATATACAGGACTCGGATACAGTTTATCATCATACCCAGGATGGATAGAATTAGAACAAGTGGCCACTGAACCATTGCCTAAAACGAGAAATCCGTACAGACAATAGAATGAGAACAATTTACCTCTGAAGATTAAATAAAGGTTTCAATTCGAAATTACCTGGAGATTACCTGGATACAATTGCTAAAATCTTTGGATCATAAGAAAAACATGAGGGTATTAGCCTTTAAAAAACTTAGTTTTTTATCTGTAATCGAAAATCGAGCGTTACGGTTGATAGCTAATCACTACAAGGTCAACTAATAAACTGGTCCTTTGTTATCGCTGTTACACATAAAGGTGTTTCAGAAAAAATGATATAATTTCGTAATCTAATAACTTGACCAATTCCCATTCAAGTGATCTCAAATTTTGTAGAAACAACTCAAAATTCGATGTTTACTGTTTATAATTGTTGTGGAGTAGCTGAACACCCCCACAAGATAGTCTAGTCTAAGAATATTTAAACCGCACTCTCTGTTACTGAGCGGAGAAAGTTAACGATTAATCTGTGTTCTCAACCCTGTATCATTATTCTCCGGAGTGAACTGCTTCTTATTTTCTACATGTTTATCAACCTTTACTATTTACGACACAACATTTGGTAACGAGGACGAAATAAACCCGAAAAGGAAAAATTTCGACTTCCAAATGAAATAGTCAATTCAAAAAAGTTTGATGTTGTGGAGTAGCTGAACACTCCCACAAGATGAACTGGACTAAGACTAAACAGAAATCTCTTTTACTGGGCGGAAGGATTTAACGATACACTGTTTATTACATTAGTCTGTTTTCTCAACTGTGTATCAGATTATTCTCCGGAATAAAATACTTCTTATTTTCTCTATGTGCGTCAACAATAATAATGTTTTTTTTTCTTTTCAGATATAAAAATACCATTCGCTGGAAAAAGAAAAGTCGTTTTGTGTTTTCCAGTATGCACAAAGAAGACTGCATTTGGAAGAGAATTCTCTAAAAAGGCACCAATTGCAATGGACATGGCACAGAGAGTTCAGAGGAAAGTTAGATTACCGGCTTGACGTGTATCGTGCGCATATCAAAACTGACCACACGTATTCGAGAATATCCGTCTACTAGGGCGGCTAGACAATCCCTATTAACAGATGCTTGTTCAGGCGCATTTGTGTTTATTCAACAAACAGTGAGTTATACTGCAACTATGCTGAGCAGACCTTAGTTACAGTTTTGGGAAAGAGCGTGTTATGATATGGGCACGTAGCCGAGTGGTTAGAAGTTTGTATTCTGACCATGAGACCCGAGTTCTCACCATGGTCGATTTGTCAGGAAGGAGACTTCCTGATGTTATCAGAAGTGGGGTCGATCCCAGCATGCGGTACATTTGGAAAGTGCCTGAAAATTATAGCACGGGTTGACCCAAGCCTTGCGAGTGAAATTGGGTAGACGGAACCCTTGGGTGCAGCCGATAGCTGTGCTAACACGAAGTCACATGTCTGAGCGTATTAATAAAAATTAAATAAAGGATTCGGTTAGGAATTCCATGTAGGTTTCCCGTGATCAGCGTGTTCCCGTCCACAAAGATAACAACAACTAGGATGAGGGTATTAGTCTGCATGTATATAGCTGGCCATATTCGAGGATACCCGTCTACTAGGGCGGCTAGCCAATCCCTTTTACAGACGCTTGCTCAGACGCATTTGTGTTTATTCAACACCCGCAGAGCCCAACTGTGGTTTATACCAGAACTATACTGAGGAGACCTTCGTTACATCTGGGAAAAGGCGTGATTAACAATTTGCACAAGGCCAATTTGAACGTGCTAGAAAAGCTATCGACGGCCCCCAAGTGTTCACTCTACCCAATTTCAATCCCAAGTTTTGGGTCACCCTGTGGTATGGTTTTTAGGCACTTTCCAAAGGTGCCGCACGCTGGGATCAACCCCTTAACTCCGATAACAGGAAGTTGACAAAAAGACTTTGGCGAGACTCGAACCCGGATCTCATGGTTAGAATACGACCATTCTAACCACTCGGCTACGTGCTTATAGACTAGACTAGACGATATAGTTACTCAGATATTTACATTTCAAATGACATCAATTTTTTTAGACACCCTGTATACTTGCTTCTATTGATTATTGCAGGAATTTCTGAAGATGGCAGTTTTTTAGGACATTCTATTTAGAAGTAATACCAAGAAGACTGTGATGCATCAAACATTACTATTTCGATAGTATGGTTTGATAGATATGATTGAGTTTAGTGAACATTTGTGTAAATCAGTCACCATACTTACGGTTCGATCAGTGGACCTGTGCTCGAGACGCGACCCATGGTCAATTCCTCTGTGCAGAAAAGCGAATCACTGATCATTAGAAATTCTGTCTGGAGAATATTGATCCAAAATACAGTAATTCTGACACAGTTTGTCGATTATATAGCCTTCCATTCTTCTGCTAGTTAGGTCCATCTTCTGCTTCTCCGACTTCTTTCAATCATCTTTTGTTGTATCCTGGACACTCGGAAATAACATTTCCGGGTTTGACACTCGGGAAAAGAGTGTGGGCGTTCTTCATATTGTCTCTCTTTCGTCTGCCTGCCTTTTCACCCAGTAAAAAAGCACGAGAGCCACTCAATATGGAGGGTTATTATGGAAATGCTACTGATGAACAAGGTAGATATGAATTCAACAGAAGGTAGTAAACAAATGAGGATTAAGATGAACAATGGCGATTTACCCTTGACGTGAAGAGGTCAAGATTGATGTGTTCAAGAGAAGCATCCACGTGGGTGTCAGTTTCACAGAAGTGGCGGTTCTTGGGAAAATGTGCCTAGAGGAATGTCTTGAGAAAGATAGACAGATAGAAAGATAGAGAGAAAATGAACTTCATTAGAAAGAAAAAAAGAAAATGAACTGAATTGGATAGATAGATAGATAGATAGATAGATAGATAGATAGATAGATAGATAGATAGATAGATGGATAGATAGATAGATAGATAGAAAAGGGACATTATTAGAAAGAAAGAAAGAAAGAAAGAAAGAAAGTAAATGAACCGAATTAGATAGATAGATAGATAGATAGATAGATAGAAAGAAAAAAAGAAAGAAAGAAAATAGACATCATTAGAAAGAAAGAAAGAAAGAAAGAAAGAAAATGAACCGAATTAGATAGATAGATAGATAGATAGATAGATAGATAGATAGATAAAAAATGGACATCATTAGAAAGAAAGAAAGAAAGAAAGAAAGAAAGAAAGAAAGAAAGACAGAAAATGAACCGAATTAGATAGATAGATAGATAGATAGATAGATAGAAAATGGACATCATAAGAAAGAAAGAAAGAAAGAAAGAAAAAAGAAAGAAAGAAAGACAGAAAATGAACCGAATTAGATAGATAGATAGATAGATAGATAGATAGATAGATAGAAAATGAACTTCATTAGAAAGAAAGAAAGAAAGAAAGAAAGAAAGAAAAAGTAAATGAACCGAATTAGATAGATAGATAGATAGATAGATAGAAAATGGATATCATTAGAAAGAAAGAAAGAAAGAAAATGAAACGAATTGGATAGATTGATAGATAGATAGATAGATAGACAGAAAATGGACATCATTAGAAAGAAAGAAAGAAAGAAAGAAAGAAAGAAAGAAAGTAAATGAACCGAATTAGATAGATAGATAGATAGATAGATAGAAAATGAACCTCATTAGAAAGAAAGGAAGAAAATAAACGGAATTAGTTAGATAGATAGAAAATGGACATCATTAGAAAGAAAGAAAGGAAGAAAGAAAGAAAAAAAGAAAGAAAGAAAGTAAATGAACCGAATTAGATAGATAGATAGATAGATAGATAGATAGATAGAAAGTGAACATCATTAGAAAGAAGAAAGAACAAAGAAAATGAACCGAATGAAATAGATAGATAAAATATGAACTGAATTAGAAAGAAAGAAAGAAAGAAAGAAAGAAAGAAAGAAAGAAAGAAAAAAAGAAACCAACCGATGGTTATTTAGGTTCACAATCTCATCTTTGCATATTTATGCAGGTTGGGTGGTTGGAGGAAGATGTGTATTTAAATAATCAAAATCCCTGTATGGTTATGATATCTAGATTGATTTTCGTATATATTTTCATTTATTTGTTTTCTGCATTTTTCTTTTTCGTGTATTTTTCGTTGTTATCGTATTTTGGAATTTAGAATAACGTTTATTAGTTTTAAATTATTTGAATTTATTTCTTTATTTACGTCATCATTTTTACGTAGCGTAGAAGGAATTTGTTTTCCTACCTGGATTTGGAGCTAAGCTGAGATCTTTTTACATGATTTAAGCCACGAAATACCAAGAATGACACCTGAATCGAATTTAATATCAACATGGAATCTTTGTATTAAGATGATCTGCGGTGACCCCAATATATATTAGGCTCCCATGAAGTGATATCAATGTACGGTTTGCACACGATGTCTCATGAGTACATAAACGGAGTCAGTGTTGACATAGGTTATCCTCATAACCACTACAATCTGTCCTCAAAAGATGGCAGTGGCTGCCCCAGACATGTAAACAGGTGGTCGACCCACCTGAGCTTAGGATGTAGATACGAGAAATAACAGGAAGATATATAACCGCCCTGCCCTCGAAGAAAGAAATGTTTGAAGAAAGTCCCAGAGCCAGATATCCTCACGCTGATATTTATTGACGAAGTTTAGAAATGAAAGATTTATTCAGAGTTTTTTATTAGTCTTTAGAACAATAATAAATTTCGGTTAGAAGATTTTTTTTTCTGGGAAGGTAAATGTCCACTTCAGTGTCCGTTCAACTTCCATGGGATACTGAAGCAGAAGAAAGCCAAAGTGACCTTGTTAACACCACTAAACACCTCAACTTGAATTGTGACGTCATTTCCAACGCTGAGAGTTTGTCAAATTCTTTCAGGAAAGGTGAGATTGGAAAGAAACCAAAGCATAGATTTACATTGTTATGAGATTCGAAAGCGGCATTCTCGAGATTTTTTCTCCGAAGTAAATTTCCATTTGTAGCATTTTTAGATCAAAATTATGGTTGAATTTATTTCTGTGTATGACTAGTGCATTTGATAAATTGTTAGGTACAAGGTCATTTTTGTGTTCATAGATACATTTTTTTTTAATTTTTACGTTTCCTCATTGTATTGTGAGTTACAAATTTGGTAATTTATTATATATATATATATATATATATAATTCGACCTTGCCTACCGAACGATCCTTGGTGGCCGAGAGGTTAGGCACGTCCTCATATATATATATATATATATATATATATATATATATATATATATATATATATATATATTCTCGCTTCTAGCGTCTTATATGCACGTGTTTATCGTTGCTTAGAAATCATCCATGTAAACAATCACAGACTATCATCACTGTCTTGTCCGTATATTGCTTAATATGTTGTAATTGACATCTTTGATAATGGTTTAAGTAAGCCGAAAGCTTAGAATGTATAAAAAAAAATATGGATCAATATTGTGAATTTCTTTCTTCGTTCAACGATAATGTTATTAAACTTATCAGACGTTACGAAAAAAAATTACATAAAATAAATAGACAACACTTGTCTATATTATTTAATGAAACGTGCGTGAATGAAAAGATGCTGCCTAAATACACACAATATATATATATATATATATATATATATATATATATATATATATATATATATATATATATATATATATATATATATATAAATACCTGCTCGTGAATTATTATTGTTATGGGTGTTCTTGGTTCTGATCATATCCAATCTTACCTTTCCTGAAAAAATTACTACTTTCTCTCAAAATAAACGACTACAAAAACGTACAAAACTAAAACGGTTAAATCCAGCTTAAGCTTTTGAAGATGGACAACAAATACGTCCATCCCAAACCATAAAAATCTGATCACAATTTAAACAATATTCATTTATTAAAATATACACTATTTTAATATATTAAATAATATTATTTTTAATCATTTTTATCTTTGTATATTTACTCGCTTAAGTTATATTTCCATGGGTTGTTAGCTTTCGTGTAATGAAACTTTCAGTCTTAAATATTTATCGGTTGTGGTATCCGATTGTTTGGGTCAATGTCTGTGGATGTGTGTGCATGTATTTATAGGTATCTATGTGTATGGAAAGTGCATTCACTTTTAATTGTGTATGTATGTACGTGTGTATTGGTTTCCCTTCCCCCACTTCCCCTTTTTTCTTTTTTTATTTTCATGACAGACCGTGAAGATGTTCTCTGTCTCGTCTCTTTTTGTGTGTGGATATATATATATATATATATATAAATATGTCTTGGTGCTTATATATTAGAATCTGATTGCGTTTGTTTTACGCGTGACTTTAGGACCCCATTCACACACTCTTAGGATTAAAATGTATACATTGTCAAAGGAACGGATATTAAATTAGCTAAAGTAACTTCAATGAAGAAATAAATTGAATAACATATATATTTCTTCTTTTCTCCTCAGTAATTTTATAGTTGTAAACTTAATAGCGATTAAATTTTAAATTTTGGTTTTGCAATTAGCAGTTTTAAATTTTAATATTAAATTTTATCATATAATTTAGTAATTATTCGCTGGAATAAATTCTTTTTTAATACTACCCATATTTTAAACATCTGAATAGATATAACATGACTCCGTTGTCAAGCTTTTTGAATTTTCCTATACTTGTGTTTTGATTGGTCCATCTAGCCTTTGTAACAACGTTTTCCCCTTGCGAAGGATTGTTAATTAATTTGAAACTTTTAAAACCATTTATTTTACATTCAACATCATCACTTCATAAGACACCATTTTTGTAGTGATTTTATAACATATTTATGTTATAAACTTTTTTTTAAATAAATAATTATACATATATATATATATATATATATATATATATATATATATATATGTGTGTATGTATCTTTAATAATATTAGTTCACTTTTGTCTTGTCAAACTTTGAATTCTACCAGTCTGTGTCCTCCACTTGTTTTTACTGACCTTTCAACCAGCTCATGAATATTCATGAACGTTCTCAAATTTAAAAACCTTGATAAATCAATGATATCCTTGGGATTTTATATAACCAAAGGCAACAAAATAAATCTTATATTTACCTTGATAAAGTCCCTCAGAATACGATGAAACGCGTCAGCTAAGTATAGGTTTCCCTCTTGTCTTTTTATTCATATATATATATATATATATATATGCACTCCAAGTAGAAACAGGATTAATCTTTACTTATAAATATCATAAAGAAATACACTATCCCAGTTGACCCGAACAAAATTTTTTATTATCTACTATAAAAATTTAAAAATGCTAACGTTACCCACAAAACTAACAACATACCCGCAAAATCAAAGCTAAAAAGTAAGCATCCTGGGTATGACGATAAACTACATCTGCGTCCTGGGTAAGACGATAAACTACATCCAACAGCAAGGCCTCTGATCAGGAGGTTTTGAGAAACGTGGAACCACCTCTTAATTGCTGGTGACTATTTTTGTAGGGATTTTATAACATATTTATGTTATAATTTTTAAATAAATAATTATATTTGCTCTACTCTGTATTGAGCACTATTTTAAGAATAGTATTTGTTGGTTATTGGAAATTATACACCAATCCTATACTTTTACACGCACACACAAACACACACACACACACACACACACACACATACATATATATATATATATATATATATATATATATATATATATATATATATATATATATATATAATTGTGCGTGTGGATGCATGGAAGGGGTAAGGGATAATGACTCGGAATTAAAATTTACACACACACGCACACACACACAGACACACACACAATTATATATATATATATATATATATATAATTGTGTGTGTGTGTGTGGATGCATGGAAGGGGTAAGGGATAATGACTCGGAATTAAAAATCGGAGAGTCGAGTTCGAATTTCAGTTGAATTTATTGCATTCACTTCTGTACAAATATCGTTTGGAAAGGGACGAATCAATCTATTCGTTTCACTCTAGGTCATCGGATAAATAGTAGGATGATCCGATCTCTTAAATCATGTTTTTGACACGCCTGAATCACAAAAGAAACCGAGGAAGGGTCGTTTGCAGCACCAAGTCTCTGTGTTCAGTTCTTACGATCTGTCTTCTATGTTCCGCACAAACCTTCATTATCTACTCTAATAAAATCATATGCCAGTTTCTAATCAGTTCCAAGGACACATAGCTCGAAGACATATATATATATATATATATATATATATATATATATAAGTAAACTTAAAGAGCCAGACTTACCTACCTAGGTTTCACCTACGCGGATCTTCAGGGCGGACTGGCTAAAGAAGTGTTATGAGAACAGAAAATATATAACCTACAACACGAAAACATGACCATGTAACTAAAAAAAAAAAGAAAAAAAAAACAAAAAAAACAAGCAGTAACACAACAACGGGGGCTTAAAACAAATTTATTCAAAAACATAAAAAAACAAGAAAAGAAAAACAAACCTATTTTATTAACCAGCGTTTTCTATGTCTACACTTACTTAAGATTTCCGTTTTAAAATTTAGCAAATTATTAGGTTCTTTAAATAAAGCGATGGCTAACTTATCGTCTGTACATAGAGGACAACTTTATTACCTGCTTTCTATTTATGGCATTTCTTTAATATTTCCCATTTCAAAATGGTGTCTTTGTTATAGCCATGTTTAATTTTCCATACGTAATTAGATAACGTTGTATTATGTTTAAAGTTTTCGTTATTAAAACTACTAATACGGTTATAATACCGTTTTTTAAAACTGTTTTGGGTAGATCCTATATATACTTTAGGATTTTCACAGTATTGTTAAGTCTATCCTTGTTTATTTTTATCTGCTACACCACGCACTCTTGCTGACACTTTCCCTGGAGGGGACAGGCATTCTTATTCCTACAATTATATTTGGGAGGGGCTGTACGTGGTTTACCCTTAATTTTTCTTAAGTTGTATCCATTAATTAAGCTAACCACATTAGGCATACAACTATAGCTTAATTTGACATAGTTTTTATTAAATATTTTATATAATGCACTAGTTTGTGGGAAATTTTGTCTGAGAAGTCTAAAGAATACTTTGCGTATTTTAATTTTTCCCGTAGAATTAGGTTTGTCTGTACGTATATTTATTAGTATATATGGAAGAATGGTTAGAATGTTCGTATTCTGACCATGAGACCCGGGTTCGAATCTCACCATTTCGATTTGTCAGGAAGGAGACATTATCGGATTGGAGGGGTCGAGTCCAGCGTGAGGCACCTTTGGAAAGTGCCTGAGGACCATACCAGATGGGGGCGTCGATAGCTACGCTAGCACGAAGTCACAAATCACCTCCGAGGGCTTTGTACAAATTTTTCATCACGCTAAATAACAATGACTTTCCCCAAAACTGTAACTATGGTCTGCTCAATATATTTGCAGTATAAACCACAGGGGGCTCTGTGGGTCTTGAATAAACACAAATGCGCCTGAGCATGCGCCTGCGATAGGGATTGGCTAGCCGCCCTAGTAGATGAGTATCCTGAAATATCGTGTGGCCAATTTTACTAGTAGTAGTACAAATGTATTATAGATGCAATTGTCAGGATACTTATTTTTCCTTAACACTGTACCTGATAAAAAGAAGACTTTTACCCGAGTATTTATAGTATTCTAAACTTTACCATATCCCAGCAGTTTATTGACATTACCTCCATTAATGGCTTTTTTTCGTTCCCACAATGCATCAGTCGGAATCATGTTCCTCTCCGACCTGACAAGTCCGAATGAGTCATAAATTTGTCCGCCACGCTTGCATCTGAGTCCGGCTCACGCCACTTGACGAAGCATAGCTTAGTCTGACATAAGGTCAGACTAAGCTATAAGAATTTTTACGAAATAAAGAAGAATTAAGACATTTACGATAACTCCAAAGGCACTTTGATGAACATTTTGGTTAAAAAAATAATGAAGATGAGTTTTATTCAGTTTATTAAAAAAAAAAAAAAAAAAAAACTTACCCAAGACGACATTTCTGAACTCGTATGTATGTATAGTAGTACTATGACTTTCTGAAGCCCTTTAAAACTTTCTGGAACATTTCAGAACTTCCCGAAACTTCTAGGTCTTCCTTGAACATTCTAGAACATGTTATTTGTCTATTTGTATGTTTTGCTATAGCTTTAATCTGTTATATTTGTTAAAAAATACTTAAGTACTATCCAATTACATCATTAGGAAATTGGAAAATAAGGCTTTTTTTACCCTCATTGTGGATCGAATTTTCGGTTTGCGGTGACCTTTTTCAAGATCTAAAACAAATTACTGCCTTTTTTTCTAACTTTTGAACAAAACTTTATCTAGTTACGATACAGGAATATAAGGTTACAAAAAAGTCATAAGCCTAACACACATATATATATATATATATATATATATATATATATGCGTTTGTGTGCCTGCAAAATTTCAGATATAACTAAAAATATATCTGCAGAAGGACAATATCTATCTCAGTTTGTTCATTATCTATCTATCTATCTATCTATCTATCTACTAATCTCAGTCTGTTCATTATCTATCTATCTATCTTTGCTCATTATCTATCAACCTATCTTAGTCTGTTCATCATCTATATATATATATATATATATATATATATATATATATATGTTTGTTCATTATCTATCAATCTCAGTCTGTTTATTAATTTATCTATCTCAGTTTGTTCCTTCTATCTATCTATCTTTCTTTCTTTTCTTTTTTTTTTTACTACATCAATTCGTCATCTCTATATATTTAAAATCGCTTATTTTCTCCTTCCGTCTTTTTCCTCATCCTTGATTTTTCACCTCCTTTTCCTCTTCAAAACATCTTTTGCGATTCTCCTTCTCGCTCCCTTTTCTCAAGTATGATGTCCTGACCAAAAAATCATAATTCCAGCCAAATAAGACCGAGAACTGAACCGACACTACACTCTGATCCTAAATCTTATAGGTTAAGATTAAGATGCAAAAAAGAACTACATTTATGTAAATAATTTTTAATTCATTTCACGATTAGAATTTTCCAATAATTTAATATTCTACAAATAATTCTTCTCATTTTTTTCAAAATATTATTTAAATACACCAAAAATGCCTATGTGTTATTATTCTACAAACCATGCTTTTAGAAATTCGTGGCGCTTGTTTAGTTTGGTTTGGTTTGTTTTAAGGCATATCAACCTCAGAGGGTTATTTAATGCCGGCAAGATTTTTGTTACTGGTATTTTTTTATCTATCTATCTATCTATCTATCTATCTATCTATCTATCTATCTATCTATCTATCTCAGAATATATTGGTTTGGTTTGTTTTGCTTTACGGCATATCAACCTCAGTGGGTTATTTAATGCCGACAAGATTTTTACTGCTGGTAATATATTTTCCAAAAATGTATCGCTGTTAATAATTCTCTTTTTCAAAAATGTACTGCTTCTATTAGGTTGGTGCAAAAATGTCGTTTTTTGACGTTCAAACATATGTGAGAAAACGACATCATTTTTTGCACCACCCTAATAATAATGTAACGCTGGTATTAGGTTGGTGCAAAAATAATGACGTAATAATGTCGTTTTTTTGACGTACTTTTTAACGTCAAAAAACGACATTATTACGTCATTATTTTTGCACCAACCTAATAATAATGTTTTTTTCTCAAAAATGTATTGCTGGTAATAACTTTCCAAAAAAAGTATTGCTGATATTAAAACTTATTTTTATATTTTTATAGTGTTTTGACCCTTTTGAAGTATTAGCTACTTACCCACAGCTGGGACCCTAAAAGGTGCTGCCATCCAGAGCCAGGTGTACCTGGGAACACCAGCAATTAAGAGGTGGTTCCATGCTCCTCAAAACCTCCTGATCAGAGGCCTTGCTGGCGGATTTAGGTTATCGTCTTACCCAAGACGCGGATGTAGTTTATCGTCTTACCCAGGACGCAGATGTAGTTTAACCTCTTACTCAGGATGTTAGGCGATTGTAAATATTTTTGTTCTATAATTAGTTTGTTATTTATAAACAGCTACTTTATATTCCTTCTTCGATACCTACAGCCACATCGTGACTTAGTCTAATAAAGAAACATACCAAAATTAAATATATTAGACAATGAATAATATTAATCAATAAAATAATCGATAAATATTAAATAATATATGAGCAATATAGCGATCATTAGCACAAATAATCCTAAATTATTCAGATACTGACATCATTCAAACAATGTAAAGGTCATTCCTAAACACTTGTATAAATCGATAAGGCAAACCACTTTGTCTCGACTTCAACGTAGGATGTCAAACGCCATCCCCTTCCAAACTTCCCACGTTTCACAGAGGACAATCTCAGTAACGTTTTCGTTGCAGCACGGGAAGTCTGAAGACTTATCAAAAGCCGTGACCCTAAGAAATATTGGCCCAGACAGAATTCCAGTAGTTGTCATTAAGAATATCGACCCTGATCTTATCGAAGTTATTTAACTGCTGCCTGAAGGAAAAATTCTTTCCCCAGCCTATGGAAAGTGTCAAGCGTATGCTTGTTATTCAAGAACACGGGCTAGCAGTTTTACTCCTCTCATTATAGAACCATCATTCTCCTCGGTGTCATTAGTAAGCTTTTAGAGTCTATAATCAAGAAGAATTTCGTTGAGCAGCTTAATAAGAACAACCTCTTGATCGGTGAGCAGTATGGGTTTCGATCGTCCCAATCCACTGCTGATGTCCTAACTACCAGTACCCACAGAATTACTCAAGCACTTGACGACAAATACGCCTAAAGAACTATTAGATATTTTGAAGGTGTTGCGCAAAGATTTACTGCTTATGCTCTCGAAATTACTGGAGGGGTTTTGTCCGTTGTAAAGTCGTTCCTAACGGGTAGGTCACTGAAGGTACCCCAACAATCAACGAAGGCATCTCGCGGGGGTCACTTCTCAGACCAAAGATCTTTTTACTTTACATAAATTATCTGCCTGTGTGTGTGGTTGGGAGGGATGATTGTTTTTCTATATTTCTAAAGTCTCATTGAAATATATATATATATATATATATATATATATATATATATATATATATATATATATAATACGTCGTATGAGGGTGAAGCGGCTCAATTTATATATATATATATATATAATTTATGCAAAACTAGGTAATCCGCATGGGTAGACCGAAGGAGGATGATATCCAGAGAGTTCAATGTAAAATTCAGAGCAGATATGTTTGAATAAAAACAGACCACTTTAAGGTTCCATATAATAAGTTATTTCACCACAACCCCTTTAACAGGGCTCTGGATCATCAGACTTTACTTCCAAAGGTTGAAATGAAAAATGAAAAGAAATTCACACGTTTTTGATGGACCTCATCAAGCATATGTAAAATTAACGAAATGAGGAAGTAAGGTGGGAGAGAAGATAAGATATGAGTGGGTTAGGTGTACCATTTCAATTCTTTATTCTTAAACCCACTGTCTGTCGGATAGACGTTGCTTAAGCCTAACACGTCTTGTCTCTAGATATCGATGGGTAAGGGGTGAAGACCGACATTAAAGGAAGAAGCTACAGCAACCCTAATAAATTACATTCCACGAGGACAGGTTTCATTCAAATTCTTAGACGCTGTTAATTCGCGTTACTTTAACGGGCATATTTGAGAGGTTAAGGTTTGATGTAAATCTAAATGTCTAAACAATCTACGAAGAATTTAATTTGAAGTTCGTTGGAGTTTTGGGTATTTTCTATGAAACAGTCGATTAAAGAAACTCATAGACAGTACATTGAAAGAATAATCCATTTTATATTTAGTAATCTTTTTTTTAAAAACCTTTGTCTTATTGGTTGTTAAGTTGACATCTATTCGTTTGATTTTTGTTCATTAAATAAACTCGTGGTTGTTTTAGGTACCCAATTATCAACGGTTATTCCAATTTAAATAATTTTATCATCAATAATGGGGTAGTATATTTCAATTTGAATTAAATTACCAATTTAAACTTTACCTCCGTGATATCCAAAACTCACTTCCGATTGGAGAATATTAGAGGAGAGATTTGTATAAAATGTCACTAGGAGAAAATTAGGTCCTTCTTTTACAATCTTTTATATATCCATACTCATATACACTTCTACACATGTCCTAAACCCCTATCTATATCCACATACCTATATCTCACTATATACCTATGAGTTCTTATATACACCTGCACACACATCCACACCAAAAACTATATGTATATTCCCATATTTACACATATACACCTGCAGAGAAACACATACCCACATATCTACATACATATCTCAACATGCACTTATACTTACGTATATACATATATACACAAAATCACCTGCATATCCATATACATCCATGTACATACGCACATATACATTTACACACATATATATGTATACACATATACACATACACACACACATATATCTATTCATACATACATACATACATACATGCATACATATACCTACACACACATACATGCATATACATACATAATATGCAGCATATTTACATACACATATGCGTTAATCTGCACGTACACATATATACACACGTAATGTCTCTATCCTCATGTCCACCCATACACCCACTTATGCCTGCATTCGAAGACTATATCAGTATTTAATTACATTGTGGATAGCCAAATTGTATAATTATCCATATCTTTACACATATATTACCCTCTCTCTCATATCTATGGTAAAACATATAGGTACCCATCTAATTGTACACCTCCACACTCACATAAAAAAAAACCCTTGTATGCCTCTTTTTCCATATAAAAACATATACATGTACATATCAACAGGTGCATCAGTGTTCAAGTACATTACCATAGTTGTATACATATAGTCATGTGTTGGCGTTCATGCGTGCATAGTAATATTTCTAAAAACAAAGGGAACAAAAATCACCCAATATTGTTCTTTCTATATAATTATTTCTCAATGCATTTGCTTAGGTTTAGGTTGTTTTTGTACTGGCATTTAAAAACTAGTTCATTGTGTCTATTTAGTAATATGTCTGGATCTTTATGTTTGATTATGAAGATTTTCTACTTTATGCATAAGTTGCATCTGTCTCTGAATTTTTTTGAGTTCTGGCTCTTGATAATATATATATATATATATATATATATATATATATATATATATATATATATATATATATAACAAATCTGTTAAATGGAATCACAGAATGTACATATATCAAAAAGTGCAGGATTCACTGAAAAAGGGCATATAGGGCAAGTAAATATAATAAAGAAACAGAAATATCTTATGTAATTCAACACAGCCTTGGTTTCGACCGTCAGGTCTCTTCAGGCTTGATGTTTGCCGTTTGCATGAAACAGTCTGTCACCTCTGAGTGTTACACCAATGTTCACTTTAATATTTACATACGGACTATCTCTGATATTGGGCACTTTTCCCTATAACTCTAGCATACCATAAAACTACATTTCTTCATATATATATGTGAAATTTTTGTAGCATTTACCTATTAAATGTGCTTTTCACGCTTAGAGATTTTTTAAAATGAGGGCCTGTTTGTTATTAAGGTTCCGGATATTTATTGTTGTTCCATGAATTGTAAATACATTGATAAATAAAACAATTTATTTATATTAAAAATTCCTTTAAAATAGAATGCCTTTTTTATAGACTTAATAAAAAGTGATAGATAAAATTATAGACATAATCACAAATAGGCAGCTAGATATGTCAACATTCTTTTGAACAGAAACTTTCGGCTTGAAAAATATTGTCAGGAATAGCTTTTCTTAAGAAATAAAAAACTCGCAGTACGCGAGAATATGTCAGTGAAAAACCTTATGAAAATCACGATCGATTTTGTTAAAGAAAAAGCGAGGAATATTTCGAAGAGATTTTCACCAATTCTGTCGACTACATTCTTCAGCTATTCTCTTCTAAATGCTTTCTTTGCCCGAGACGATATCAGTCCTGACTTTCATTCTTTGCATTTGAGAATCTTTTTTTTCTTTTTCTTTTTGAGGTAGGGTTTTCTTGTTCTGCTTTCACGGAATTTGGCAAGTTGATGTCTACTGCCTCTTGATAGAAAATGGATGCATGCCATTCTGAATGCATTGCTGGAGATAGATATCCGCCATTTCAACATTATATATATATATATATATATATATATATATATATATATATATATATATATATATATATATATATATATACAGTTTTCAGGTATTAGGCCATGGAAATTATTGGAAAAGCTATTGAATAGAAAATGAGAGGACTGTGGATCAGAAACGCGGTTATTTGTGAACTTTTTACTCATTATTTATTATCGATTAATTAATTATTTGTTATTGGTGGTTATTATTGCATTGATTGTGTTTGTGTGTGTTTATTCGTAGTTTGTTAATCTGTCAGGTTTATTTAGTCAGGAAAACTTCTTACGAACAGGTTTTGCTGAACAAGAGCGATAATCTATGTCTGTTTAACTTTTTAAATTTGTCCAACTTTCAATATCTATTATAAGTTTGAAAAAACTTAATAAAAATTTGAACTGATAGACATTACTAGTGTTATTTAAGAAAAACGTGTATATAAAACTTTATATATAGAGAGAGAAAGAGAAAGAAACAGAAAGCCTGCACCACGGTTATCACTGGAAAATTAAAATCAGTGATCTGAGTTCAAATTCTAATCTAGTTTATTGTATTTGCTTCTTTAATTTAAATTTATAATTCTTAATGTCCCCTCTCCTTCGTGTGTTGAAGCACTTTAATCCGATTAAGTGCTAAAGGACGAAACGCGTCACAGGAAAACTATGTGCACTTTAGATTTCCCTTAAATTGTTCGTGTAACAGCAAAATTATACAATTGTTACAGCTTCAAAAACAAAACTGCTCTCTATTAATCACCACAGAGATCCTTTCCTGCCCTCCATTAGAATGTCTGACACTCAACTTCTCGAGAGCAACTCTCTGTGGCTGCTCGGTCTCACGTTGACGGCTGACCTGAGATGGAACAAATACATTGAGTCAATTGCTTCGTCCACCGCAACGAAAGTTGGCTCTCTGTGCCGCGCCAGGATATTGTTCTCCCCGGAATCGATCCTCCAGATCTACAAATCAACAATTTGCCTTTGCATGGAGTATTGCTGCCATATATGGTCTGGAGCCCCTTCTGTTTGCCTCGGGGTTCTTGATGTGCTCCAGATGCGGATATGCAATATAATTTGCCCTGTTCTGTGAGGCAGATATGCAATATAATTTGCCCTGTTCTGGCATCTCGTCTACAGTCACTCTATCACAGACGCGCCGTCGCATCTCTCTGTCTTTTTTACAAATACTTTCATGGCAATTGCTCCTGGGAGCTGCATTCGCTGGTTCCCAGACTTCATGAGTTCAAGCGCCCTACGAGGCTGGCATCCCGCTCTCACCCCTTCACTGTCGAAACTCCTAAATATAGCCGTCTCTTCTTCTCCAATAGCTTCATATCTCGCACCTCTCGCCTGTGGAACTCCCTTCCCTATTCCATTTTCCCTGAGAGCTATAATCTCCAGCTATTCAAATGTAATGTCAATCGACATCTCCAGTTGCCTTGATCTATCCACTACCCTTCTCCTCATCCTTTCTTCTATCACTCCTATCTGATCTCGCTCCAAAATTCCTGTAACCCCTTGCGTCCTAGTGGCTTCCCGCCTTGCTTGGGGTGAAACGCTTTAAAAAAAATCTTAGAAATGATTAAAGATATCTTTCTGGAATTCTCTGAGGTTTTTGTAACACTATTGGACTCTACTTTGAACAATAAGAGTGTATTTAGCTCTAAGTTGAAATGATAATCCCCCTCCCTATTGTGACCTCCTGATCCAGTTTACCTCTTAACTGTTCCTACTTTTTTAAAATTATATATGCTGAAGAGTAGTGCCTTATAGGTAGTAAGGTCTATTTTAATATCCCGACGGTTATTGGATTTTCGATACTGGCTATGTTTCAAATTATTATTAATATATATATATATATATATATATATATATATATATATATATATATATATATTATAAATTAATTGATTTAAAATATGTTTTTCGCTACACAGCAATAACCATGCTTCAAAAATGGAAGCTAAAAGCTTCAAATTTTGTAATTAAATTAAAAACATTAGTTCCATTTCATCCTCAAGAGAATTTTGGAGTAAATTATTTTAAAAAAATTTACTGAGTTTTAAAGGCACAGAAAAATTCATAATTCACTGTTTCCAATGATACAAGGAAATCCGGGGTGGTAGCGTCTTCATTTTTATTAATTTTTGTTGTATCAGTTATTAGTTACGCTCGAAAAAGGGGTTAAGTTTAGGGAGGGTAGGGATGTATTTTTCAACGAATTCTGATATCCGTTAAATGCGTGTCGTCTGGGTTTTTTTTTAAATGTTATTGTTAACGGCAAAAAAAATTACGGCATTTTTTCTATTTGTATACTTAAAGATTTTTGGGGGATGTTTAGTTTAGAAAACGTTTTATTTAACTACAATTTTAAAATATGTGCACTTTTAATTTTTAATAGACTATATTTCTTTTCAAAACAAGTAAATGTACTAGAATTACTTACAGTATATAAAATTATTTTTTCATATCAAGTATAAGTATGTATATTACCAGAGGACATTTTTTTTTGTATCTTTAAATATTATTTTTAAATATTATTTAAGAAAATTTTTTGACAATGACGGCAAAAATTATTTATATATATATATATATATATATATATATATATATATATATATATATAGTTTTGCTGAACAATAGCGACAATCTATGTCTGTTTAACTTTTATCTATTATAAGTTTGAAAAAAATTAATAAAAATTTGAACTGATAGACCTTATTAGTGTTATTTAAGAAAAACGTTTATATAAAACTTTATATATAGAGAGAGGAAGAGAAAGAGTCCGACAGCCTGCACCACGTCAAATGTCAACTCGGCGATCTGATTTCAAATTCCAATCTAGTCTATTGGGTTCCCTTCTTAAATTTAAGTTTATAATTCTTAGTGTCCCCTCTCTTTTGTGAGTTTGCGTACTTTAATCCGATTAAGTGCTAAAGGATGAAACGCCTCACAGAAAAAAAAACATTTCCGCTTTATCAGATTTCCCTAAAATTATTCTTAAAACACGAACCGTTTCTTTCCAGCTGAATACATTTCATTTCAGATACGAAAGCTTTTAAATGTATCGCAAAAAGGAATAACACATGAAAATGGTAATGTACGGAGGAGCGTCTTCATTATTTCCGCAAAAATTCTGATACTGAGTGTACTGATAAATCATCAGTTACCTCCCCTTAAGATCTAGGAGGTATAAAAAGCACCTTATTTTATCCGTTAGCAGACGAGTAATCAGAGTAAAGTACAATAAACCTTTTTGCTCTTATATCCAAACCATACACAAAGGCAATCCGTCACTGTCAGAATACCATGCCTACAAGTTATTCTGACTAACTGCTGACCATCCTGGCCCAGACTCTCCATTCTGTAACAGTCTTATGTAAACACATAAATTAACATTAAATTTGAAATGCACAAATTCCTGAAAGTCAAATTGGAAGAGGTTTAAGAAAAGCACACCTAAAGTATACGTAAGGACGTTTGGTATAGCATACCATATCTGGAAATGGAGTTCAAATAATAGAAAACATTACTGGAAATGGAGAAAGTCAGTAAGGAAGTGATGTTATGTTCTGGTGTAAAAGTCAAGCCAGTGTGAATGTCTTTGCACAGCCGGATGGGTGTACTGATAAATCATCAGTTACCTCCCCTTAAGATCTAGGGGTTATAAAAAGTACCCTGTAATATCCATCAGTAGACGAGTAGTCAGAGTAAAGTGCAATAAAACTTTGGTATAAGTTTATTCACTGGTTCTGTTTTTACTAAAGAGGGAATTGTAAAACATCCTTTTTATGTAAGTTGGAACTGCATTGAAGACCACTGGTTTATTGGTAGCAAAAAAAAAGAGGAAAAATGATTCTGTCCTGTCAGTAGGACCTAGAATGACAGCTTCACTTGTGGAAAGATAAGAAACAACAAAAGGAGCTCCACACAATAAACTCTTCACAATTCATCCCAAACTAGGAGAATAGTAGTCAGCTTTTAGAAAATCTTGAAAGAAAGAATTAATACAGACATGCTTATGTGCTGGCCAAATGAGAATAACCCACTCATACTTACTAAACAATGAAGATCAACCAGTACGCCAAACATATAAAATGATATACACTATTAAACAAATATTAACTGAATGTTCAGGCCTTCTGCTCTCAAGAATTTCTCTTAACATGCCAGATGTACTGTACAATTAACCCTAGAGTTATGAAAAAGAAAATCTCTCATCAGTGGTCTGGTTTATATTTTCAAAGATAATTCCAGGAAAATAGAAAGTTTCACAGAATTAAAATTAATGAGTAGAATAAAACTCCGCCCTTCCACCTATGTGATTTAAAAATTAGATTTCTCAAAAAAGACAGCACCCTGTAAAATCCGTCAGTAGACAAGTAGTCAGAATAAAGTACAATAAAGTTTTGGTATAAGGTTATTCACTGGTTCTGTTTTTACTACAATTCATTACACTTACAACTGAACTTTATATGCGGCCAGAACGATTTACCTGTGAAATTACTAGACTGAGGTTAAACCAAGCGGTGACAGTCTGTTTCAGGTTTCAAAGCAATCTTTACGGCATGTGTATTGTTTATTTGCTCGTATAATTATTATTGCTGAACACTGTTGCCTTATGGGTAGTAAGATCTCTTTTAATATCCTGACGGATATTGCATGGTCGATAAAGGCTATGTTTCAAATTACTGGAAAGGCTATTGAATACAAAATGAAATGACTGTGGATCAGAATTTAACTTTTTACTAATTATTTATTATTGTTTAATTAATTATTTCGTATAGATGATTATTATTACATTGACATGTGTTTATGTGTGTATTCATAATTTGTTTATTATTTATTCAATTTACATAATTATTTGTTTAGATGTTTTCTGACGAGTGGTGGACGTTAATAATTAAGTATAACTCAAGATTTCAATGTATTTAATTACAACCACAAATAAATACTTAACAAGAACAAAGAAGTAAAAGTCAACCAAAGATAATTAACCATTTCAGTGAATACCTTGTTAGTAGAGCGGCTTGGCTTAACAGCTGGTAAATCCTAAATGAATACCCAAATCATCGTTACAAACTAATTCACACTAATTCAACTGGATAGTTCCACTCAATAGTCACTACAGTCAGTAGCCTGACACCGCTATTTATACACCTGGCGGAAAACATATATTCATAAGTTTAAAATTTCTCATTCACTGCTTTACTTCTCTGTCCCTACCCCCGGACAAAATGGATGCAGCTTAGAAAACTAGACATAAAAAGCATCTGCTGGCTATAAAACAGAAACTCTTGAGATAGCAATAAAATCACATTTTTTTTTTCCTTTCTTTTTTTCTTTTCTGAGTATCTTGCATTACCCGCTTTTTTCGCTTTTTCTTTATCTATTTTGAAAACCGCGTTTCTTTCGTTTTTCTTTTTTCGTCGTTTTCCTTGTTAGTAGCACGGCTCGGCTTAACAGCTGGTAAATCCTAAATGAAAACCCAAATCATCGGTACAAACTAATTCACACTAATTCAACTGGATATTTCCACTCAATAGTCACTACAGTCAGTAGCCTGACACCGCTATTTATACACCTGGCGGAAAACATATATTCGTAAGTCTAAAATTCTTAATTCACTCTTTTACTTCTCTGCCCCTCCTCCCGGACAAAATGGATGCCGCTTAGAAAAATAGACATAAAAAGCATCTGCTGGCTATAAAACAGAAACACTTCAGATAGCAATAAAATCACATTTTCCCCGTGAATATACACACATTTTTTTTTTAAACACTGAAATTATTATTTACAGAATTTATATTGGAATCAGAGCTTTATTCCCTTTAACCGGCTAAAGAGAATACAGGTTCTGTTCTTGTCCAGAGTCACATTATTCAAAAATCCTTTCACTCTCTATGCCGGTAGATATTCATTTCAATGTTTAAAATTAAGATGCTCAAGCATGTTCGCTCACTAAATATAACGTCTACGGAGCTAGTAAACAACCATAGAGTCTTAAGGAAAATAGCAACAAACAGAACCGCTTCTTCTTAAAATCAGAAAAAGACAACTGAAGTTCCTTTGACACAACGTGGAAGGATGTTTAGGAAACATAACCTTCAGGGGACATACTGATGTCAAGCGAGATAGGAGAAAGGCAGAAACACTCTTATTATAGATGATATTAATGGTTGACGGAACTGTTGAGTGGGGCAGACATAACCAAAGGGGAAAAACTGCTACGGGTAGAAACGAGATCCACGATCGACAGGGAGACGGCACATAAAAGAAGAAAATATTAATGAGAAATAAAGTCGAATTCGTTTTCAAAACCTGTAAATTATTCTGCATGTGTTTATTTGACTACCAGCAGCCATACCCAGCTGGTCGATCAGAAAAAGCGTTCAATTAGAATGGAGCAAAGCAGCATCATGTTTCGATGTAACAGAGTCTATCTTCTTCAATTTCTTTAAAGTACTTTCATTAAAAACATTTTGAATTAATGCAGTTACTGATATAACAGAAGTAGTCTGTATTTATTCAATCGAAGTTAGTCGAGGCCATGAAGACCCACTTCAAATCACAATTGTTTTGCAGTTTTTGAAATTCAATTTGTCAGTGTGCTACCAAGGATATAAAAGAGGATACATTTATAAAGCAATTATTTGACGAAAATTGGTTGAAAAAATAAGCAAGTAATCAGTAAAAGTCGCCATTTTCGCGGCTTTTCACTATATGGGTGCCCTCAATTATCAAGTTAAATGAGTGTTAAACAATCAACTTATTCTTGGCTACAATTGAGTTAAGTCTCTATTAGATTGCTTGTAAATTTCGGAAGTTTTTAGTTTAAAATTTGTGTTGAAATCTATTTTTCGTTTTTTCGAGATTTTTCGCTAAACGCAGTGACGTAGAAATAAAAATGAGGTATCGTTCAGCTTGTCATCATGTAAGTAACCCACATACCGAGTTTGAACGAAAATTTAAGGACAACAGTTGTCTTTATCGTTTTTTGGTCGGCTTTATCAAATTTTTTTTTAAATTATCGATTTTTAAGCTAAGAGCCTATCTCTTACATTGTACAATGTATATGCCAAGTTTGTTCAAAATTGATTGGTTGGATCTCAAGTGAATAGGTATCAGACAGACACACACACACAGAGACATCCTCTGTTTTATATAGAGAGATTAGGGACAGAAATCATTCGATTCCTTCAACGCTCTATGATATATCGGGTGCAACAGCAAACTTGTCTACATCATGTAACAGCATAATAATCCATCCCACAAAATGTTTAATATCTAAAAAGAAACCACTAAACAAATTGAGTTTCTTTTTTTACAGGTTTTCACATAGGATGTTTGGCTATCTTGATACTACTGGTCGTAAGAATCAATGAAAAACACTTTTAATTATTCGCCTAAAAAGAGAGCAGATTAAATTTTTTTGTGACAGACGCAGTCTTGCCAAATGAGCAATGGTAAGAGGGAAACGATCATTCAAGCCTTCGGTAATGATATCAATATCCATACACTGGCTTCCATCTTCAAAGTCCATTCAAAAACCATCAAGAGAATGATGAATAAGTTCAAAAAAGAAGGAACAGTAGAGAGGAAAACTGGATCAGGAGGTCACAACAGGAATAGGGATCATCATTTCAACTCAGAGCTAAATAGATCAATTAGAAAAGATCCAACTAAATCACTAAGACGCTTGGCACATGGGAGAGGAGTTTCAGCTATCAAAGTCAAAAGTGCAGTAAGAAGAATTGAAAATGAAATCGTATGTGAAACGTGTGAGGCACCTTGTTCCTCCAGGACAGAAAGTTAAACGGTTAGAGAGGGCAAAGATTATCTTGAATAAGTTGAAAAACGATCCTGGAATAATAATAATAATAATAATAATATATATATATATATATATATATATATATATATATATATATATATGACTTTTATTTCAATCCTTTATGAGCTTCCAATCCTAAGCTATGATTAATTAATGATAAACATGTCAATTTCGTTGATGATTTTTTTTTAAGCTTGGATATTAATTATACATTCTTATTACACAAAGTAGAGTCCAATACTATTATAAAAACCTCGGAGACTTCCAGTAAGATATCTTTAATCATTTCTAAGATACAACGGTTCAAACCTTAATCTAACAATTGGACAATTTTGCTGTGACACGATTTGAACATTTTTGCTGCTACACCCGGTATAATAAAAAATATACGTCCAATGCCTTACAAAAACGAATTTTAAATATTCTGTACACTCTTACTTTAACTGACAGCAGCTCAAAGTAGAGGCCGCCATCATTATCATTTTCGCCATCATCAATCCCGTGACTGGATGTGATCTTAGGGCCATTTTGCAGCTGAGAACCGGACCCGATACCTTGACATCCAAAGAGTTATTTATCCATTCCCAGCGTGACTAGGGCAACTAAACCTGACGGAGCCCATTCCTCTTTAGGTCAGACCGCAGGTGATGTCTTGCGGTTTGAAGGCACGCCTTGATCGCTGATTTGATTCCACAGAGGGAGAAAAAAATTCCACTATGGTCATTGATTTCAGACTAGGAAGCCTTCCGCCAATCAATGTCGTGTCATCATCTCATTGGATATATAATGCTAGTAATCTGCACCAGGTCGAACCTCGCTGTAGTTGTAATCCCTCGTTTGAACTCCGCACTTATCGGAACCATTACAGATGGATGACATTTTAAAAATACTCAGTACAAATCATTTCATTTGAAAACTCTTACACATTTGCTGAATCTCAATGTTTTGGGTTTTGTTGGGTTTTTTTTTTTTTTTTTTTTTTTTTTTTTTTTTTTGTTTTTTTTTGTTTTTTTTTTCTTTGTGCCAGCACCTCGTTTCCCTGATGAAAACCGTTTTTCGCGCTAAATAGTACGACAGATTACTATCAAAAAAAAATTAGGTGTAGCGAATGCAGTTTCAAATGTAGAAGCTAGAACTTTGTAATTAGATTCTGCAAGGTTTGGGTATATGTTTTTAATTCGTTTTTTTTTTTTATTGTCTTTTACTTTTTATTTTTTTTCCTTTATCTTGTACCCTGACCTTTTAATGTCCTATCGAACTGCAAGAGACGAGGTAATGGCTCTCAATAAATGCATCACCGGACATTATGGTGACAAGATCTTTCAAAATGAGAAAATAAGGAAGAAAAAGAAACTAAAAATCGGAATTAAAAATGAATGAAGATTGTGAGTGCATTGCTTTTAAAAGGTAGCGTTTTGAAAGAAGTTATTATTGAAGCCATTAACGCTTCTATCCTTTCAATAAAAGCGTCTTGTGATTGACTTTAATCTTTATTTCTTTGCTTTCACGGTTTCAGTTTTCTTGATTCTTTTTGATTTGATATTTTTCTTTCCTTTTCTTTCTTTTCTGGGTTTCTCCAATTACCTGCTTCTTTCTTTCTTTCTTTGTTTTTGTTTTTTTGTATATCTTTTTGAAGATCGCTTTTTTTTTGTTATTCTTTTTTCATCTTTTTTCTTCATTCTGATTCTTTTTTTATTTTTGTTTTTATTTTTCTGCTATTATTTTCTGAAAACATTTTCACCTTTTTTCACCTTTTTTCACTTTTATTATTTTTATCATTTCCTTTTTCTTTTACTTTTTCATTTTTCTTTTCATTTTTCTTGCTTCTTTCTTTTTTCTTTTTTACTTGTTTTTTTTTTCCTTTCTTTTTTTCTTTTCTGAGTATCTTGCATTACCCGCTTTTTTCGCTTTTTCTTTATCTATTTTGAAAACCGCGTTTCTTTCGTTTTTCTTTTTTCGTCGTTTTCCTTGTTAGTAGCACGGCTCGGCTTAACAGCTGGTAAATCCTAAATGAAAACCCAAATCATCGGTACAAACTAATTCACACTAATTCAACTGGATATTTCCACTCAATAGTCACTACAGTCAGTAGCCTGACACCGCTATTTATACACCTGGCGGAAAACATATATTCATAAGTCTAAAATTCTTAATTCACTCTTTTACTTCTCTGCCCCTCCTCCCGGACAAAATGGATGCCGCTTAGAAAAATAGATATAAAAAGCATCTGCTGGCTATAAAACAGAAACACTTCAGATAGCAATAAAATCACATTTTCCCCGTGAATATACACACAATTTTTTTTTAAACACTGAAATTATTATTTACAGAATTTATATTGGAATCAGAGCTTTATTCCCTTTAACCGGCTAACGAGAATACAGGTTCTGTTCTTGTCCAGAGTCACATTATTCAAAAATCTTTTCACTCTCTATGCTGGTAGATATTCATTTGAACGTTTAAAATTAAGATACTTTCTTTCTGATTCCTTTTAATATTCGTTCATAGTGTCCTCTCCGGATTTTCTTAAAACGTTTTGATTTTTTTGTTTTCACTTTTTCATTCTTCTTCTTTTTAGTAACTTTTCTTTTTATCATTATTTTTTTCTTTATTTTTCTTTCTTTCCCTTTTAATTTGTCTTTCTGTCTTTTTTTTTTTTTTACATTTTTCTCTTTCTTTTTCTTTCTATCTTCTCTTTTTACTTTTCGTTTTTTCATTCTTCTTTCTTGTAACTTTTCTTTTTCTTTTTTCTTTTTCTTTCTTTTACTTTTATTTTATTTTTTTTATTTCTGTCTTTTATTTTTTTTCTTTACGTTTTTCTCTTTTTTTCTTTATATCTTTTCGTTTTTTTCTTTCTATATGTTCTTTTTCTTTTTCGTTTTTTGTTTTATTTATTTTGGCTGCAATTAAAACTCTTTCTGTCTTTTTCTTCTTTATTTTTCTAAAATGTTCTTTTTATGTTTTCTTAGATTTTTTTTTTTTTTTTTCAGATAACTTTTGTTCTAATTTCTCGTTCTTTTTTAATCTTCATTTTTGGTTAGTTCTTATTTTCATTTATTTCTAGTTCTTTAACAATCCGGTATTTCTCCATCATCAGAGAAAATTTATTTCAAAGACACACGGCGGTTGCCTAAAGCCGCAATTAGTAACGAACCTTATATATGTTTCTTTTTTTTTTCCAATGATAAAACTATATTCATAAAAAAGCCCAAAATGAAACCAGTATCTAATAACAAAACGAAACAATTCTAACAATAGACTGCAATATAAGTTATGTGACTCCCAGAAGATTTATTCTTAACGAAGATCTTATTAGGCACAATTAGAGATTAACAACAATAACTAATAATAAAACAGAAGAATTATAACAATAGACTGTAATAAAAGTTATGTGACGGGTAGAAGATTCGTTCTTACCGTAAGAGTCTAACGATTTCAAGAAATAATATTTTTTTCTTTCTTTTACTCTTTTAATTCAATGAAACACCATTAATAGAATTTTTATTTTTTATTTAGTCTTGGTTTTGCTTTGTCTTCTTTGCAAACCAAAATCATCTGAATGACTTTAAAATGTCTTTAAAATATTTAATTTAAAGAATACTTTCATGCCTTCTCTCTTCTCCCTTCCAACTTTGTCGTCTTTCCTTTTTCTTCCTTTCTTCGTCTTCTTCTTCTTCTTCTTCTTCTTCGTTTCTTCATTTTCGTCTTTTTTCTTCTTCATTCCTGCTTTGTCGTCTTTCCTTTTTCTTCCTTTCTTCGTCTTCTTCTTCTTCGTATCTTCATTTTCGTCTTTTTTCTTCTTTATTCCTGCTTTGTCGTCTTTCTTTTTTCTTCATTTCTTCTTCGTCTTCTTCTTCTTCGTTTCTTCATTTTCGTTTTTTTTTCTTCATTCCTGCTTTGTCGCCTTTCTTTTTTCTTCATTTCTTCTTCGTCTTCTTCTTCTTCGTTTTCGTCTTTTTTCTTCTTCATTGCTGCTTTGTCGCCTTTCTTTTTTCTTCCTATCCTCGTCTTCTTCTTCTTCATTTCTTCATTTTTCGTCTTTTTTCTTCTTCATTCCTGCTTTGTCGCCTTTCTTTTTTCTTCCTTTCCCCGTATTCTTCTTCTTCTTCTTCATTTTCTTCTTTTTTCTTTTCATTCCTGCTTTGTCACCTTTCTTGTTTCTTCCTTTCTTCTTCTTCTTCTTCTTCTTCATTTTCGTCTTTTTTCAATTTTCATTCCTGCTTTGTCGCCTTTCTTTTTCCTTCCTTTCCTCGTCTTCTTCTTCTTCATTTCTTCATTTCTTCATTTTCGTCTTTTTTCTTCTTCATTCCTCCTTTGTCGCCTTTCTTTTTTCTTCCTTTCCTCGTCTTCTTCTTCTTCATTTTCGTCTTTTTTCTTTTTCATTCCTGCTTTGTCACCTTTCTTTTTTCTTCCTTTTTTCGTCGTCTTCTTCTTCTTCGTTTCTTCATTTTCGTCTTTTTTCGTCTTCATTACTGTTTTGTGACCTTCTTTTTTCTTCCTTTCCTCGTCTTCTTCTACTTCTTCTCCTTCTTCATTTTCGTCTTTTTTCTTCTTCATTCCTCCTTTGTCGCCTTGCTTTTTTCTTCCTTTCCTCGTAATCTTCTTCTTCTTCGTTTCTTCATTTTCGTCTTTTTTCTTCTTCATTCCTGCTTTGTCGTCTTTCTTTTTTCTCCCTTTCTTGATCTTCTTCTTTTTCTTCCTTTCTTCTTCGTTTCTTCTTCCTCATATTTTTCACGTTTTCTTTTCTTTTACTTCTTCGTTTTTCTTTTTAATTTTCCTCTCCTTCGTCTTTTCTTCTGCTTTGTTTCCTCGTCTTCATCATCGTCTTTTCATCATTTCTTCTCATTCATCATTTTTTTATATATATAAAAAAGCCCCAAATGTGACCATCTAATAATAAAATGAAACAATTCCAACAATAGACTTTAATAAATGTTACGTGACAAGTAGAACATTGGTTCCTAACGTAGATCTTATTAGGCACAATAAGAGATTAACAACAATGACTAATAATAAAATACAGCTACTCTAACAATAGATTGTAATAAAAGTTATGTGACAGATAATTCGTTCTTACCGTAGATCTTAACAACTTCAAGATATGATTTTTCTCTTTTCTTCTTCGTAGCTTTTTTCTTCGTTTCTTCTTCTCTTTTGTCTTTTTTCTTCTTCTTTGTTTCCTCTTCATTTTCGCTTCTTCCTTTATTCCGTTTTCTCTTTTTTTCTTCTTTGTTCCTATTTGTAGATTTTTTTCTTTTTCTACCTTTCTTCTTTTTTTTCAACTTTTTTCTTCGTCTTTTTTTCTTTCGTTGCTTATTCTTGTCATCTTCTTCCTGGTCATTTTGTTTTTTCATTTCTTCTTGTTCGACATCATCTTCGTTACCTGTCGTTCTTCGTCTTTTCTTCGTCTTTCAGAAGCTGAAAAGAGTTGACATTTCCCCGAACACCTCTGACTCCCTTCCAGACTGATCCTGAGATTTTCCACAGCAGATTAGTAACCTGAGATGAAACCTGGGTTCACCACTTCAAAAGTGAATCATAGATTCAAAGCAAACTGTTGAGAGGTCCGCCCCTTTTTATACAAATGGACTCACCCAGTGTATCCTTATACTACTGCCAGTGAATACCCGAGGGTCGACTCGAGTCGAGTCGAGTATAGAGTGACAGAGTAAAAGGTTGTCGGTATACAGAAGAGTGAGGGTGAGGTAACCGCGTTGTAGAAATCACAGTGAGGGAGCACGTAGACTCAGTAAGAAGTCATACAGCGATACTTCAATACCAAAGACTGTATATATATATTGCTACTAACCCGTATTCCTGGAACTACTAACCTGCATTACCAGTTTGTATTATTACGTTAATACATTTATTTTCCTATATTCATTCCTGGCGTTTGTTATTTATTGGTACCGGATTTCATCTCGGAATCCACAACACAAACAATAGGAATACTCTAGTTCTCCGTCCCCGAAGAAGTTCAAGCAGGCAGCGTCCTTTGGCAAGGTTTCTTGTTTGGGGGAATCTGAAGGTGTAATCATTATAGACTACCGGGAAAAAGAAAAAAAAACTATTAATGGAGAGTACTATGAATCAGAATTAAGGCAACTGAAGGAAGCAATCAAGTCGAAATGCAGAGGGAAGTTGAACGTAGCTGAGCTCTTGGTCCAGGATGACGCGCTAATCCACACTGCTCACGATTCAGTAGCTGAGGCTGCCAACTGTTGCTCTGAATTGCTACCTTATCCTCCTTACTCGCCAGTCTTGGCTCCATCTGACTTCTTCCTGTTTCCTAAACTCAAATCCCCTCCTGCGTGTTTACCATTTTTGGAAACAATGACGAGATCATATATGCTGTGTAGGAATTTTTGGACCCGGGGCGCCACCTTCTACGATGGAATTGCAATCCTTAAGCATCTTTGGAAGAAGTGCATTGATTTCAAGAGGAACTATATTGAAAAAATAGTGAAAAACTGTCTTATTTCTCCAACTACTCCTGAATGAGCCTTAGAACATTTTGAACAACCCTCGTAGCTATGGACGGAGCCAGTGGTGTGATGACATTGGTTTGTAAGAGAGAGGGTTTCTTAGACTGAAGTCAACGGACAGAGTAGAGGGTTTCTCCGATGTAATCAACGACCACATGTCCGTGACCAAGTCGAACCCTCAAATCGGTGAACATCAGCTGTGGTTTGCCCTGGAAAGGGGTGGGTCTCTTACACGTCTAACCGAGACTCGATACACATAAATGAATACCTATCCGTCTTTCAAGCCAGATAAGCGCTGGAAACTAGTTAGATACTCAGCATAAGACCCCACCTGCTAATGGAACTTATGATAATGAAGACGCCGAAGAAGAAAGAGAAATAAAGACAAAAATGAATGAAAAAAGGGTGAAAATATATCGAACATGGCCCTCAACATCTTTCTGTCTGTTGTAGGTCTTAATAATTAAAATCAATGAAGTAATGAAGAATTTGAAAAAAGCGTAATGAAGAAATTGGAGAAAATAAATTTAATACAGCAAAACCTCTAACTAGAAGACTCTTTTATGAGCCATGTCCCTGCATGACGTAGGCGAATATGGCCTTCCACATCTTCCTGTCCCTTGTACCTCTTAATAAGTTTTGTCTTTTTGTCATTTCTCTCCAGAATCTCGTTGTTGCTCACATCGTATTAATGGCATCATTCAGTAGAACCCTTCTTTTGTTGCTTCAAGTCTCTTCTTCATCTGCGAGGAGATTGTTCAGCATTCACCGCCACATAGAATAACTGATATTACATAACAGTTCAGTAATTTTCCTGTTTCTTAATACTTTGCATAACTTTTGGAAGGCATCATTCGCTATCCCAGTATGCCTTCAGATTTTAGTGCCATGTTTTCCATCCTCTGTTAAAACATTTCCTACATATTTAAATTCTTGTACTTACTTGATTTTAACATCCCCAATTTGCAATTCACATATTGGGCTGTTCCTTTTGCTAACAGCCATATATTCTATTTTCTTACAATTGATAGTCGTTGTGAACATGCCAATGAAGATGAGGATAACAGTCCGAATAATGTAAATAATGCGAGCCGATATCTGTTACACACAACACCCGTCAACCATTTAAACCAGATCTTTAGCTTATTTTAATTGTCCCTCTTGCCTTCAGTATGCTCTGTGAGTGTCAATTTTTCTAAGCCCTCGTTCTTCAGTACGAGCCTTAGGGTTTTCAACTGTTGCTTTCTGATATTAAGTTTAAATATGTCATTTTGTTTCTCTTTTCTCTAAAACTTTGACGTTCAGTCAATGGTATTGTCAACATCATTCTGTAAAAGCATATTTTTGTCATTTCAGGTCACATCTTTATCTCTAAGAAAATTGTTTAGCATTCATTTCTATATAGGAGGATATACATGGCGTAGGAATTCTGTAACCTTTTCTTTAAAGAGTGTTTAAATTTTTCTTATTTTTTTAATATTTTGCTTAGTTTCTGGAAATCATCTTTCATTAATCCTATGTACTTTCAGAATTCTGTGCCATTGTTCACATGTTCAGTCCATGGTATTCTCAGTATCCTTCTATAGAACCACATTTTTGTTGCTTCAAGTCTCTTCTTCATCTGTGAGAAGATTGTTCAGCATTCACCGCCACATAGAATAACTGATATTACATAACAGTTCAGTAATTTTCCTGTTTCTTAATACTTTGCTTAACTTTTGGAAGGCACTATTCGCTATCCCAATATGCCTTCAGATTTTGGCATCACGTTATCAATCGTCTGTTAAAACACTTCCTACATATTTAAATTCTTGTACTCACTTGATTTTAACATCTCCAATTTGTAATTCGCATATTGGGCTGCTCCTTTTACTAACAACCATACATTTACTGGAGCTCGTTCAGTACATTACGCTTAGTTCTCCAGTTTTACTGGTCTTTAATCTGTCCTTTGAGTATTACATTTTCCAAGCCATCTTTCCTCAGTATGTGTCCTAGAAATTTCGACTTTCTCTTCTTGGTGTTATAAATTTCTATTTTTTATTTCCATTTTGTCTAGGACTTCGTCGTTGCTCACATGTTCAGACTATGATCTTCCCTGCATCTTTCGGTAGAACTATATTTCTGTGACTTCAAGTCTCTTCCTCTTCTTTGATGAGATTGCCCAACATTTCCTGTCATACAGGAGGACAGATATCACGTAACAGTTGAGTACTCTTTTCTTTATTTACAACAAATTTCTTTCTGTCTCTTAATACACTTCTTAGCTTTTAATATGTGTTTTTGGCTATCTCAATACGTCTTCGGATCTCGGTGTCGCAATTTCTGTTCTCTGTTAGAACACTTCCCAGATATTTCAAATTCTGTACCTGCTTGATTTTAGTATCCCTAACTTTGCATTTGCATTTTGGGTTCATCCTTTTGTTGATAAGCATGCATTCTGTATCCTTGTAGTTTACGCTTAGTTCTTTCTTCGGCTTTCCTTTGGTACCTTCTGTAAGAGGTTTTATGGTTTCCTTTCCGTGTCTGCTATCAGCACTGTGTCATCTACATATCTTATATTGTTAAGAATGTAGCCGCCAATTATAAATCCTGGTAGGATTTCTAATTCTTCCAGAATTGCTTCACTGTATAGATTGAATAAATCCGGTGAGAAGACACATCCTTGTCTTAAAAATCTTTTATGAAGCTTTATTTGACTAATTCAGCCTTAGAGCTGAAAACATTTTATATTATATTGCATGTGTGACACTATATGTTACTGGTAATGATAAGAAAGTTTCCTTTGAATTGAAGGGACGATATGTTGACAGACTCTTAATAAATAAGAATGGTTAATGAATAAATCCTGTGAGAAAAACTGAAGATAGTAATTCTTGTGTAGTCAGTCATCTGAATTATGTGTACGTGTTTTGAACAATGAAACACACGTTGACGTAGATTTGAACTGCGACAGGTCAAATGGCAACAGTGATTGATACTTATCACACACGGCTAAAAATATGAGCTATGAATGGGAAACTTTTTCGTAAACAACAAACTTAGAATTAATCGTTCCTGGTCGGGACGTAGCTGAGGTAGTAGGCACAGATAAATCACCAACGGAGGTGGAGGAGCCACCCACGCCCACTGAGGAGGATTAGTGGAAGATGATAATAGGAGGAAGTGGAAGTTATGAGGCGGAGTACTGTCTGTAACCATCACCCGTAGAAGAAAGGAATTACCCAAAATTATGAAGTAATTTAATTCTCAGGATCTAAAACAATGAAAATGACAGGAGGAGAAAATACCGATTCTCCAACTGCGTCGTGCCCCACGCCGGTTTAGGCGAACGCCAATAAATACAAATGCCCGAATAGAGATCACAGAGAGAGAGAGAGAGAGAGAGAGAGAGTTCCAACCACCGGACACGAGATAGCCCTCGTGATTATCTCCCCACAAGAACCCCCGACATTAGCTTTGTGATGAACTTTACTAAATCAGCGAAACAAACTTTACCAAGTCAACAAAATGCTACGTCCGAATTAGAAGCGAGTTTGGGCGATAATTGCTTGCATGCGAACTCTTGTATTTAAAAACATTTAACCAATTGCTGTACGAAGGACTTCTTGTAGAAACAGTATTTTTTTAAATTTGTTCAAGTGCTATTTTCTTTCTTTTTACTTTCGCTTTCCTTGAAACAGCACAAAATCTATATACCTGACGACGATTCGATCTTGGCCGCCTTAAGATCAAAGCAAATCATGAGGTGGGATAAGGCAGGACTTGGATCGAAACGATCACTTCATCGATCAGCCGCCGTATTGGATGTCTTGGACGACCGGGGAAGATGTAGAGCGACAGATGGTCACAAGCGTGAGGGGAGATGTGATGTGCTCATTTTATTACTACAGAAATCGAACTAACGAAGAACTTGAGAAATGTTGGAGAAGGAATCACAAGAAGGAATAAGACAAATCCGAGAGTGTCGAAGAAGAAACTGAAGAAAATCAGAAGTATAAAAATGCAAAGAGACTGAAAAAGATGTCAGAGTGTAGAAAGGAAAAAGTATTCTGAAATCGAAGAAGAAAACATCGAAAAATGACGAAAAAGAAATTGTAGAACTTAAGCAAGAAACTCTGAAGGTTTAAAAACAAAAAGGTTCAAATTGAAAGACGGCAAAATGGTGGGGAAAACAGGAGGAGAAGAACTGGAAGGAGAAGGAAGAGTAAAAAAAATCAAGAGATAAATGAGGAGGGGTGTAGGAGGAAAAGAAGGAGAAGAAGTAGTAATAGAAGTAGGAGGAAAATTAGATGTAGAGGGGTACGTGTAAAACTGGAAGAAAAAGGAAGAGTAGAAAATTAGGAGATAAATAAGGAGTTAATGTAGGAGGGAAAGAAGGGAGGATAGGATAAGTGGCTAAGGTGTAGAAGTGGTAATAAAAGTAGGAGGAAGTGGAGGAAAATAAAATATAGGAGGAGCAGGTCTAGAACTGAAAGGAGAAGGAAGAGTAGAAATTAGGCGATAAATGAGGAGTAGATGTATGTAATAGAAGTAGGAGGAAGTGGAGGAAAATTAAATATAGGAGGAGCAGGTCTAGAACTGAAAGGAGAAGGAAGAGTAGAAATTAGGCGATAAATGAGGAGTAGATGTATGTAATAGAAGTAGGAGGAAGTGGAGGAAAATTAAATATAGGAGGAGCAGGTCTAGAACTGAAAGGAGAAGGAAGAGTAGAAATTAGGCGATAAATGAGGAGTAGATGTATGTAATAGAAGTAGGAGGAAGTGGAGGAAAATTAAATATAGGAGGAGTAGGTCTAGAATTGAAAGGAGAAGGAAGAGTAGAAATTAGGCGATAAATGATAAACGTATGTAGGAAGACAGACGAAGATAAGAAGGTGGGGAGGAAAAATAGGAGAGGAAGGAGGAGTAGGTGGATGAAGAGACGAAAAGTCTAAGTTACAGGATTAGTAGCACTTTTCTTAAAAGAAAAAGAATAGAAAAAAAATGATTGACGGGGAAATGCGAAAAATGAAAGAAGTGTATAAAAAGGAAGACGATTAGAGAAAGAGAAAGGAAATAATAAATCAGGGGAAAATAGGAAAATGAAGAAAAGGATAACGAAGAAGATAAAGAGAAGGGGGAAAAGAATGGAACGATGCAGAAAAGACATCAAAATTGTAATAAGTAAAGAATAAGTCACACGTCTGAAAGGATGGGTACAAAACCAGAACAAAAATAGTATCTCTATTACTTTTAGTTAAGATTAGGTTGGGGCGTATTTGCATCCATGCCGAAAATGGTGATTAGATTCCATGTTCTTGGCTCTTCAATTATTTTTAGATATTTTTTTTCATCATTAGTCTATTTCTTTTTAGATGGTTCCCAATATATTTTTAAGCTGAAAAAGGGAGAGTCATTTCGGTGTCAGCGAATGGCGAGATTTCTGACGAGATTTCTGACGGGATTTCTGACGGGATTTCTGACGAGATGAGAGTAGAAGGTGGAAGGGTCGATTAACAAGAAAAAGAAAATAGAACAACGAGAAACGGTTCAGTAGACTGAATAAAAAAAAGTAGAATTTTAGCCTCCAAAAAAGAAAAAAAAAGAACGAAAGACAGAGACAAAGAATAAAAAAAAAGAACGAAAAGTAAAAGAAAGAATAAAAGAATAAGAGGCTCTAAGAAAGGGAGAGAAAAAGTGAGGCGAAAGGAAATATAAGTGAAAGAAAAACAGTAAGAAAGAGAAACGAAAGAAAAACAAAGAAAATGAAAAAAATTGAAAGAATGAAAAAATAAGAGTTAGAAACTGAAAGAAAGCAAGCAAAAAGGACTAATTGAAAAGAAAATAAGTGAATGACGAAAGAAAGAGGGAAAAAGAAAGAAAGAAAAACAGAATGTAAAAAAGAAGGTAAAATGAGAGAAAGAAAGAAAGAAAGAAAGAAGGAAAAAGAAATAAAAACAGAATGTAAAAAAGAACGTAAAATGAATGAAACAAAGAAAGAAAGAGCGAAAGAAAAAGAAATAAAAACAGAATATAAAAAAGAACGTAAAATGAATGAAAGAAAGAAAGAAAGAAAGAAAGAAAAAGAAAGAAAAGCAGAATGTAAAAAAGAACGTAAAATGAATGAAAGAAAGAAAGACAGAAATAAAAAAGAAAGAAAGAAAGAAAGAAGAAAGAAAGAAATAAAAACAGAATGTAAAAAAGAACGTAAAATGAAAGAAAGAAAGTAAGATAGAAAGAAGGAAAGAAAAAGAAATAAAAACAGAATGTAAAAAAGAACGTAAAATGAATGAAAGAAAGAAAAAGAAATAAAAACAAAATGTAAAAAAGAACGTAAAATGAATGAAAGAAAGAAAAAGAAATAAAAACAGAATGTAAGAAAGAACGTAAAATGAATGAGAGAAAGAAAGAAAGAAAAAGAAATAAAAACAGAATGTAAAAAAGAACGTAAAAGGAATGAAAGAAAGAAAGAAAGAAAAAAAAATAAAAACAGAATGTAAAAAAGAACGTAAAATGAATGAAAGAAAGAAAGAAAGAAAGAAAAAGAAAGAAAAACAGAATGAAAAAAAGAACGTAAAATGAATGAAAGAAAGAAAGAAAGAAAGAAAAAGAAAGAAAAACAGAATGAAAAAAAGAACGTAAAATGAATGAAAGAAAGAAAGAAAGAAAAGGAAATAAAAAGAATGAAAAAAAGAACGTAAAATGAATGAAAGAAAGAAAGACAGAAATAAAAAAAGAAAGAAAGAAGAAAGAAAGAAATAAAAACAGAATGTAAAAAAGAACGTAAAATGAAAGAAAGAAAGAAAGTAAGATAGAAAGAAGGAAAGAAAAAGAAATAAAAACAGAATGTAAAAAAAAACGTAAAATGAATGAAAGAAAGAAAGAAAGAAAAAGAAATAAAAACAGAATATAAAAAAGAACGTAAAATGAATGAAAAAAAGAAAGAAAGAAAGAAAGAAAGAAAAAGAAATAAAAAAGAATGTAAAAAAGAACGTAAAATGGAAGAAAAAAGAAAGAAAGAATGAAAGAAAGTAAGAAAGAAAGTAGGAAAGCAAGAAAGAAAGAAAGAATGAAAGAAAAAGAAATAAAAACAGAATGTAAAAAAGAACGTAAAATGAATGAAAGAAAGAAAAAGAAATAAAAACAGAATGTAAGAAAGAACGTAAAATGAATGAGAGAAAGAAAGAAAGAAAAAGAAATAAAAACAGAATGTAAAAAAGAACGTAAAATGAATGAAAGAAAGAAAGAAAGAAAGAAAGAAAAAGAAAGAAAAACAGAATGAAAAAAAGAACGTAAAATGAATGAAAGAAAGAAAGAAAGAAAAGGAAATAAAAAGAATGAAAAAAAGAACGTAAAATGAATGAAAGAAAGAAAGACAGAAATAAAAAAGAAAGAAAGAAAGAAAGAAGAAAGAAAGAAATAAAAACAGAATGTAAAAAAGAACGTAAAATGAAAGAAAGAAAGAAAGTAAGATAGAAAGAAGGAAAGAAAAAGAAATAAAAACAGAATGTAAAAAAGAACGTAAAATGAATGAAAGAAAGAAAGAAAGAAAAAGAAATAAAAACAGAATATAAAAAAGAACGTAAAATGAATGAAAAAAGAAAGAAAGAAAGAAAGAAAGAAAAAGAAATAAAAAAGAATGTAAAAAAGAACGTAAAATGGAAGAAAAAGAAAGAAAGAATGAAAGAAAGCAAGAAAGAATGAAAGAAAGCAAGAAAGAAAGAAAGAATGAAAGAAAAAGAAAGAAAAACAGAATATAAAAAAGAACGTAAAATGAATGAAAGAAAGAAAAAGAAATAAAAACAAAATGTAAAAAAGAACGTAAAATGAATGAGAGAAAGAAAGAAAGAAAAAGAAAGAAAAACAAAATGTAAAAAAGAACGTAAAATGAATGAGAGAAAGAATGAAAGAAAAAGAAAGAAAAACAGAATGTAAAAAAGAACGTAAAATGAATGAAAGAAAGAAAGAAAGAAAGAAAGAAAGAAAAAGAAAGAAAAGCAGAATGTAAAAAAGAACGTAAAATGAATGAAAGAAAGAAAGACAGAAATAAAAAAAGAAAGAAAGAAAGAAAGAAGAAAGAAAGAAATAAAAACAGAATGTAAAAAAGAACGTAAAATGAAAGAAAGAAAGTAAGATAGAAAGAAGGAAAGAAAAAGAAATAAAAACAGAATGTAAAAAAGAACGTAAAATGAATGAAAGAAAGAAAAAGAAATAAAAACAAAATGTAAAAAAGAACGTAAAATGAATGAAAGAAAGAAAGAAAGAAAAAAAAAGAAAAACAGAATGTAAAAAAGAACGTAAAATGAATGAGAGAAAGAAAGAAAGAAAAAGAAAGAAAAACAGAATGAAAAAAAGAACGTAAAATGAATGAGAGAAAGAAAGAAAAAGAAATAAAAACAGAATGTAAAAAAGAACGTAAAAGGAATGAAAGAAAGAAAGAAAAAAAAAGAAAAACAGAATGTAAAAAAGAACGTAAAATGAATGAAAGAAAGAAAGAAAGAAAAAGAAAGAAAAACAGAATGAAAAAAAGAACGTAAAATGAATGAAAGAAAGAAAGAAAGAAAGAAAAAGAAAGAAAAACAGAATGTAAAAAAGAACGTAAAATGAATGAAAGAAAGAAAGAAAGAAAAGGAAATAAAAAGAATGAAAAAAAGAACGTAAAATGAATGAAAGAAAGAAAGAAAGAAAGAAAGAAAGAAAGAATAAGAAATAAAAACAGAATGTAAAAAAGAACGTAAAATGAATGAAAGAAAGAAAGAAAGAAAAGGAAATAAAAAGAATGAAAAAAAGAACGTAAAATGAATGAAAGAAAGAAAGAAAGAAAGAAAGAAAAAGAAATAAAAACAGAATGTAAAAAAGAACGTAAAATGAATGAAAGAAAGAAAGAAAGAAAAAGAAATAAAAACAGAATGTAAAAAAAGGAACGTAAAATGAATGAAAGAAAGAAAGAAAGAAAGAACGAAAAAGAAAGAAAAACAGAATATAAAAAAGAACGTAAAATGAATGAAAGAAAGAAAGAAAGAAAAAGAAATAAAAACAGAATGAAAAAAAGAACGTAAAATGAATGAAAGAAAGAAAGAAAGAAAGAAAAAGAAAGAAAAACAGAATGTAAAAAAGAACGTAAAATGAATGAAAGAAAGAAAGAAAAATAAAGAAAGAAAACCAGAATGTAAAAAAGAACATAAAATGAATGAAAGAAAAAAAGAAAGAAAAAGAAAGAAAAACAGAATGTAAAAAGAACGTAAAATGAATGAAAGAAAGAAAGAAAAAGAAAGAATAAAAAACAGAATGTAAAATAGAGCTTAAAATGAATGAAAGAAAGAAAGAAAGACAGAAAGAAAGAAAAAGAAACAAAAACATAATGTAAAAAAGAACGTAGAATGAATGAAAGAAAGAAAGAAAGAATGAAGGAAAGAAAGAAAAAAGAAAAAGAAATAACAACAGAATGTAAAAAATAACGTAAAATGAAAGAAAAAAAGAAAGAAAGAAAGAAAGAAAGAAAAAAAAGAAATAAAAACAGAATGTAAAAAAGAATGTAAAGTGAATTAAAGAAAGAAAGTAAGAAAGAAAGAATGAAAAAGAAATAAAAACAGAATGTAAAAAAGAACGTAAAATTAATGAAAGAAAGAAAGAAAGTAAGAAAGAAAGAAAGAAGGAAAGAAAGAAAAAAAGAAAGAAAGGAAGAAAAAGAAATAAAAACCGAATGTAAAAAAGAACGTAAAATGAATGAAAGAAAGAAAGAAAAAGAAATAAAAACAGAATGTAAAAAAGAACGTAAAATGAAAGAAAAAAAGAAAGAAAGAAAGAAAGAAAGTAAGAAAGAAAGAAAGAAAGAATGAAAGAAAGAAAGAAAGAAAGAAAGAAAAAGAAAGAAAAACAGAATGTAAAAAAGAATGTAAAGTCAATGAAAGAAAGAAAGAAAGAAAAAGAAAGAAAGAAAAACAGAATGTAAAAAAGAACTTAAAATGAATGAAAGAAAGAAAGAAAGAAAGAAAAAAAGAAAGAAAAAGAAATAAAAACAGAATGTAAAAAAGAACGTAAAATGAATGAAAGAAAGAAAGAAAGAAAAAGAAATAAAAACAGTATGTAAAAAAGAACGTAAATTGAATGAATGAAAGAAAGAAAGAAAGAAAAAAAAACACAATGTAAAAAGAACGTAAAATGAAAGAAAGAAAGAAAGAAATAAAGAAGGAAAGAAAGAAAGAATAAAAGAGTGATGGACAAAAAGAAAGCATTAGAAGTGAAATGTGAAAGGAAAGAAAGAATGAAGGCAAAAAGGAAGCAACGTTGTAGTTTTGGACAACAGCTTTTAAGAACAAAAGAATTGAATAAAGAATTACAAAGAAAACAAGTCATAATTAATGTCATTTTCGAATTTGCTCCTTTTTATGAAATTCATCATGAAAGAGGAAAAAAAATAATCGAAAAAAAAAAGGGGCGGACGACATAACCAACGTCATTTCACCGTAGAAATAAAACTGAGAAGGAAAATCCGTAAATTCCAGCAAATGGGATCTTATGGCTGGATCAAAGAGTGTGTGCCGAAAGGGACGGAAATAATGCGCCCAATCGATGAAGTGTTTCTTTAAAGATGATATTGACAGGGAGGATCGAACCAGTTCGTGGTTGAAAAGAACTTGAGAGATAAAAATCAAAGAAATGTATTTACGATGAAATTGTCTAAAGAAAATGTAATATCAAAGCAGACGAGATGCAATGGAGTACATTCAGGTAATTTATAGCACCAGGTTGTACACACACATATATTCTCTCTCTCTCACTCTCTCTCTCTCTCTCTCTCTATGTATCTATCTATCTCTTTTTTTCCACTCCTTCTCTAACTGTGAAAGATATAAAGATATATTGACGTATTAAATATGTATTTACGAATAGATTAGGAGAAAGAGAGGGACGTAAACAGGCCGAACTAGATAGATAGATAATGAACAGACTGAAATAGATAATATGTAGATAATGGACATAGATAGATAGATAGTAGACAGACTGAAAAAGTTTGTTTTTTATCTATCTCAGATATATATCAGTTTGTTCATTATCTATCTATGTATCTATCTCTGTTTATTATCTATCTATCAATGTATCTATCTCAGTTTATTCGTTATCTATATATCAGTTTGTTCATTATCTCTCTCTCTCTCTCTATATATATATATATATATATATATCATTTTGTACATTATCTATCTACCTATCTCAGTTTGTTCATTATCTCTCTCTCTCTCTCTCTCTCTATATATATATATATATATATATATATATATATATATATATATATATATATATATAACACTTTGTTCATTATCTATCTATTTTTTTTCTTTGCCTATCTTTGTTCAACATCTACCTATCCATCTCAGTTTTTCATTATCTATCTATGTATCTATCTATCTCAGTTTATTCGTTATCTATATATCAGTTTGTTCATTATCTCTCTCTCTCTCTCTCTCTCTCTCTATATATATATATATATATATATATATATATATATATATATATATACATACATATATATAGATATAGATATATATATCATTTTGTACATTATCTATCTACCTATCTATCTCAGTTTGTTCATTATCTATCTATCTATCTATCTATCTATATATATATATATATATATATATATATATATATATATATATATATATATCTTTGTTCATTATCTATCTATTTTTTTTCATTATCTATGTTCATTATCTATCTATCTATCTCAATTTGTTCATTGTTAATTATCTATCTATTTTAAGTGTTGGTGATAAACGGGCTGTGTCGATCGATATGTCGAACTGCTGCCTGTAAACCTAGATTTACAAATGTGGTTCAATAGCTGTTTGTGCATAGCATTATCCATGTGCTTTTCACGTAGGCAAACAGCAATTCACTTGCGATCCATATTCAGGCCCTTTCTATATTTGCACGGTTTCGTCTACGGCAAATGACAATTCATATTGGGTCGGCAGACAACAAGCCATCCCTCCTGAAATAAACATTGAAGCAATCAAAGAAAAAAAGAGAGAAATTAAATCAGTTTTAAGGAAAAGGCACATTACTGAGAAGAAAGACGAGAAGTGAAGAATGAATGAAAATAACGGAAGAGAGGAAAGGAAAAGAAATAGGAAAAAAGAAGAAAGAAAAAAATAGATCGAACGAAAGAGAGAAGAAGCGGTTGATTTGAAATATAAAAACGAAAAAAAAGAGAGTCGCAAACCAAAATGAAATGAAATGAAATATAAAAATATTTAAAAAGTATTAATGATAATGTAAATGAAAGAAAAATTGAATGAAAACAAAGAAATAGGAATGAAGTTTTAAAGATATAAATGTAATGCGAAAAAGAAAGAAATATGAAAGATGAAAAAAGAAAATAAAAAAAAATTAAGAAGGGTTAAGAGATAATAACGCAGTAATCCGGTAAAAGAAAGAAAGAAAGAAAGAAAGAAAGAAATGTTAGCGTGAAAGAAAGGGTCGAGTGAAAGAAAGAAAAGCTAGTGTGAAAGAAAGATACGCAAGGTGAAAGAAAGGGTAGTCTGAAAGAAAAAAAAGAAGAGTATGGTAAAAGGAAGAAAGACTAGAGTGAAAGAAAGAAAAAAGAAAGAAACGGTAGAGTGATTGAAAGCGCAAAGTGAATGAAAGAAAGAATGAAGTGAGAGAGAATGGAATAAATAAAGAAAAAGAAACACACACACACACACACACACATATATATATATATATATATATATATATATATATATATATATATATATATATTGGCGAAAAGTAGAAAAAGTTTTCTTGTGACGCGTTTCCTTCTTTCGGACATCGTCGGACTAAATTCGTGATGGTGGTGCGACTACACAAGCGCACGAACGAGGGATGCCGGGAATTTTTTTTAATCTAGCCGATTCCATTTACATTTGTCTAGATTCGACTTTTACACTTTATCATATATTTTTTACACAATATTGTTCTCCTGATATATAAAAATATATATCCTTATCACACACACACAGACACACACACACATATATATATATATATATATATATATATATATATATATAGACGTAGATGTAGGCCTGAAAAAGAATGAAAGATTCATGAGTAAAAAAAAAAAAAAATGAGGGTGGAGAACAAAACGAATTAAAAGAATGAAGTTGAACGAATGAAATTAAAAAATGAAATTTAAAAAATCAAAAAGAATGAAATTAAAGAATGAATTTGAAAGAATTAAATTGAAAGAATGATTTTAAAAGAATGAATTTAAAAGAATGAAAATGAATGAATGAAATTAAAGAATGAATTTGAAAGAATTAAATTGAAAGAATGATTTAAAAGAATGAATTTAAAAGAATGAAAATGAATGGATGAAATTAAAGAATGAATTTGAAAGAATTAAATTGAAAGAATTAAATTGAAAGAATTAAATTGAAAGAATGAATTTAAAAGAATGAATTTAAAAGAATGAAAATGAATGAATGAATGAATGAATGAAATTAAAGAATGAATTTGAAAGAATGAAATTGAATGAATGAATTTAAAAGAATGAATTTAAAAGAATGAATTTTTTAAAAATTAAATTAGACGAATGAATTTAAAATAATGTAATTAGTAGAATGAAAATGAATGAATGAAATTGAAAGAATGAAATAAAATGCGGATGATCAATGTTGATTGAAGAAATGAAAAAATTAACAACGATGCAAAAAATGAATGAAAAGGAAGAATGAATTATGTAAGAAATGGAACGCGAATCCGAAACTCTTGATTTAATACAGGTATTTCGAATAGGAAATTCAATTGATGACATTGCTTTCTAGAAATAAGGAAAGCTCTGCAATATTATAGATCCTGATTTGGCATCTCGACTCCAGTCATTTTCTCACCGACGTTACGTGGCTTCCCTCTGTCTTTTCTACAAATATTTTCATAGCAACAATTCTGGCCAGCTTTTTTCTTTGTTGCCTCGACTACATGAATTTAACCGTGCTACTTGATTGTCATCTAATTCCCGCCATTTTATTGTTTAATTAGTTAAATGCAAATGCCATTTCTGCGAAAACTCAGAGTTACTGGGGTATCCGCCGTTGGCGCCTAAGATCAGAGGAAGCGGAACTCCCCCTTCGACAAGTCGTGCCGCTCGCGTACAAGATCCTTCGCGATCCCTCCACTAGTTCACGATAGAAGACCTTCCCAGGCCAAGAAAGGTCACTGGACCGAGGAATGATCTTCAAGTCATATCGACACACGCGAAGGAAACCCGATTGATCCCTGGGTTTACGACGGCGCTCAGCCCGCGAGATGGAGTGACTGATAGTAACGAAATGGAAGAAGTCCCTTACAATCCCCGCCATAATCGAATCCCCTGTCAATGAACGGCGTAGGAAAGCCACTCTCGAGGCGAGCTTGTGATTCGCCAAGTGTGACATTCCCAGTCCCCCGTGACACGGACGTTGTGCACAAACTCCTCTGTAGACCTTATACCTGCGTGCCCTCCATAGGATAAAGGATAGCAAGCGCTCAAGCGCCTTCTTATGATCCTTATAGAGATTAAGTACAGACAAGCGATAAAGGACAATCGGAAAGATGTAAACGACACACGCCTCCACCCTGCCCTTCAGGGACAACCTCCGGCGACGCCAAGTCTGACTGGCTGTATCGACCATTTTACTTCAGACCAATTTTTCTCCAGCGAGAGGTCGATTCCAAACCACACCCCAAGAATGCGGACAGGACCGTCCGTCCAACCAAAGGCCCCGGAAGATCGACCCCCTTCCAGGCACATAACCGCAAACCGGACGACTTGTCGCGGTTAATCTTGGACCCTGTTACATTTTCGTACTGTTCAAGCGCCTTCAGTACCAACTCAATATCGCTGTGGGAAGACACGAAAGTCGATACGTCATCGGTGTACGCGCAAAACCTGGCTCGAGCCCCTCCAGGGACAGCGATTCCACGTAGTGTCGAACTGCACGCCCCGTCTCTTAGCCGGCGAAGGAGAGGCTCCAATGCCGAAGCATAAAGTAGGGGCGACAGTTGACAACTCTGACGAACCGAGCTACACAGCGCAAAAGGGACAGCTTCCCGTTCACCTGTACCATAGCACTGTAGTTGTTCTAGTTTATTTGGTCTTGTTTTTGTTGCTGCCGCCCCTTTTTCTGTTTTTGTGGTTTCTACTGTAGCTGTTGTTGATTTTGCTGCTGCTTTTTTTGCTTGGGTTGCTGTTCCTTTTCTTGGAGTCTTTTCTCGCTCTGAGATAGTAAATGGCAAAGCTTTTCAGGCTCTGGCCTCTCCTGGGGTTATCGTTGCTGCTGTGAGGCCTCATGTTTAGGGGTAGGACATTTTTGCCACCTCCCTCCATACACCATCGGGATATTTGCCAGACACATCAGTTTTTTTCTGCTGCTACTACTGAACTAGGCTGCGGTGAGTTTTTTTTTTTTTTTTTTTTTGCCAGGAAACGCCTGTTCCAATGCACCACAAGCCCAACAGTAGGGACGTCGGCCCCTTGACTACAATACGCTACGTTTTGTCACGACATCTCAGAATATTGGGAATCTCTAAAAAAAAAGAAAACTGTTCCTTGTCAAAGTGACTTGTAAGACGAAATCACCAGTGACAATTCCGGATTTGCTGACTGTTGCGTTTACCTCCTCTAATGAGCCGTGTTGGGCAAAGAAGGCCCCCAGCCTATCTCCACTAATGTCCACCGGGACTCCATGGACGGTGATCTTTGTTAATCCTGTCCCCATATACTCCGTTTGTAAGCGGGATGATTTCGTGGTTAGGGTACTTCCTGCCAACATTCTAGATTCTTCTGTTGATAGTAAAAGATTCTATAAGGCATTTGACCTCCTTTGGGTCCTATATGAAGGCATTTTTTCATAGCTTCTTCCGTTGTTTCCCTGCTGAGACCGATAAGCTTCTGAGTTCCTACGTCGGTGGTCAGCAGGGAGATGGTCCTAGTTTTTACGGCATCCATTGCTTCTGGTATAGCCAGAAGCTCGTTGCCTTTAATATATGCATCATATTTATCCCTTAGTGTATTATAATATTTAGAGTCTTTTTTGGGCCTCTTTTCACACCAGGCCGTTTTTTTTTCCGGCGATGACGTATTTTGCCTTGGCACCGTTTGTCCCTTCAAATTTTCGTCCATGCTGGAATAAACACCTCCACGGCTGAACAAATAGACGTTTGCCTAATGTGCTTGTAGTAATTAGAGGAAATAAAGTCGTGGACGAATAAACGAAAGAAAATCAAATCAAGCAAAAATGTGAAAAAATTAATGTTGATAACAATTAGCACGTAAAAAACTCAAAAATAAAACCAAAGCTGATAAACAAACAATAACTACGCAAACAGAAATGAAAACGGAAGAAAGTCAAGAAAACAAAGAAGGAAACAAATTAAAAGGGAAAAAATAATTAACAAATGAAAACAGGGACACACAGCATAAAAGAGGACTGAAAAATTCAAAAGTTCAACAAGAATTTCAACAAAACTGAAATAACACTTAACACTAAGGCAAACTTTGAGCTCGACAGGAAGAAAAAGATTCAACGCAACGACGGGCTTAGTAACAGAATACATTTTCGTGAAACAAGAAATTTAAACTACTCTCCCGTCTAGCTATTCCAGCAGTATGCATATTTACAAGGTCAGTTTTTAACGTGGGGACCCGAGTGTTTTTACTCGGGCCGCTGATGTAAGTTGGTCTTAGCTGGTCATAGATTGTCCAAGCTGGTCAGAGCTGGTCTAAGCTAGTCATAGCTGGTCTAATCTTGTCCAAGTTGGTCAGAGCTGGTCTAAGCTAGTCTTAGCTGGTCATGATTGGTCTAAGCTGGTTATAGTTTGTCAGCTGGCCATAGCTTGTCCAAACTGGTCAGAGCTGGTCTAAGCCAGTCATAGCTGGTCTTAACAGTCCAAGCTGGTCAGAGCTGTTTTAAGCTAGTCATAGCTGGTCTTATCTTGTCCAAGCTGGTCAGAGCTGGTCTAAGCTAGTCTTAGCTGGTCAGGACTGGTCTAAGCTAGTTATAGTTTGTCAGCTGATCATAGCTTGTCCAAACTGGTCAGAGCTGGTCTAAGCCAGTCATAGCTGGTCTTAACTTGTCCAAGCTGGTCAGAACTGGTTTAAGCTAATCATAGCTGGTCTTGGTTTGTCATAGCTCGTCCAGGCCAGAGCCAGTCCAAGCTCGTTGTAGCCGTGATACCACCAGCACAGAGATGAATCCCTACACAAGGTAAGTATCAGCTATTTCAGCAGTATGTGCGATAACGACATTTTTTGTGTGTGTGCGCAGTTTGGCATGCTTCGACCAATAACAAGTCGGTGCTGATTAGTCGAACTGGACGAGGCTATTTGCCTGGGTAACTGAGAATAAAAGGGAAGAATGTTGATTGGTTAGTCGGCCGCAGTCTTAGCCTGATAAGAGAGGGCTGAATCCGTGAAAATGAGAGAACGGGTTTACGTTTTGAAGTGTGCGGAAAACAAAAACGGTATCTTGAATTGTAAGAACGATGTTCGAGTAATAGAGACTCATGTAGACTACCCTTATTAATAAGGGAATACGTGGGGAATGAGGATGACTTATTCAATGATTATTTTTTTGGATGGGGGTGCTAACTTTGACTCTTTTGTAACGATAGAACATAAGAGAAGGCGTCAGATACTTACTAGAGCAGTACAAGAATCTTTAGCTATGGGTCGGATATATTATTACCACTTGAGATCTGGAGTAAGCTTCATCCCCAGCAGGCGTTCAAGGTTATGAAGTCTCCTTGAGATAACAGCCATCCATCATGATAGGTGAAAATACACAGTCTGCCCTGTGACTGTGGCATGTTTCGTTTTGGAGGTATCGAATGTGACAATATACTCCTTGACTTCGCCAGGGCGTGGTTCTGGTCATCTTGATTTTGGAGGTCTGTATATATCATCGGCATAGATATTCGGTATGAGGTCAGGAAAAAATAAAGAAGGAAAACGAAAGAATGAAAAGGAATGTAAAGGAAAAAAGAAAGAAAACGAAAGAAAAAGAAAGAAAGAAAACAAAGGAATGAAAGAAAAAAGAAGAAAGAAAACAAAAGAAAGAAAGAAAATAAAGGAAAGAAAGAAAGAAAAAAGAAGAAAGAAAAGGAAAGAAAGAAAAGAGAAGAAAGAAAACAAAAGAAAGAAAGAAAGAAAGAAAAGAGAAGAAGGAAAACAAAGGAAAGAAAGAAAGAAAAAAGGAGAAAGAAAACAAAAGAAAGAAGAAAGAAAACAAAGTAAAGAAAGAAAGAAACAGAAAGAAAGGCAGGAAAGAAAGAAAACTAAGTGAAAGAAAGGGAAAAGAAAGGAAAGAGAGAAAGAAAACGAAGGGAAGAAAGAAAACAAAGGAAGGAAAGAAGGAAAACGAAAGAAAGAAGGAAAAAGAAAGAAAGAAATAAAAAAGAAGGAAACAAAAGAAATAAGAAAAGAAAATGAAGGAAGGAAAAAAAGAAAGAAAAAAACGACGACAAGGAAGAAAGGAAGGAAAATAATACAAACGAAAGAAAGAAAAAAGCAAAAAAAAAGAAAGAAAACGAAGGAAAGAAAGAAGGAAATTGAAGAGGGAAAGCAAGTAATAAGAATAAAAAGAAAGAAAGAAAATTTGAAATTTGGCGAAAAAGAATGAAAATAAGACAATAAACGAAATAAAGCAAATATGGCATAAAGATGAGACAAGAAATGAAAAGCAGAAATGCATATTTGAGATGAAAATGCTAAGAAAGCAAGAATATAAGCTCATAATAAAACTCTCCAATATTAATAAAAAAAAATGCTATTACGCCTACCGCTATTAGGGTGTAATGAAATACCACCAAAAATGGATTGAAGAAATTATTTTTACTTTAGTTATTAGGTTGGTGCAAAAATAATGACGTAATAATGTCGTTTTTTGACATTAAAAAATACGTCAAAAAACGACATTATTACGTCATTATTTTTGCACCAACCTAATAGAACGACTAAACAAGTAAGAAATATAAAATGAAAGTCAGAATTAATAGAAACTGCGATATTAAAGAAATTCGGACAACAAAACACTACTACTGTTACTATTACTACTACTACTAATATTACTATTACTATTACTATTAGTACTACTACTACTATTACTATTACTACTACTACTATTACTATTACTTTTACTACTACTACTACTATTACTATTACTACTACTACTATTACTATTACTACTACTATTAATATTACTATTACTATTACTACTATTACTATTACTAATATTACTATTACTTTTACTACTACTACTACTATTACTATTACTATTACTACTAATAATAATATTACTATTACTATTACTGCTGCTACTACTATACTATTACTTTTACTGCTACTACTACTACTACAGGAAAGAAAAAGCGGAAAAATACATGTTTCAGGTGAGGATACACAGAAAGCAACAAATATGTAATCAAAGTAAAACTCCTTAAAATTAATAGAAATTTGGACAACAAAACACTACGACGTCTTCTACTATTGAGAACTAGTTGAAATTTAACAAAATATTTTCTCTTATTTCACTTTAATCTGCAATTTCGTTCGTCTTTGTATCGATAACGTTTTACCATTTGCGAATATATGTAATAATTTTTTTACATGGCAGCTTCATTTTTTTATGCATTTGAATTTCCGATTTAGTCACTCTTTACTAATAAAAATGATTTATCGAAAGTCGCCATATTGAAGATGGCTGTCGAATTATTTAAGAAACCGCAGTGAACCAATTCTTCCTGTCTGCTAACCAAATAATCGATTCAATATAGCCTTTCCACTTCATGTCAGCTGAGAACGTTAACCCTCTCCTGGAGGTCAGCATCAGACATGCTGATGGAAACTAGAGAGAGTCCTGATGATTAATATGCTGCGTGGCCCCCAAACGACCCTACACAGGTTTTGAATTCAGTGTTATTGTTTTTCTAGACTAGTTGCTATCCAAGGCTATAGAACCCAGTCTGTTCTGATATTTATCTATAGTTGGGGAATGATTAGATATAATGAGACCATTTAAATACATGGAGTTCTCAGATAAATATGCTGGGTTCATTGCATCATTCGGCATTGGCCACTTAGCGCAACATAAACTACATTCTATTTCCTAAAATAAGCTTGTTAATACAGATCCATACACTGAGGCATTTGAAGTGTTAAGAATTTATCAATGACAAAAAAAAACGCGCATAATACGTTCAATGGAAAATAAGAATTTTTGAATCAATTATTATTCTTGAATTAATGGATTTAAACAGTGTTGAATTCAGTACAAACAGAAAACCTGAACATCTATCCATTTCTGCCATCAGTTCTTTACGCGTTCACGATAAAACTCTAAATTTTAGGACTTGAGCAATCTGGGAATGCAGTTCTGCATGTTATTTACAATTGATTGTCTTTTTTAGCTTAAAACATTACCAAAATCTGTCTATATCTCTGAGATGAGGTATTATGATTACTTGCATTATTTACATTATTCGGACTGTTATCCTCATCTTCATTGCCATATTCACGACATTACGGCCATTGTACGATCCGGCGTTTATGTCTATGTCTCTCTATATATCTATCTATATATCTGTGATGAGGTATTATAATTACTTGCATTAGTTACATTATTCGTACTGCTATCTTCATCTTCATTGCAATATTCACAACGTTTCGGCCGTTGTACGCTACGGCCTTTATGTCTATGTCTCTATATATCTATCTATATCTCTGAGATGAGGTATTATGATTACTTGCATTATTTACATTATTCGGACTGTTATCCTCATCTTCATTGCCATATTCACAACATTTCAGCCATTCTCGTGTGATTGGAAATTCCAACCGAACCCTTTATTTCATCCATCGGTGTAGGTTGTTCTAGTTCCACGTGTCATGACTCTCCCGGATGTCTCAGTTATATACCTTTCAACTACTTCGGTTATATCAGTAACTGCATTAATTCAAAATGTTTTTTTTTTTAACTGAAAGTACTTTCAAGTAATTGAAGAAAATAAACTCTGTTACATCTAAACCTGATGCTGTTTTTGCTCCATTCTAATTGAACGCTTTTTCTGCTCGTCCATCTAGGTATGGCCGATAGTTCAATAATAACTCAGATTCTCTCACAATATTCCCATTCTCAAATATAGATGCAATCGTCAGCATACTTGCTTTCCCCTAACAGCGTAGTTGATTAAAAGAATCGCTTATTTATATGACTCTACACATTACCATATACCAGCATTTTTATTGACATACTGATGTAATAATGGCCTCAGTCGGTCTCACACTGTGTAGGTCGGAATCATGTTCTCTCCGGCTTGACAAGTCCGAACGTGTCCTAAATATGTCCGCCTTGCTTGCGTCTGAGTCTGGCTCACGCCACTTTAATCAGGAGATTTACGGAGAATAGCTTAATCTGGGATAAGGTCAAATGTTTCGATTATAAGGAATAGTAAGTGCAATAACGCAAAATAAACAAGTATTTCCTTAAATTCAAAAGAAATTAACGTTAAATTAAAAATTTTTTTTTTTTTTTTTAAATATCGGTATCACCTCTTGCAAGCCAGTGAATCCACAAAGACACAAGGGCTTGCAGGATGTAGAAGAATTAGGAACAGAAACATTAATAATGAATGTAAAGAGGAAAACTAATTAAAAGGGTGTTAGATAAAGATTGATTTAAATTTTTTGAGATTAAAGTTGGCTGGAAAGCATGGATGACGAAGACAGTTCCACAAGCGAGAAATGTGGGAAAAGAACTGTAGTCAGAGTAATAGATAAAATTATCGCCCGAATTTGGTAGATACGTTTATTTTAGTGTCGATTGTTCAGTGTTTTCTTAATTTTATGATCGTTGTTTGTGATTTCATCGATTCCTTTTTTTTTTAAATTTAATAATAATCATCAATATTTGCTTTAATTTTGTGTCATTATTATTATTATCTCGCTAATCGATATTACCCCATGCAAAGCAGTATAACCACTAAGACACAAAGAGTTACAGGGTGTGAAAGAATTAGAAACAGAAACATTAATAATGAGCTGGAAGAGGAAAGAGTAATCAGGAGGACAGTAGATAGCGATTGACATTGCATTTAAATTTTTGCAAGGCAATAGAGACACTAAAATACAAGGGGTTAAAGGGTTTGGAAGAATTAGAAACAGAAACATTAATAATGAGCGGGAAGAGGAAAGAGTAATCGGGAGGACAGTAGATAGCGAATGACATTGCATTTAAATTTTTGCAGTTTAAAGTTGTCTGGAAAGCATGAATCCAGAGGGCAGTTCTGCAAGAAAGGCAGTAAAGCTACTAAATCTCAAGGGGTTACAGGGTGTGGAAGAATTAAGAACAAGCATTACTAATGAGCGAGAAGAGAAAGGAGTAACCAGGAGGACAGTAGATAGCGGCTGATATTTTCAACTAAACTTTTGGTGATTAATGTTGGCTGAAAACCATAGATTTGGAAGAGAGTTCCACAAGTGAGAAATTTGAAGAAGACTGTTTCAGTGTCAAAAAAACAAAGCAGTCCCCAAATAAACAGAACAAAAATTGATCAAGAGTCTAATTTTGAACATACAGAGTGTCCATAAAGTTCGTGTGCACTTTAAAAAATTTATAACTTCATTTCCATTTGCGATAGAAATAATCTGTAAAAAGGATTAAAAAGAAGTAAATCTGTATTTTTTAAGGTTTTATTGAAATTTTTCTTTAAGTTTCTACATGTCCTCCATCATTAGCAATACAAAGGATAATACGATTTTGCAGTTCACGGAAAACATTTGCCAAATGATTTACAGTAATGCCTGAAATCACATTAGTTATTTTAGCTATACTTAAAACTAGGTACATTAAACTTTATAACATATTTACGGATTATTTCTATCATAAATACAAATAAAATTATGAAATTTTAAAGTGCACACGAAGTTTATGGACATCCTGTATTTTGTCAGAAGCGGTCTTGCATGGATGACCAAGAAGTTGCAGTAAAACACTGTATACGCCATTGGTGGGCGACTTTGAAAAAATACAAGGCCGATAGGACTGAAGAAGAGCACACATCTGTTACTAAAGTGGATACAAGGTGAGCGAGAGGTCGGATGAAGAGTCAAGTAAGGTATTGCCGTTATTTGGGCATCGTGTGTACCTCAACTCAAACAGAAATACATTAGTGATACATGAATGACACAGAAGCAATGGGGAATCTTTATTCATACTGTCTTTTTGCATATATGTTTTTTATATCTAATTTTTTACACACAAGCACACAAACACACACACACACACACACACACACATATATATATATATATATATATATATATATATATATATATATATATATATATATATGGAGAAAGAGGAAAATATAGATAGAGAAAAATAGAGAGAGGAGGAAGATAAAAATGGAAAGAAATAGAGATAAAATAGATAAAGAGAGAATAATATATATATATATATATATATATATATATATATAGAGAGAGAGAGAGAGAGAGAGATAGATAGATAGATAGATAGATAGATAGATAGATAGATAGATAGATGATAAAATGAACTGACCGAGATAGAAAATAAATCGATAGATAAAAAGGATAGATACATAAAAAAGAATAGATAGATAGATAGATAGATAGATAGATAGATAGATAGATAAAGAACATACTTAGATAGGTAAATAGATAAGGGGGAGAATTAGATAGGTAGATAAATAGATAAGGAACGGAGTCAGATAGATAGATAGATAGATAGATAGATAGATAGATAGACAGATAGATAGATATGTACTTATTATCGATCATAAAATCTTGTTCTCAAATTTTCGTGACGGGATGTTACCTCTTCCAGCGGAAATGCTAAATTTACATGCATCTTATTAAGCGCTTTAAGGGAAATGCAAAATGTTACAAAATTACTTGAGAATTAAAGATGATCAGCGACTTTACTTGAATTTTACAAAAAAAAATTATCTAAAATGAGGCCCAAACTAAATACAACACATGCATGCAAACATTAAACACATACTCAAACACACACACACACGCATCCATCGTTTTATTAGGTTTGACAGGCGGTTCCACTCTTCTATATCAAAATATTTTACGAGCCTTTTGTTTCTTATTGAATATGAAATAATTAGCCTATTGGAAGAGTTGTAATGTATTTTCGGGTATTTTTACTCTTCATTTATAGATTGAAGTCATCAAATTCTAAGTGCTTTTAAATTGAATCCGATAATTATTCCAGATTTTATTTTGTTGTAATGGTGAGATTTATGAGTCCATTTTTGATTCAGCAGCCGAAAACGCCATTAGAAATCAACTCGTGAAAATAGATTAAAATATTCTACATAGTCATACACCAGTACAAAAGTAATGAGCGCCATCATTATCAGGGTGTGGTATTGAGATCGTTCATTTCCTGAATGGACTTCCGGTACAAAAGAAGCAGACAAAGGCTTACCATGAGGTTTACAATAAATGTTTGATCACGTATATAGATATATCTCTGAGATGAGGTATTATGATTACTTGCATTATTTACATTATTCGGACTGTTATCCTCATCTTCATTATCATATTCACAATGTTTCGGCCGCTGTACGGTCCGGCCTTCTTCAAGTGATTGGAATTTAGAACCGAACCCTTTATATATCTACTAGTCCACGAATAAAGACATTGGTTAGATCCAGTGACAAGACCGAAAGAGTTGTGAGTTCAATACCAGGACACAGCAGGGGGTGAACCAAAACTTTGAGAGTTGAGTTTAAGGGAAATAAATGAGACATCCGGAAGAGGCATGACACGTGGAACTAGAACAATCTACCCCGGTGTATCACTTGCTGAATCATTTATAGTTAGCCCTTCTTTCTTTTACACGGTAATTTTTTATTTTATTTAGTGCTAGGCAATTTTTCTTGATAGTAACTATCATATATTTCTATGACCGCCATTCATCCCTGCATTGAATATCACTGCCACGTGTGGTTTGATGCTTCTGCTATATATTTAATGAATCTTGGTAAACTACTAAGAAGATTCTGCTATGTTATTGGCCCTAATCTGGCATCTCAACTTCAGTCACTTTACTATCGTCATACCGTAGCTTCCCTGTGACATTCCCATAAATATATTCATGGTAATTGTTTGATGAGCAATCCTCTTTGGTACCTATGGAAGTTAGTCGCAGTACTACAGTGGAAACTAGATCTCAAACTTTATGAATTGCTGTATCCTTAAAGAGGTTACACACGGAGAAAGGTGGTACTCGAGTGAAGGAACAGCAACACGTGTGTAGATGAAAGAAAGAGAGATTTATTGAAAGAGAATACACTACTGAAAGACCGGGAATCGTGTAGCAGGCTAGTAATTCCCAAAGCAAACCCCCATATATAGCTACTTATATAGTCAGTCCACATAGGCGATAAGCAGTGTGGGACATTACATTACGATATGAATTTACTAGATTGGTGGTATGTCCTCATCATTTTACAGTTGAAAAAACGAGTTGTAAAAATAAGTTCCATGCCAAGAGTTCTTTCTCTCGCACTTTGTGAAACTCTCTTCCGGCTTCTTGCTTCTTCTGTCAATTTTGATCTAAATGCGATGTCAATCATTATATTTTTTCTTCTTAATTTCTGTTCTTTTATTGGGTCTCTCTCCTTAATAATATTTTTTTCTTTTTCTAATATTCTCTCGCACATCAGTAACCCCTTGCGTTATAGCGGCTTTATTGTTTGTTTTGAAATGAGTAAAAAAAAATAATTTATCAAGGAAATGAACACGGCCACAATGTGCTTACCGTGTTTGGAAAATAAAACAATCCTATAACTGTAGATACATAAATAAAATCCAAACATCAAATTAAAAGTAAAAATAAAATGATCCTTCATAATGGCTAAAAATATAGGTGGAGGCACGGTGGGGTAATGGTTAACGAGTCGGATTGAGAAATCGGAGGGCCGAGTTCGAATTCCGTTACATTTACTTACGGGTTATTAACCTTAGGAAATCCCCTTCTTCTCTCCCCATTGTAGAATATTGGTTAGCTTGCCAGTTTTAACTCACTTGAGTCATTTAATACACAGATATATGGGTAAATAAAGACCACTCATGTATTGGGCAGGTCCATTCTAGCAAAATGGACCAACCTAACTGGTGTATCCGGCACTCTCCTATAAAATGAGATAAAATTAGCTGGTCTGCTTCTTCAAGGCGACACAAGAAGGCAGCCATGTTGGCCGGTAAGTCACTTGACTTCTACACCCATCTATGTGTAAATAGCAGGACAGACTGGGTTCTATAGTCTTGGGTGGCAACTGCAGAAACAAATGGCAATCTACTAAGTCAGTTATGTATCTTTCGATACATGATCGTCTAAGCGTGTATCACGCATGGCACATAACTGAACTGATAGCCGAAAGTGCCCGGATTTACAGAACATTCGGACAATTTTTACATAATTTAAGAAAAGAAAAAAATTATAAGACCAGAAAAATTAAATAAAAAACTTAATTCCAATAACTTGTCAATCGTTTTTAATGAAACTTGTATATATATATATATATATATATATATATATATTGTTACATGTTTCATTAAATAATATAGACAAGTATTGTGTATTTATTTTATGTAAATTCTTTTCATATCGTCTGATAAGCTTAACAACATTATCATTAAACAAAGAAAGAAAATCACAATATTGATACATATTTTTTAATCCTAAGTTTTCAGCTTACATCAGCCATTATCAAAGATGACAATTACATTACAATATATTAAGTAATACACGGGCAAAACATGTGATGATAGTCTGTTTCTGTTTACATGGAAGATTTCCAAACAAGGACAAACTCGTGCATATAAGACGCTGGAAGCGAAAATCGCACCGCAGCTCATGACGTCACACATGACCACGCGAGAGTGAATTCGAGAAGTATTAAGTATGGGAAGCCGTTGGTATAAACATATATATATATATCTTGAATGGAGCACTTTAGCTGATTGGCATTTATTTACATTAGTAAAAAACAATACGCTGGATTTAGCTGTGTAACTCTTCTGGTAGAAGCTCTGACTGATGCAAAATTGGTTGGGTTTCGATCCTAGCTTCATGCATTCGGATGTCTAGTCACACTGAGGAGCTGTGATACAGCGAATCAGTACTATCTGAGAATCACACACACACACACACACACACACACATGTATATATATATATATATATATATATATATATATGCCCGTTGTAGTCCAAGATGGCGTTCGTTGTCTAGCTTCTCCGGGGATCAATGTAACCTCTTTGATAAGATTGAATCTCTACAGTTGGTCGTCGTCCAATCTTCTTACAGAAAACTTGTACGCCATTATTAATATTAATTTATTATTGTTGCTTTTATCATAGTGCTCACTTTCATTTGTGCTTCTGTCCCAAACACACACACACACACACACTCTCTCTCTCTCTCTCGCTCTCTTACACAATCTCTCTCTCTTTCTCCCTATCTCTATCTGTCTGTATGTAAATATCTTAATTTATCTCTCTCTCACACAGTCTCTCACTCTCTCTACCTCTGTCTAACTCTCTCACTTACTCTCCCTCTCTATCTATAAATATCAAATTCTCCCTCTCTCACCCACTCTAACTCTTTTTCCCTCTCTCTCTCTCACTCACTCTCTATCAATAAATATCTCAATCTCTCTATCTATAAAAGTCTCAATCTCTCTCACATTCTCACTCTTTCACTCTATCTCTCATTCACTCACTCTATCTATCTATAAATATCTAATTCTGCCTCTCTGACACACTCGCTCTCTCACTCTTTTCCTTCTCTCTCACTCATTATCTATAAATATCTCAATCTCTCTCTCACACTTTCTCACCCACTCACTCACTCATTCACTCACTATCTATCTATCTATCTATCTATCTATCTATCTATCTATCTATTTCTAAACTTCTATTTCTAAGCTTCTATCTATCTATCTATCTATCTATCTATTTCTAAACTTCTATCTATCTATCTATTTCTAAGCTTCTATCTATCTATCTATTTCTAAACTTCTATCTATCTATCTATTTCTAAGCTTCTATCTATCTATCTATTTCTAAACTTCTATCTATCTATTTCTAAGCTTCTATCTATCTATCTATCTATTTCTAAACTTCTATCTATCTATCTATCTATCTATCTATTTCTAAACTTCTATCTATCTATCTATTTCTAAGCTTCTATCTATCTATCTATTTCTAAACTTCTATCTATCTATCTATTTCTAAGCTTCTATCTATCTATCTATCTATCTATCTATCTATCTATCCCAATGAGTAATGATAGTTCGTCAAGAGGAATAGAGTGTCTGGTAATCAAAAAGCGTTTTCGAAGTTACAGCTCGCCTGTCAGTATCTCCCTGATCCAGCGTCAAGGTATGGTCTAAGCCAGCTTTTGGAGGCTCAGCTACAAGTAATAGCGTGATCAATTCTCAATGCAAATGATAGCCTTCCCACGCTTTCCGGTTCCTGTGGTCGATGGTCGTTGAATCTACAAGGAGGTATATCCGCACTTTGATTTAAAATCAAGTCGACCATACACCGGATAATACTGGATCACTAATTAATTCTTTGCGCGACCAGGCGACGCTTAATTACGTGTCATATTGCCCTTAAAAACCGTAAAAAACGAAACGTAATCCCTTATATGTGAAATTACATTGTATTCACCTTCGATTTTCGTCAATCAACGTCAACCACTGGCTGAGTGGCATTGATGTCTTCTCCGAATCGTGTCTATACATTCTAGTATCTAGTACATGACTCGTTTCTCTCTGTGACGGTGTAAATATATCCAAATGTCAGATTGGTTTTTCATCATACGCATCCATCGAATCGCAGCTGGCCCGATCTCACGTTCACATCTCAGGCCAGCCACAAAAATAGGGTGACAGGTGAATTTACACCTTCAGCTACCAGAGAGACATCATGCGAAATCTGCACCTGAATGACGCTCAGTCAAACTGTCAGAGTTATTCCCTCCTAATTTTTGAAACCGCTACTTGGGGGCGCTCTCCAACACTATATATATTTGGCGATATCTCTTCTCGCATTCTTTCTTTTCTCACTTTTCTGCTGATACTACAACATTTGATCTAAAGTAAGCGGGAGGGAAGAGCTACGCGTTTCCTTCCGGAAGCGTCATGAACATTGCATACACGCACACACACACACGTACATACGAACATTCACTTACACTTTAAACCACAAACTTTCTACATTAATGTGTTACACACATTACTGTCAATTGTAACCTTCTGATGTTTTATACATTATTATTTAATAATAGATAGGAAAAGACAATATTTATCAGGCATTTTTAAAAGCAAAAGCTAAAATAAAAACAACCGGTTTCGTCCCAGGACTTATCAAGTTTATTTATTCTGGGAATTTAAAAAAGCGTGTAAATTAATTTTTAATTAACGTATGTAATCGAATGGGAGAAAAAAATTATGAATTTCAAGAAACTAGAGTCCAATAATATTCACACCCAGCAAGCATTCCCTCTGTTTACAAAGGGAAGGCCCACGGGATCTGATATACAAGGACTCTAGAACCTTGAGGTGAAATGTGGAGTGGGGCATAGATAAAATTATAAATCGATCACCACTAAAATTTTCCACACATTTCCTACTATTTATTAAATGTTCAGCAATAGCAGAACCAGAACTGTTAGTCAATTGGCTATTCCTGGAGGACGGATTCAAAATCCTGGGGGAGGGATTATTATTTGTTTGTACATACACACACACACACACATATATATATATATATATATATATATATATATATATATATATATATATATATCGGTTCTTTTTTTTTTGTTTCTTCACAATTCTTTTTGGTGGACTCATCATGATTCTTCCATGTTTGTTGTGGGCCATTTCAGGAGACACACATGTTTATCTCACAACGCATGCCACTGGCCCACAACACATTGTTACTGTGGCATCATCAGAGCTAAGTCCAGTAAATACTATATAAGCATATTGATTGTTAAATTTTAGTTTTACGGCTTATCAACCGTTTGCAGGTTATTTAAAGCCAACATTTTTTTTCAGATTGTAAGAATTTTTGGGAGATAATAATGATTTACTGATAAAAGTCCTATTAATTAACCCATAGGAATGGGGAGAAGAAATGGACTCATACTTTTCCCAATGGTATTTGCACGAAATTGAATATAATGAACTCAACTGGAATTAGAACTCGGCTCCCCGATTTCCAATTGCGAGCGGTTATGCATTAAACCCCACACACATCCAAGCTTACAAAACCTGGTATTTCCATGCGGTTAGTCATATAGGTACTGACCAGGCTAGACGTTGCTTAACTTCGGTGATCTTGCGAGAACTGGTGCTTCAACGTTATATGGCCGTAAGTCTATATAAGCATATATGCGTGAACGGAAATGCGATCAGGATATTAGTGCAAACGGGAAATGTAAATTTTTTTGTAATGCTCATTAGTTAGATATTTACACTTAGGAAACGGCATGCTACGGCCAAGGGATCTAATCGCATCCATTTCGTCTATATTCCATTTGTAAGGAGGAAGTTTCACATAGGCAGCTTTTTTTCCCCAACATCTGCTACTTTCACAAAAAGACTCACGTGAATGGTTGCCTTCAAGGGTTGATCATTATCTATCCTCATTAGCTTCACGTCCTTCGATTTCCTTTTACGCTCACGCCAAACACTTCATTCAGGAAGTCTCTGCCTTGAGTGGCTCCTGAGACTTGCGTCGAATGAACTTTCAAAAATACCGAAATATAAATGACTTGGCTATAACTTGACACCTACATAGAGTGACAGTTTATTGATTTATGATCAACAGATAGGGTGTTTTTCTTTCTTGGGTCCATTTTTTTTCTTTTTGGTTTTCTTTTTTTTTATTTAGTTTTAAGTTATTTGTTATTTTATTTATTTATTTTTTATTTATTGCTTAACACAAAGATAAACAAGTTAGTCGCTTCAAAGAGATCCGAAATTCTCTCTGTGTTGAAAAAGTTGGCTCCAGGCAAGTTGACACTTCTCCCAAAAGGTAAGGCGAAGGTGGAGCAGGGAAATTGGTCACAGAAAAAGAGAGAGAGAGAGAGAGAGAGAGAGAGATGGAGAGGAAGAGAGAGAGAGAGAGTGCGTGATATTGATTCTCAACGAATCCACCTCAAAAAAGAAATATACCACACTAGCAGACAATCAATCTATTTCTGAGGGTTCACAGTTTCCTATATATCTATCAACCTATCAATATCAATATATATATATATATATATATATATATATATATAAATACATATATATATGAAGATATATTTTATGTTTATACGTTCTTGTTAGAGATACAAATATTTAAGAAAATGCTCTGTATATAATAAACAGTATTAACGACATTTACCGGCCTGAATGTCCGAGAAATGTCGTTAACAATCAGACCATTTTTATATTTTTTCGCTGCATAATATTTCCTCGCATGCACGGATATACGTGTGGTGGGGTCTGTGTAAAATTTATGATGGATAAAAATTGCTATTATTTTAAATTTTTTAATGTTGATTTGTTATTTTTTTTTAAAGCAGGTTATTTGGCTGTTTTTGATGACTCCGTACATGTAACTTGTATTAGGTTGGTGCAAAAGTAATGTCGGTTTCTCACATATGTTACTATGTGAGAAAACGATATTATTTTGCACCAACCTAATAGAAATTGCCGTTTGTAATCCTTATTGGTTTTTATATGGTGGTATTAAATATGCCGTGGGAGTGGGGAGTAGTTTACGTTAATGATTATAGCGGGTTTATATGATAATAGTAGATGTGATGTGGCAGTACTAGTGTTTGGGGATTGGTGGTAATGATAATATTAGTAGCTAATAGTTATTGTAAAGTGGTAGAAGTGATTAGTAATAACAATAAATGTAATTATTTTGATGGCAGCTTGAACTAAAGAGTGATTGTGGCTGTTTTTTTTTATCCGTTTGGAATAAATTCTTTATTCTCATGCCTACATTTGGAGATTATCTCTGATCTTTTGTTAAATAAATTATTTTGCGAGGTATGGGATATTATTGCTACATTTTCATGTAGGCAAAGTTGGCATTTTTGTAATGTTGGTGTAGACAGGTGCTTTTTTCAATATTTTCCAGCATATTCTTGGTGTGATATTTCTGTATTTTAGCTGCCATATGAATGTGGATAGTGTAGTGCTGTTCGAGTATGTTCTGTTGGTGAATGAAAGGTTGTGTTTTTTTTCCTCTTCTTGAATCGACCGTCAGTGGCACCGATATAGTACATTGTGCTGTTGCTGGCACTTACCTTGGCTTTATATATTGTATTCGTATGTTGGCAATTTCCCTGGAGTGGACATGTTGTTCTATTTCTGCAGTTGCA
>OZ010607.1:18120189-18152689 GCA_963932145.1 Acanthosepion lycidas | reverse complement strand
CCAATGAATCATTTTTCTCTTTCTTCTGTTTTTGTTATTTTTTCTTTTTTTTTTCTTTCTTTTTCTTTTATTCTTTCTTTCTTTCAGTCATTCTTTCTTTCTTTCTTTTTTTATTACTGCTGTCAGTTGGATTTTAACATGTTCTCCTTTTCACTATTTCTTTCTTTCGTTCTTTTCCTACCTTCCTCCCTTCCTCTCTTCATTTTCCATCATCATTTCTTTCCAATATACTTCTTACCTTCTTTTTCCCTTTTTAAATCTTTCTTGCCTTTCTTGCCTTCTTTCTTTCTTTCTTTCTTTCTTTCTTTCTTTCTACTGTTCAATGATTATTTACTTTTGCTCTTTCCTTTCTTTTCTTCATATAATTTTTCATTCCTTCTGTCTTTTATTTATTCGTTCTTTTTTTTTTCGGGGATGTTCTCAGATCGACGTTTGCTTTACATTTTCTCTGATTTAGTCTGTCTTTCTATCTTTCTTCATCACTTTTCTCCGATAGACGTTTTCCTTTTCTTTCTTTCTTTTTTCTTTCTTTCTTTCTTTTTCCTTCATTACTTCTCTCCAATAGACGTTTTCCTTCTCTTTCTTTCTTTCTTTCTTTCTTCATCACTTCTCTCCGATAGACGTTTACCTTTTCTTTCTTTGTTTCTTTGTTTTTTGTTTCTTTCTTTCTTTCTTCATCACTTTTCTCCGATAGACGTTTTCCTTTTCTTTCTTTCTTTTTTCTTTCTTTCTTTTTTCTTTCTTTCTTTCTTTCTTTTTCCTTCATCACTTCTCTCCGATAGACCTTTTTTCTTTTATTTCTTTCTTTCTTTCTTTCTTTTAACTCCATCACTTTATAGACTTTTTCCTTTCTTATCTTCTCTTTCCTCTTTTTCTAAAAAATCTCTTGTTCTTTCTTTTTTCATTACTACTCTCGGTAGGATTTTTTCCTCTGATTTGTGTTTCGTTTTTTTTGTTTTTTTTTTCATTCTTATTCTTAAAAATTTCATCATTTCTATTCGACAGACTTTTACCCTTTCTTCTTTGTCTATATTTTTTTCTTGTTTTCTTGCTTTAGCCTTATTTACATTCATCTGTTAGAATATTTTCTCTTTTTTTTTTTTTTCCACCCGCTTTTTTTTTCTTTTCTTTCGGTTTTCATTTAATCTAATCTGGCCCTTTCCAGGCTTTATTTTCCGATAATTTGCTTTCTGCTCCTATGAAATTTCTTCTAACGATTTTGTTTGACGCTACAAGTCGAAAATGCTTTAATTTTCTGGTTAGGTATGTTTTGTTTTGTTTTTTATTTCTTTCTTTTTTAAATGATTCTCTTTCTTTCTTTCTTTCTTTCTTTTTTTTTTTTTTTCGTGTTCCTTTATTTATTTTTCGTGTTTCATTTTGTTGTTGTTTTTTTTCCTATTCAGCATCCGTACCGTATGTAACCCGATATCAAGGAATCGGCGATAAACATTTTTTCCAAGAGGCTTTCTCACTTGTTATTCATTACTTGAATTGTTTTCACTGCACCGGTTGTGACGTTGTTTTGTTTTTAAGCTAACAAATGAAATACTAACACACTTTCATGAACTCTACAAAAAATTACACGATACTCTCGATTATATAATACAACGGATTTTGTGACAAAGGATTTTATTAGGCTGAGTTTAGTCTAGAGACGTTATTTTATATATTAGTCATTAAAGATTTTAAAGGAAAACCTCGATTTAACGGACTCTAATATAACAGATTCTGGCATACCGGATTTTATTAGGATGAGTTTAGTCTACAGACGTTATTTTTATGTATTAGTCATTAAAGATTTTAAAGGAAAACCTCCATTTAACGGACTCGAATATAACAGATTCTGGCATACCGGATTTTATTAGGATGAGTTTAGTCTAGAGACGTTATTTTATGCATTAGTCATTAAAGATTTTACAGGAAACCCTCGATTTAACGGACTCGAATATTACAGGTTCTGGCATACAGGATTTTATTAGGCCGAGTTTCGTCTAGAGACGTTATTTTATGCATTAGTTATTAAAAAAACATTGTAAATGGTATTTAAAAAAAAAAAAAAAAAAAAACAACATATATCAAATTTTGTCTGATATAAATTTTATCTGAGGACCTGGTTTTCCAATAAATATTTTAACATTTCTGTTATCAAAAAGACAAAACAAAATTAAAGAATATCTGAACTACATTTTCGAAAGTAGAATAAATGTTTCATCTTTTTTATTATAATTTGGAAATACTAGGACTGATGTTAAAATTTACTGTGATGAATAAATGATCTAAGCCAACGTATTTCCACGAGCCGCATATTAAATGTCAAAGAGAAGCATCTGACTCGAGAGCCACCCCTGTAGAGTATCTCTGTAGTATTTGATGGAAAAGATGTAGATGTGTCTCTATATGGTCGGGCTTCTGCAGCGTGAACTCTTTCAAGATCTTTTCAAGAGAATATAAGTCTTTCTCAATGGTGTTTCCGTCTAATTGCACCCCTCTGTGAGGTGAATATCGCGCATTCACTGGCCTATTGAAGTATTGATACTACATAGCAGTTCAATAATTTTGTTTGATTTTTAACAAGATATTTTTAGTTTCTTAATACATTGCCTAGTTATGGCAAGGAATCATTTGTTATTCCAATATGACTTCAGATTTCGATGCCATATTGATGTCTGTTATATCATTTCCCGGATAATCATTCTTGTAAAATCTTGATCTTGGAGTTTCCAATTTGGAGCTTGGATATTACGCTATTGTTCTCCATGCTGACAGCTATACGCATTTCTTAAGTGTGAGTTAGATATTGTCAAAAAGATTTTATTTAAAAAAATAAGCAAAAGAATGTAACATTTTTTTATTTTGTTATTAAGCCATCCTCTCGCCTCCACCTACAACTTACTTTTCTAACTACATCCTATTACCTACATTTTGCTTACAGCTTCCTGTATCTATCCATTGCGTTCAGCTGGGAGCGGTACTGCCTACTTTGGCAACCACAAAATTAAACGGTTATGATAATATAATGATGTGGAGTTGTATTTTTTTTTTTTTTTATGTATATTTTATTTTATTTTTTGCCTTTAGTCTTACGGGAGCACTATACCGAGTGTAACAGCAAAATTGTCCAAATAGTGTAACAGCAAAATTGTCCGAATAGTGTAACAGCATAATTGATCATCCCACAAACTTTTTCATATCTAAAAACCCGCTAGACTAATTAAGTTTATTTTTCCAGATTTTCAAATAAGACGTTTGACACCATTTGCCGTAAGAATAAATGAAAAATTGATATGTCCCGGAATGGGATATATTTGAACGAAGTAGCTAAGTGATTTTGGCTAATATAACCAATTAGAATACGGTAGCAGTAATCGACTGGTACGCGTCGTAGTCGCAGGTAAGAAGTGTAGATCAATGGCGTAGTCCAGTGGGCGTCGTTATAGACTTAGCTCTCAGACTAAGGCTCTTTGACTCTGTCGTACCTACACGTCCGTCTGTATTTATCACGGACACCAGCCAATCATATTCCAGTGAAGGGGAACAAAGGTGTACGCATATTCAATTATATCAAAACCCTTCGTGTTATTCAGCTAGAAATAGAACAAGTTAAAAATATTTTGTGTCAGCCCTACTATGTCTTGCCAAATGAGCAATGATGAGAGGAAAAAGATCATTCAAGTTATCAGTAATGCTGGGCCTTCACAGCCATCTCCGTCACTGCCATCAGAAGGGGGAATAAGGAAAGAGGATGACGATCCCGCGGACGATCCCTATGCCCGAATGCGAGCGGGTGCCGACGATGATATATACGGGGTGAGACAAAAATCGCGCACTTCAGGGATGATTTATTAAAACTATAATTACAGATGGAAATTTTACTTACTATTTATTCAATCGTTAAATTTTGAAATCACATTAGAATTCTGTGCCTGCAGGATTCATTAATACGTCTGTCATTTTAATGCATTCATATTTAAATCTTTCTGGAAGTTCTTCACTAATTCTTTCAATGGGATACTCAATGCCGACAAAACTCTTTATTGCTGGTAATATTTTCTTTTGTCAAAAATCTGTTTCTGGTAATATTTTTCCGTCAAAATTGTATTGCTTGTAATAACCTTTTCAAAAATGTATTTCTGGTAATAGTTAATGATTTGACCATAGCTGGAACCCTAACAGGTGCTACCACCCCGAGTCAGGGTGGACCTGGTAACACCAGCAAATAAGAGGTGGTTGCACGCTCCTCAAAACCTCCTAATCAGAGGCCTTGCTGCTGGATGTAGTTTATCATCTTACCCAGGACGTGGATGTAGTTTAACGTCTTACCCAGGACGAATATATATACATATATATATATATACATATATATATATATATATATATATATATATATATATATATATATATATGTTATGTAGTGGTTTCACAGTGGAGTCTCGTATTTGTACTAAGTCGGTCCTAAAATAGGTTCAACGTACAAAACGTTAGGAAGTTGATATAATAGGTAATGACGCAGTAATCTAGTGGTGGTGGCAGATACTTTAATATCCGACTAGCAGTCGTCCGACATCGACTGACTGACCAAACTCCTGAGCGACTGACTTGTTACTCTTACTACTCCTACTTATTATAGGTGGGAGAGTCTATTAACTATAGAATAGGTGTGTTCCACTATAACAATATATATATATATATATATATATATATATATATGAAAATTTCTCCGATTTAAGCAGTAGAGAAGACAATATTTATGAATAAAAATGACAATAGGAAAACTGGTAATTGCTGACGCGTTTTGTCCGATGTGGACTTTATCAAAGCAATATACGAAAATGCACTAGACATACATAGAAATAAATTCAACCATAATTTTGATTTTAAAAATGCTACACTCATAAAAAAAAGAAAATAACTCACTCAGAAGGAACATTCTAGAGAGTGCCGGCATAGAATATTACCCAAATATTAATCTACGCCCAGGTTTTTTCCCCATTTCATGTTTCTTAACAAAATTACTGCTCTTACAAACAAATGTACACAACAGATTCATAAAATAAAAAGAAAATTGTTGAATACATCAACAAAGATATAATGACAATATTCTCCACACGTGACAAATACTGATGTTATTTTCAGTTAAAAATATGAAAATAGCGTTTCTCTACATTCCAGTTGCTAGGAACATTCTGTTTTTGTTTTTATTAGTTACCTTGTTCAATTAATTTCATTTTCGTATTTGCTTTGATAAAGTCCACATCGGACGAAACGCGTCAGCAATTACCAGTTTTCCTATTGTCATTTTTATTCATATATATATATATATATATATATATATATATATATATATATATATGGCTTCCAGCAAAATAACGATTCCAGGCAACAGAGAAAGTGAAAGTTTGGTCCAGGCAAAGAAAATAAAGCATTTTCCGTGGCCTTGTCAGTTGTCTCACCTAAATCCTAAAGCAAATCTGTGGAAGGCGCTTAAACGCTGAGTTCATCAGGAATACTCAAAACCCGAGTGATCTTAAGGCGCTTTGTCAACAGGAGTGGGATAAAATTGGTGATAATTTCTGCTAGAGGATTACCTCAAATTATTCCAAACGTCTGACAGCTATCAAATCAAATAACGGGTGTACCATTAAATATTGAACGCTGTCCAAAATGTTGCGTTTTACGTTCTGTTGTATTTTTGACTAAAAATCTATAGATACGAACAGACTGAGATAGATAGATAGATAGATAGATAGATAGATAGATAGATAGATAGATAGATAGATAGATAGATATAAATAGACGGGATCAAATCAGATAGATAGATAGATAGATAGATAGATAGATAGATATAAATAGACGGGATCAAATCAGATAGATAGATAGATAGATAGATAGATAGATAGATATAAATAGACGGGATCAAATCAGATAGATAGATAGATAGATAGATAGATAGATAGATAGATAGATAGATAGATAGATAGATATAAATAGACGAGATCAAATCAGATAGATAGATAGATAGATAGATAGATAGATAGATAGATAGATAGATAGATAGATATAAATAGACGAGATCAAATCAGATAGATAGATAGATAGATAGATAGATAGATAGATAGATAGATATGAATAGACGGTATCAAATCAGATAGATAGATAGATAGATAGATAGATAGATAGATAGATATGAATAGACGGAATCAAATCAGATAGATAGATAGATAGATAGATAGATAGATAGATAGATAGATAGATAGATAGACATGAATAGACGGAATCAAATTAGATAGATAGATAGATAGATAGATAGATAGATAGATAGATAGATAGATATAAATAGACGGGATCAAATCAGATAGATAGATAGATAGATAGATAGATAGATAGATATGAATAGACGGAATCAAATCAGATAGATAGATAGATAGATAGATAGATAGATAGATAGATAGATAGATAGATAGATAGATAGATAGATAGATATGAATAGACGGGATCAAATCAGTTAGATAGATAGATAGATAGATAGATAGATAGATAGATAGATATGAATAGACGGGATCAAATCAGTTAGATAGATAGATAGATAGATAGATAGATAGATAGATAGAAATAGACGGGATCAAATCAGATAGATAGATAGATAGATAGATAGATAGATAGATAGATAGATAGATAGATAGATAGATATGATTATATTGAGATAGATAGATATACTTTTAGCCATTATCAAGGATGATTTTATTTTTTGCTTTTTAATTGGGTGTATGGGTTGTGTGAGAGGAAACACGATGGAGTAATGGATAGCGGCTCGGATTGAGAAATCGTAGAACCGAGTTCGAATTCCAATCGAATCCATTACATTCACTAACGCGGGAAAGGTATGAATCCTCTTCTTCTGAACCAGCTATGGATAAACAGCAGGACTTTGGATGGCAACTGGTCTATCGCTGAAAGAAATGGGAACCGACGGCGGGGAAAGATCTGCCTCGTCAGTCATGTATCGAAAGATACATGATCGCCTAAACGTGTATCACGCATGACACACAACTGACTGATGGGATGTGCGTGTGGGTGTGTTTTAGCGTTATAGGGATGTTTTATTTTCTGTACACAGTCAGCATATTGTGGCCGTGTTCGTAGTTAATGATATTAAGTGTTGGCCTTTTCTTTTTCATTATTAACGTTTCCACTATTTTTTTTAATAATAATAAAATAATAAATTTTAATAATAATAAAATTTTAATGATAATTTTAATAATAATATAAATAATGGAAGCCTTAATAATAAAAAAGAAAAAGTCAATACTAATAATGCTAACTACGAACATTGCCACAATGTGCCGAGTGGATGTATATATCAATATTATTTGTTTGATGTGCGCAATGTTTTATAAGCAAGAATGCTGGGAACTTTTGCACATTCTACACATTTTAATATTTGAAAACAACTGGATAAAATTTCATTTTGTCTTTAAAAAAAATTACCGTCGTATAAGATTAGAAATATGATGTTCATTTGCTTTTTTAAAAGCAAAAACTAATTTCTCATCGATACATTCAGGTTTTTTTTTTAATGTTTTCTGTTCTTTCGACATGCAAATTTGAAAATTTATTTTACGAGAATCGAAGAAGAAATTTAATTTATGTTTAAAAGTTACAGGAAAAAAAATGGTGTTTTTTTTTTCGTTTTAATTTCTTTTTAATCGTATTTAGAACAAATTTAATCACAAAATTCCGTAAATTAATATTTCTTCAGTAAAAACGAAATTGAATTTCGTTATTTTCTCGGTTAATAAATGTATGCGCCATTTTACGAATTTTATAGATAGATAGATAGATAGATAGATAGATAGATAGATAGATAGATAGATAGATAGATAGATAAGAACAGTCTGAGATAGATAAGAACAGATTGATATACATATGAACAGACTGAGATAGATAGATAGATAGATAGATAGATAGATAGATAGATAGATAGATAGATAGGAACAGTCTGAGATAGATAAGAATAGATTGATATACATATGAACAGATTGAGATAGATAGATAGATAGATAGATAGATAGATAGGAACAGTCTGAGATAGATAAGAACAGATTGATATACATATGAACAGATTGAGATAGATAGATAGATAGATAGATAGATAGATAGATAGATAGATAGATAGATAGATAGGAAGGAACAGTCTGAGATAGATAAGAATAGATTGATATACATATGAACAGATTGAGATAGATAGATAGATAGTGTTGAAACTTGACTAATGCATGGAATAATAACGCAACACAAAATGTACTTAGAACAAAATGTATTGAAACAAGAAAGTGTACACAATATTTACATATAGTCTTTTGTATATTCCTGGGAAGACCGTTCCTGGAGTGTGTGTTGACTGAGTCGCAGTCGGGCAGAGTCTCTGGTTGAATCTCTGTATTTATCTATCCACCCACGAGGATAAAATGTGGCACAAGGCCGGTTTAATGTGTGTATCTCCGAGCCCGTTGGCTCGGCCAAAAATATAGCCTTTTTTAACCCGCCTAGACGGGTTCAAGGCCTGTCTACCTCCCCGGACGAAACCCAACCCTTCGGCAAAGCTTCGTCCGGGTTCCTCTATGCTAAAGCATTGAGTTCGACAGTCGATCTCTGGTTGGATCTCTTCATTCCTTCCCGGTACCAACCATATTTATGTGGTCGGTACTCCACTATGCAAATTAGGTGGATCCTACCACAACAGATAGATAGATAGATAGATAGATAGATAGAAAGTGATAAGATCAGACTCAGATAGATAGATAGAAAGTGATAAGATCAGACTCAGATAGATAGATAGATAGATAGATAGATAGATAGATAGATAGATAGATATGAACAGTTTGATATACATATCATCAGATCGAGATACATAGATAGATACGAACAGACTGAAATAGAGAGAGATAGACATAGAATCTATATACGAACAGACTGCGTTATATAGATTTCAATTAATAGGTATCTAGGTATATACATTAAGTATTTATTCGTTCATGAATGTAAATAGTAATTTTCAAGTTGATCCACTTCACTGCTGCTTGCTTAATGTAGTTCGAAAGCCTTTCCTGAATTTTATGCTGTTGGCTGTGACGTCATATCTCTTAAGATCTGCCTTTTTGCAAACTTTATATTCGTTTGTCTTGAAGTTCGCTGAGACTTTTATGGCCATTCATGACGCCAGTTAAATTGGTAATTTTATACGTACGTGTAAGTGCCTCCCGACCAAATTACAAGGAGGACCACAGATTGCCCATTTTAAAGCGACTATGTGAGTTCAAAGAAATCTCTGTACTCCTCGACCCATAATATCGATTTGCCAATGAAAACGATTGGCCGTTGTGTATCGATTTTCGTTCAAAACTAAAAACGATAAAGTTTCACTTATTGCAAAGTGTCATGAAGAAAACTTTTGTCAGATGACAAAACACTAATATCTATAATAATAAAAATGATTTATTACTTTTTATCTAAGGTTTACTGGTTAACGAAATAAACTTGTTAACCACTACAGCACGGAGACGTGTCAAATATAGTTTCTTTCTGAAGAATCCATAACTAGGAACAAACAGCTTGCATAGGGATCAAAAATGAATTGAGTAGATACACAAAAATAGAAAGTGGCGTAAGACAAGGATGAGCCGTCTCGCCAGATTTATCCATCTTATTTAGCGAGACTATCCTAAGAGAGTTGTAGACGTTACCAGGATCAATTATCGGTTAGCGTAATATTAAACGTATAAGATACGTAGATGACCATGTGTTGAGGGTCACACATCTCAGTCTGTTCCTCATCTATCTATCTATCTATCTATCTATCTATCTATCTACGTTTAATTATTGTCCATTATCTGTCTACTCATCTCAATCGGTTTATCTCTATCTGTGTATCTATCTATTTATCTATCTATTTATCTATTTATCTCAGTGTGTTTCTCAGGAGTAGATATTTATCCATTGATTCTTGTTTGGGATTAGCTTCCGGTTATTTTAAAGTCTCTCCATTGTTATTTACTCACAGTAGCCTCTTGCGTCTTAGTGGCATTACCGCCCTGCTTGAGAGATGAATTGATTATATATATATATATATATATATATATATATATATATATATATATATATATATATATATATATATATATATTTCAATAAAGGTGCAATTAATTTACAAATTCATGAATTATTCATACATAAAACAAATACAAAGGTTAATGATTAAATGGCGAGAAATCCATCTTCGCAAACAATTTAATAATATACAAAACCCCGAATCTGTTTATGAATGAAAAGATCCTGTTTTATAAATTTCCGTTGCATTAGATCTTTTTTATTTTACAAGCTTTCGTCTGTTCTTACAGACATCCTCAGGTATGAAATAGATTATGTTCTTGTTTTTACTCTCAGTAATAAGTGGACAAACGAAAACATAAACGCAGAACTTTAACCTTAAAATTTTAATTCAAACTCAGCGTTGCGACTGCACGTTCCAAAACAATAACACACATTTCTCATAGCATTTTTCGGATTACAACCCTGTTTTCGTTTATGTATGAATAATTCATGAATATATATATATATATATATATATATATATATATATATATATATAGACACACACACACACACACATATTTCATTGAATACGACAGACAAGGTGCTTTTATTTAGTTTTTTATACAATTTCTCATCCGATCTAATAAGATCCAAGAGGAAGACATTAGTTTTATAATACCCAGAAATTCATACACAGATGTCCTCAAGGACACATGGCACAGTGGATAAAGATGATAATTAGATCCAGTGACAGGACCCAAAGAGTGTGAGTTCAGTACCTGGTTAAGGCGGTGGAGAACTTGGAGAAAGGGAATTAACAGGAGACAAGTGACATTCATTAGACATGGCACGTGGAACTAGAACAGCAAGCGAAATAAATGGTTCAACCACCTGAAGAAGGTCGGAGCGTACAACGGCCAAAATTTTGCGATGACAGTCCGAACAATGTAAATAGTGATATTTTCATAATTTTAAATTTCCAGTGCCTCCTGTTCGTGCATCAGTGTAAATAAAGTCCGACGAAGTCTGTAGATTAACTCACTTGACTTTACTAAAAACGCGTCGCTAGGGTACGCTTCTTAAGCATATTAATAGGAAATGATATTCTTAGTCAGACTCTTTTTTCTTTTTCTCTTTGAAAATATGATGTAGCTACACTTGGGAAAAACGTGCCCCACTGGGACGTTTTCTTCACTTTCAGTTACTTTTCTCTTGGACTTCCTCTATGCAAACTACATATACACAAACACACTCTCTAGTTTAGATGTTTTATTTTGTCATATCCATTGTTTTTGTCACCCGCAACAATCTTCTGTTGTCATTGTATACTTTTGGTAAAAAATACATTGTCGTTTGCGTGTATATAGTCTTGTGGTTACTTGATTAATTTATTACTTGGACTCACATTGTGTGAAAAATATACCAGGAGACACGTCTTTTCTACCTAAACATGACTAGCATTCCTGCAACAGATTCTGAAACATGAAAAATGGTCGACTGAAGGTGGATATGTGCCATGCAACGCTGCAATTTTGATTAGCCTACCAATGAGAGAAGGGCTAGGATGGAGATGCTCGTCCTCCCTTCTGACACAGGGCTATTATTTTTGTTGGATCACCAAATGTATTGCGTTCTTGCGGCCATTCCATCCTTCCCTCCAAAACCGTTTGTCCATTATTATTGGCTAGCCAATCAGAGCTGTGCAACTGTAGTTTTCACCCTCATAAAAACAGCTGCCGAAAGAGCAGAAGAAACGAGCGAATTGGTCTCACCACTAACAGACCAACATTCTCCCTTCCGGATGACCATGGCGTCTGAGTCAAAGACCAGTTCTCTCCGCTGCTTTTTTTTTTAACTCCATCGTTTACTTGTATATAGTTTTCTTGTTAATTTATTCATTTATTACTCAGATTCACATTAGAGTCCCCAAATAATTTTACGGGAAAGATATACCATAAGACACGTGTTTTCAACCTCAACAAAATTATCACTCCTGCAACAAGTCCTAAAGTACGAAACATGTCACTCGAAAGCCTTTTCCCCGTTGCCATGCATCTTACCTCCAAAACTGTCGTTATCGCATATATATATATATATATATATATATATATATATATATATATATATATATATATATTATAGTAGAAAGAAAGAACACTAAGATATATAATCCGGTGTTCTTGTTGATATTTTTATTTTTACAAAACATTGCTCAATATAAATTTACAGAGCATAATTATTATAAATTAACTGATTTAAAAATATGTTTCCTTCGCTACATAGGAAATACCATGTTTCAAAAACCGAAATTAAAAACTTCAGATTTAATTATATAATTAAATTAAAAGCATTTGTTCTGTTTCCTCCTCAAGCAAATTTTGGAGTCAAGTTTTAGCTTCGGTTTTTGAAACAAGGTAATTCCTGTATAGCGAAGGAACCATATTTTTAAATCAGTCAATATATATATATATATATATATATAGCGATTGCTGTATGTGTCGTACGATTTCTGAATCAAGCACGGGCATGCTGCTAGTATATATATATATATATATATATATATATATATATATATATATATACTAGCAGCATGCCCCGGCGTTGCCCGTGCTTGATTCAGAAATCGTACGACACATACAGCAATCGCTATCACTTGACTTAAAATATTTTTACCCTTCCTTGCCTTCCTTTGCCGTGCTGATGTTGCTACATGCCTTACTTCTTGCCTATCTCACTCTGCGAATTTTTTCTATACTAAACATTAAATCTGTTACGAAAAAAGAACTAAACAAAATGAACACAAAACGATCAGCTTTAAAAAAAGGACTCGTAATTGGAAAAAACCGAATGAAAAAAGAATGTTAACAACAAATACTTTTTCACACCGAACCCAGTTCTACGGAATCAGAATCAACGTTGAGTTTAAGCAAGCAAATGAGCCAATTGGATTAAAGTTCCATGCAGATTTAAATTTTTCCCACTTGTGACGAATGCAGCTGTCGAATTTTTTGCATGCTATCATGCTAGTTAACATTCGTGTCAGTCAGCTGTTGGCTCACACGCTGCCTAATAGAATCTTCCTGCCTATTCGTAGCAGCCAGTTATAGGCTCTCATTCTGACCAGTAGAAGATGACCGCAAACTACATGAAAACAGTCGTAGAAGCATGAAAAATCGATTATTTCCACTATCGATGGGAGTTGGGGAATGCAAAATCGGTCTTGGTCTAGAGCATGTGAATGTAAATTTTGGTGCAAATCCGTCAAAAATTGCGGCCATGCATTCGTTACACACACGCACACAAACACACACACACATTCTACCATTTATAGATAGTGATATACTAGATCGCATGGGAAGTTATATAAATTAAATAAATAAAAGCACCTTTGTGATCGTATTCAAAAAAATGTGCTTATATATATATATATATATATATATATATATATATATATATATATATATATATATATATATACAGAGAGAGAGAGAGAGAGAGAGAACTGGAGACAGAAAGAGATACAAGTCATGTTTATAGAAAGAGGAAGAGACAGAAAGAAATACCTATGTATATATTCAAAAAGAGGTATAAATGTGCACATAGAGAGATAGATATGAACAGACTGAGATAGATGTGAACAGACTGATAGACATATGAACAGATTGAGATAGGTAGATAGATATGAACAGACTGATAGAGATAGATACACAGATAGAGATGAACCGATTGAGATGAGTAGACAGATAATGGACAATAAATAAACGTAGATAGATAGATAGATAGATAGATAGATAGATAGATAGATAGATAGATAGATAAATAGATAGATAGATATGAACAGACTGGGAAGATAGATATGAACAGACTGAAATAGATACACAGATATGATCAGGCTTAGATTTGTATATGTTTAGGTGTGCGTGTAGACAGATAAATAAATGAAAGTGTTGGAGATAAAGTTTGAAGTGCTTACTAATGACGTCCTTTTATCGCCGTGTGTTAGTCGAAGTGCTTTTGGAGAGGCTTTCAAAAGCAGCTGCTTGGCCACCGACACACGAACAGCTTTTGAGCACGACCTGAATTTGGCAAAGGAAGAAACTTTAACAGGCAAAATATGGCTTCGGGTATTTCCATGTCGTTTCACGTATGTTAATTGATTCTTGGAAAGAAATCCCCCCGGTACACACTGCTGACATGGGACGTCTGAATTACCGAAGATCGAAACAGAGAAAATCGTAAAATGGATCAAGGAAAAGACATATGAAAGTCATGCCAAAAGTTCTTCTCCTTCTATGTACCGTTTCCTTTAGCGGTCATGGCTCTCCATAACACCCTGTCCTTTTTAGCTCTTCATAAGATTTCTTTTTTTGCTGTCTCTCCTATTCCCTTTCCTTTTACTCGTTTGGTACGTTATTCAGTATTTTCCTCTGTCGCTCACATCTTCAGTATGTTCTGTAAAGGCCAAACTTTTCAAGCTCTTTTTTATTCAGTATAGGCTTACGGCTACATTAGGATCACCGATGTTAAGCAACCTCAAGCCTGGTCAGTACCTAGATGGGTGACCGCTTGGGAATAATAGGTGCTGTAAGCTTGGGTGTGCGGGTGGTGTAACGGATAATGACTCGGAATTGTTAATCAGAGAAATGAGTTTCAATTCCAGTTGGGGCTGTTATATTCACTTAAACACAAACACCTGTTTTACAAATACTTTCATGGCAATTGCTCCGAGGAGCTGCATTCACTGTAAAAACTCCTAAATGTAGCCGTCTCTTCTGCTCCAATAACTTCATATCTCGCACCTCTCTCCTGTGGAACTGCCTTCCCTATTCCAGTTTCCCTGAGAGCTATAATCTCCAACTATTGAAATGTAATGTCAATCGACATCTTCAGTTGCCTTGATCTATCCACTACCTTTCTCCTCATCCTTTCTTCTATCACTCCTATCTGATCTCGCTCCAAATTTTCTGTAACCCCTTGCGTCCTGGTGGCTTCTCGCCTTACTTGGAGTGAAATGCTTAAAAAAAAACCCTTGAAAAGGTTTGAATCCACCTCTTCTCCCCCACCCCCAGCTATGTGTTAATTAGTAAGAATTTGAAAATTGTAGCTGGCAGGAAAGCAAGAGGTCTGAAAAGAGTTCCACAGGCTAGAAGTGTGGAAGAAGAAACTATTAGCATAGAACTTACGGTTGCAGTTCGAGCTCAAGCCTTTATGTCATCTATGGGTCTAGATTGTTCTTGTTTCACTGTTCATGTGTTGGGATTTCTTGTCTTGTCTATTTTTTGCTTTATTTTATTTTATTTTTATTTTATTTTTTTTATTTCATTTATTTATTTATTTTGGTATTGCTCTGTTATTGATTCAAAGTCGACACAAGGATTGAACTCACAAACACAGATTAGGAGTTCAATCCTTGTCCTGGGTAGTACAGAATCAGACTCACTGGATAACCGATAATGAGATGGAATTGTTAATTGGAGAGTCAAGTTCCAATTCCAATCGGGTCGTTTATATTCACTTCCACACAAAAACCCTAGTGAAAGGTATGAATCCACCGCTTCTCCCCACGCTATAGGTTAATTAGTAAGACTTGTATTACTAAACGATTATTCTCTCCAAAACCATCCTGGGTATGACGATAAACTACACCCAACAGCAAGGCCTCTGATTAGGCTTTGAGGGGCGTAGGACCACCTCTTAATTGCTGACATTCCCAGGTCCACCCTGACCTGGGGTGGTAGCACCTGTTAGAGTCCCAGCTATGGGCAAAATAGTTAACCCCCAAACTGGGGTCAAAACATTATGAAAGTGTAAAAATAGGTTTTAATAGCAGTAATATGTTTTTGTAAAAGAATTGCCAGCAATAACGTTTTGAAGGAAAAATTATTACCAGCAATACCTTTTTACTAAAAAACATTACCAGCATTCATTTTGGGGAAAAATATTACAGCAATACATTTTTAAAGAAAAAAATTACCAGCCATTCATTTTGGAAGGAAACAAATATTACCAGCAATACATTTTTGAAAGAAAATTTTTTAACAGCAATAAAAATTTTGTCAGCATTAAATACCCCATTGAGGTTGATATGCCGTAAAACAAAACAAACCAAACCATCTCTCCAAAAATAAAATAAAATTATGTATAAAAATATCTGGATTTCGGCATAAAATAACCCACAGAGGTGTTGATATGCCGTTCAACAAAAACTACATTTACTCATTATAAGGTCTAGAAATTATAGTATATGAATACCATTGTCATTTTTGTATACATTTTCCCTAAACCTTCCTCGTTACTTATATGTTCAGCCCATAGTATTCTCAATAGCCTCCTGTGGGACAATATTTCCGTTGCTTCAATTGTTGTGAGGACATTTTCAGTATTTACTGACATAGAGGAGGCGCAATATTATATAACTGTTTAATAATGTTACGCTGGAGAAAAATCAGAGTGGTTTAGTTTGGTTTTACAGCATATCAACCTCAATGGATTATTCAATGCCAAGATTTTTAGGATGGGTTCATATGACTAGAATACGTATTCTTTGTGAGAAATCAGTTTGTAGATTATTTTTAATTGGCGTATTTTTGTAAAGAGAATTTTTGTTGATAGTCACATCTACTGCTGGAAATATATATTTTTCAAAAATGTATCGCTGGTATTGTTTTTTAAATGCATTGCTAGTAATATTTTTTTCAAAAATGTATTGCTGGTTTGATTTTTAAATGTATTGCTGGTAATATATATATTTTTTTAAATGTATAGTTTGTACTATGTTTTTCAAAATTTACTGCTGGTAATATTTTTCCAAAAAATGTATTGTTGGTAATATTTGTTGTGGCCTTTTTAGGGGCCAGAAAGAAAGACACAGAAGATGAAGGTAGGATTCAACAAGTGTATTGAAATAACAGATATATACAATGCAAGATTGCCAGAAATAAGCAGATAGAGGTGTACGTCCGAACGGTAGGTTAACATTACGTCTCCGCTCCCCAACCGTTTATTTACTTGACACCCCACTGAGTCAGGTTGTGACACAAGGTCAGTTTTTAACGTGAGGACCCGAGTGTTTTCACTCGGGCCGCTGGTCTTAGCTTGTCCAAGCTGGTCATAGCTGGTCCAGACTCGAGCCGATTCAAACTAGCCGTAGCTATAATGACATCTTAGCCAAAAGGTCGAAAAGCGATCTCCGCTCTCCAACCGACTGCCCTAGGAAGTCTCGCAGTTAGTATTTATGAGAGGAGGAAGAGTTCATTCTACTGTAGGAGTGTTTACCACAACAATATTTTTTTTTTAAATTTATTGCTGGTCATTTTTTTCAATTGCTAGTATTTTTATTATAACAATCTATTTTTATGCTTTCATAGTGTTTTGACCCCAGCTTGGGGATTAACTATTTATCCATAGCTGAGACTCTGACAGGTGCTACCACGCCGGCTCAGGGTGAATCTGGGAACAACAGCAATTAAGAGGTGGGTCTATGCTCCTCTAAAGCCCATCAGTCCGAACAATGTAAATCGTGTAAGCATTAGGAGTGTTTAGTTGTTTCATCATCACCTCCCAGTGCACGGACGAATGGTAGATGTGTAACTCTGCTAGATGGATTCTGACGAAAACAATTCTCTGGGACGACACAGTGAAATGACCTTCTTAGCAACAAAACTAGCACCTGAATCAATATAACCATTGCACTTCATGTCCGTAGAAAACATGGGGCCAAGAAGGCACAATGACTTGCTCTCCTGGAGGTTAGCATCAGCCATGCTGAATGTACTACATACCGAAGGCAAGAGCGACAGAAGGTAGTAGAGTAGCTTACATTACAAACTTGTGTAGATGGATAAAAGATCAGGGAATGGAAAGGAGAGTAAAAAAACTATACATTGCTAAGAACTATTAGGTTGGTGCATAATTATCAGTCGTTTTTGTTGGCGAGTTACTTGCAAATAAAAATTGCTGGTAGGGGTGTCTTCCTAAATGAGAGAACGATATTTATTTATACAAAAAAAGTATAAAATGTGGCACAAGGCCTAAAAAGGGGGATGGGGAAATGACGGTCTTCTTCTGTCTTAAATCTAAACTTAGCTAGTCCCAAACACGGACCCAAACAAACCAACAATATTCCAATCACCAAAACAACACATTCACTCCTACCTTTCTTACTACGTCCACCATAATGCCTCAAATTCTCTATGAAGTCCTAACTAGTCCCCTTATGTACAAATATTGTTCGTGGGGGGAGGGTCATAAAATAACAATTTTTAAAAAAGAACCCCAAATGATTATGTACAATATGACTTAAAAATATTTACAATAAAACTAAACAAAACTGTGTTAGTAATAAAACCCCCCACAAACCATAAATGTGGCAGCAAAATCAGTTAACTAGACGAAATCAATGCGGGGCTAAGAAAAACTAAGAAAAAACATTCATTCCTCCAAGCATTCACACAGACACACACATTCATACACAACAACAAATACGAAAAAGCACACACACGAAAAGAAAGGCGCCCCGCATCCACCAGAGAACTGAAGTCACTCACCACCTAACGAGGGAGGGGATGGGCAATTAAACAAAAGAAAAATAGGGACAGAAATAAAAGGGGCCAATGCGCATGCATACCCTAGCTAAGTTTACTAGAAAAAAGGAAAAAATTAAAGATTCAAAATCAAAAACCTAGTCTAACCTAAAATCTGGGTGGGTTGCCGATGTTCAACCCTGTTAGGACAAATCCTGTACCTAACCGACATCCAAGTGCCACTCTAGGTCAGCCCCTTTTACTCTACACATTCGCGCAAGATTCACCCACCTTTTGCCAAATTCCGATGAGGTGAGCCGCCGCCTTTCCGTCCTAATCTTGACTTTAAGCTGATGCTTAAAGTACAAGATCAGTTGGGAAGAGGTGAACTTCTCGCCCTCATGGAATCCCTTCTGACGCGTCGTCCAAATCACGACTCTCATAATCCCTAGTAAGCAACAGAACACATAGTGTTCAGCCTTCGTCAATTGCGACACCACATTGCTACAAACAGAACTGGCTTCCAGGACAAAGAACTTTCCCTGCAGCATGCGAACCATGAGGCCTTCAACAAACTTGCACAACGGCACTACCGTCTTGCACTGAAAAAAGGCGTGACCAATGGTCTCGACTTCCCCAGTGCAGCGACGACAGTTTGGATATTTCTCCAAACCTGCTGAACAGAGTCTCTTGCCGACCCAGAGGGCCCCACGAATCATCAGCCAGGTGAGTGATGCCTCATCGTTATTGAGACATTTCAACCCAGGCGCCCAAGGCCACATCGAGCGAGCCTCCTGCTTCGTAAGACCGAGCTCGTCGATCAGATCATCTTGAACGGACCCCCTAACTAACAATCGATACAATGCCTTACGAGACAACGCCTGGGCGTCGGAGAGGCCATCCGACGTCCGTAAAAGGAGCTTCAAAGCACTACGACATTCGCGGTAGAAGGCACACTCGGCACGAGGTCTACGGCCGGCCTCCTCCTCGCACGAGTGCACACTTCTCAGGGATGGGAAATGTTTTCGGACATCTTCTTTCCAAAAGGTTCCCACCTCATCCAATCCGCGACACATTCGGTCTAGAAAGGTAATGCGAAGCATATATTGACGAATCTCAATGCTAGGCATACCCAGACCGCCCTCAGAGGGATGAAGGCAACAGATCTCGCGAGTTACCATAGGGGCCTTGTCTCTCCACAAAAAGGAGAACAAGGTCCGGACTAATGACATTAGTCTGGCATACGGGAGCGGAAGCACAGAAAGTCGGTAAAGGAGTATCGGATATATGTGTGAAACACATACCTCCGCCCTTCCCTTCAGGGAAAGTCTCCTCCGAGACCACAGTTTAACCGCGATCTCGGCCTTCCCCTGCACCTCCGACCAATTCATTTCCAACTGGAGATCAGGACCGAACCAGACGCCGAGTATCTTGATCGGCCCATCCGTCCAGAGGAAAGGTCCGGGAAGAGAAACTCCCTTCCACGCACCCAACCGCAAGCCCACAGACTTATCGCGGTTGATCTTGGCCCCTGTCACCATCTCATACCCACTGATCTCTTTGCTGACTTCGTCAATCTCGGCTCTGCTCGACACAAGAACCGAAACGTCGTCAGCATAGGCAGAATACCTGGCTGAGGTGGAAGCCCCAGGCAGGGAAATTCCGCGCAGGACCGGATTCGCCTTCAACTTGCGAAGGAATGGTTCCAACGCAAGAAACGTAAAGCAGAGGCGAGAGCGGACAACCTTGACGAATGGAGCGAGACAATACGAAAGGCTTCGATCTTACCCCATTCACTTCCACCAGCGCACCGGGGGTCGCATACAAAAGTCGGATCCAGGAGCGAAAGTCGGCTCTGAAACCGGCCGCCGAAAGGACAGCCTCCAGAAATCGATGGTCAACCCTATCGAAGGCCTTGGACTGATCTAAATTGATCAGCGCGGCATCACTGTCGACTTGTTCTAAGATCAAGCGTACCATATGAAGGTTATCCTGAATAGTCCTGCCCTTCACAGCACAAGTCTGTTCGGGGCCAATCAGACTAGACAGGACAAGCTGCAAACGGTTGGCTAAGATCTTCGCCAAAATCTTTAAGTCAGTGTTTAACATCGTTAAAGGGCGAAAGTTCCCTAACCCATCCCCACCGCCCTTGTCCTTACGCAGCAACTTGATCACACCCCTGGTGAAGCGTTGGGGTAAAGACCCCTGCTTCATCCAGTGGTTGTAAATCAGTTCCAGCAAAGGAACAAAAACGTGCGACAACCTCAAGTAGACTTCGTAGGGAAGACCATCTAATCCCGGAGACTTATCCAGGCCAACCTGCTTCAGCGCTTCCCAGATCTCCGACTCTGTAATGGGACCCTCGCACCTAGCCGCTTCAGCTGCCGAAAGGCAGGGAAAGTCAGCTAAATAGTCGTCGAACTGAGCAGAGCTCAGACCGGGCTCCCTGGTGAAAAGATCCTGAAAGTAGTCCCGAAACACCTCACATATGCCCGCGTTTGTGGTCACGGTCCGCTTATCCGGCAACGTGACGCATGCGATATGTCGCTTAGACGCGCTTCGATTTTCCTCTGCACGCAGTTCAGCGGCCATATTCGTTGCCTCAGAAGACATTCTTTTTAACCTAGCCCTAACTACCAGAGCTTGATCCTTCTTGATAAGCAAGGAGGACAACTCTGCCTTAGCTAAAGCTATGTCCCCACTAACACGGGATTTCACTGCCCGATCGACTTTATCTTCTAAAGCAGTTTGCGCCGCTAATCTATCTAGATTGAGTCGACGACTAAAATCGGCAGCAAACGTTCGAATTTTAGATTTTAATTTGCCCCACCAGGCATTTCCCACAACCGCACCCGTCAATTCCCTTTGTATCATTAGTAAAAGCTGGTCCCGGAAACCCTGATCACCAAAAAGGGAACAGTTCAATTTCCAGTAACCAGCCAATCTAACCTTAGGCTTATCTAAGTTTACACGGACCCGGACAAGCCTATGATCCGTATAAACTATATAATGGAAACTTGGACACCCTAAGAGCCCTACGTCGACTCTCCTAACTAAGACCCGGTCCAGGTAGCTCGCAAGCGTCCCCGGAGCCGAGTTGCCACTAGTTGTCCAAGTCCATGCTACCTCCCGAGGGTGTTCACTCCGGAACTTATCGACAAGATCAAACTCATCGATAAAGTCCCGAAATGGTTTCACATCCGGGTTGTTAGTACCTTGTTTTTGCCCTATGCGATCTATATCGGGGTCAAGGACGGCATTCCAATCCCCCGCTAAAACTACCCGACGAGACGTCGTCAAGAACGGCGCGATCTGCCGAAACAAAGCAGGCCGCTCGGAATGGGTATTGGGCGCATAAACCCCAATGAGACGTAGAACCTTATCCTTTATGGTAACATCCAGCACGCAAAGTCTGCCCGCCGGATCCGCGAAGACAAGGGTACAAGCAGCCTTCAAAGACTTGCTCACTAGCCAAGAGACACCCCTCGAACGACCATCAAAACAGGCTGAATAAACGGCGAACCCCTTAGACAGTATGTCCTCACGATCATGAGAAGAAAAACGGGTCTCTTGTATACAACATACATTCACCCCGAGGCGCTGAAGATCACGAGTGAGCCTCGCCCTGCGAGACTCGGACCTCAGGCCCCGGACATTTAAGCTAGCTAACCAGAGTGCCATTGTCAAGCCGATTAGGGTTGTCCTTCAGAATAGAACATGGCTGGGGTGAGGACACCGACAGCTTGTCCCATCGAACCAGATATCATCTCAGTATCAAGAGTATCATCCTGAGACAAGCCACCGATGTCCGCAGGATAGGTTAGTTTAAGGGCTCTATAAAGGGATGGGTGAACAAAAAGAGGGACCCTCCCTTTACATTTCTTGGATTCATCTAAATTTTCCTCAAGAAGGACGGCAGCTGGGGGCACCACTTTCAAGGAGGCCTTAGCCTCCTCTATCATGCCCCAAATCTCCCGCGTACCCGGGCCAGTTCTAACTACAGTTAGCAGAGTTCGGGCCTTCATGAAATTTTCCGGCACCTCTACATCAACACCATTGATGTGCCGGAAATTCCATAATATTTTCAAGGGCTTCGGGTTTTTGGTTTGCCCGAAGACCCTTTCTGCCTGTTCCCGGGATACGCGGCAGACGTCTTCCCCTGGGAGGTATGGTGGTTTAATTTTCTTTTTCTTTTTATCGGTAGCAGTTTGAGAATCCGGGCTTCTGACCCTTTTCTTATTTGGAGACTGAATAGGTGTTGGAATCGGAGTTGTAATGGGTGTAGAGGAGGGTGTCATGCCAGAAGGCGTCCTCACAGGCGAAGGTTTTGAAGAAAGATATCTTTTCGGTGAATTTGTCAGAGATTTAGGAGCAGATGGTACAGTAAAAGTGTCTTTTTTTGATGAAGGGGAAGACGGGGCAGAGAATAGGGGGCCCGGTGCACCCAGCGATTTCTTATTTTTCCCCCGCTTAGTCTCAAGTTTTTCTTTTAATTTTTTTAAGTCCAATATTTTTCGCCAGCTTGGCTCGTTTAATTTTTGAGTATCAGAGGCATTCTTTTCGTAAGACGCCGAGGCGTCGCCCTCGGAGCTGGTAGAGGGAATGGGGCTGTAGGTGACTTTGTCCCCGGTGTCATGTTGGGACTGAAGAACCGCTGTTTGGGTCTTCCCCTTGCCCCTAACTACGAGGCGCCATTCCCCCTCCTCCTTCTCCTTATCCACACTTGTGGCAGGCGTCGGCTTTGGGGGTAATGAGGGTCTAGGCCCAACCGGGGGATTTTCCTCACCGGTCCGCCTCGCAGCTAGGCCCACTACAGGCGCCGCGGATTTTAGCTTCTCGGCCAAGGGGGGATTTTGGTCGCCAGCGACCGGAACTCCAGGGGCCTTCTTTCCTGGGCAGGAGGAGGAAAGGTGACCAGTCTCTCCACACCTCCAGCAAGTTGGTCTTCTACCGGTCACTATGACCGGCATTTTCCGGTCGCCATACTCCAAACAGTTGGGGACGGACTTGAAGGCCTTCTGGTCAAGCATTATATCAAAAGTCCATCCCCCGTTCAAATTGTCGGAGAGAGCCCCTAAAATTTGGCCGAACTGCATAAAAAATGCAGCCAGGAGCTCTCCCGAAATTTGAGGAGGAACTTCGAAGACGGCTACTCTGGTCCGCCTGCGGCCTTCATATTCGGTTCTGATTATAAAATCTTTAGTTATTAATTCTTTTTTGGCCATGGCCAGGCAATCTTCTGGGGTGAGTAGCAGAATGTTCCTAAATGAGAGAACTGAGATTATGTCAGGGTGCAGGCATATAAGTAAATATTTTTTAGGTACATAGGAACCCGGATGATCGAAATAAATTATTTTTTAATATTCCCCCCACCCACCTCTTTTCCACACTTACAATTTTTCACATTTCTCTCGTCTCCTCCGCCACATCCTCATAATTTTACCCTCTCACTTCCGATGTTCTGATATATTTTCTTTGGCTTGTACATCCTTCCATTTGCCTGAGTAGACGAAACCCTGGTTCCGAAGTTCGTTGGCATTTACTCTTTTCTGATATATATATATATATATATATATATATATATATATATATATATAAAGATAAAAAACAAATAGTAAGTGTTTATCAATCTAACGATTCACTTGTATTAAAGCTAAAGATATTGAGAGAAAACAAACAGAAATCAGAAATTCTGGCATTTCCAATTTTGTTTAGTTTGATTTACATTGCTCAGTCATGTAAGACATACATACATACATAATTATGAATATAGATTATCCAATGCTCACATAAACAAATTTTCCAAAGTTATACACATATTGAATTATCTACGGTTATAATTCACGTGGTACATGACTGACCAATGGCAATCAAACCACACACAGAACACTTTGGCTATAGTAGTGGTTTCCCTGATGGTAAATATTCAATATAATTTTCATTCCTGTTGGGAGCTCATTATTTCATTAGCAAAATTTCTCGATCTAGGCTGTTTGATATTAATTTAACTATTTAAGAAAAAAGAGATGTCAACTCAAATACGTTTACGGTAATAAGACATCCCATAAAAATTTATATACAATATATTGCTGCCATATATCGTCTGGAGCCCCTTCTGCTTTTCTCAAGGTTCTTGATAAAATCCAGAGACGGATATACAATGTAACTGGCCCTGATCTTGCATCACGTCTGCAGTCGCTCTCTCACAGACGTACCGTTGCCTCCCTCTGTCTTTTTTACAAATACTTCTATGGTAACTGCTCCGATGAGCTGTTTTCACTGGTTTCCGAGACTTTATGAATTTAATCGTTCAACTAGGCTGGCACCTCGCTCTCACCGTCACTGTCGAAACTGTTAAATGTAGCCTCTCTTTTACTCCAATAGCTTCATGTCTCGCACTTCTCGCCTGTGGAACTCCCTCCCCATTTCTTGTTTTCTTGATAGCTATAATCTCCAACTATTCAAATGTAACGTCAATCGATGTCTCCAGATTCCCTGATCTATCCCCTATCCTTCTCTTCATCCTTTCCTCTATCACTCCTATTTGCTCTCGCTCCAAATCCTCTGTAACCCCTTGCGTGCTAGTGGCTTCCCGCCTTGCTTGGGGTGAAACGCTTAATATATATATATATAAAGATAAAACTCATGCTGCTTTTTCCCACTGACGGCTGCTTTTTGGAACCAGCTCCCAAGAGGATGCTTCCTCTATCATTAGAATTTTAACATGTTCAAATCTAGGGTTAACCGGTACCTTTCCAACATAGCCAAATGAACTGTGCCTCTTATCTTGTAACTTTATATATCGAGTGCTCTTGGGCCTTGTACAGGATGAGCATTATTGTAAAAAAAATTGCAGAAATGTACAAAGAAATAATGGACGCTTCTGTACGTCAAACAAATGGTTGTCAGTTAGTATCTCCCTACGCATTACGTTGGAATCATCCGACAGCAAGGTCGGCCATCTTGAAAATAAATAAAAGATAGCAATCTTTTATTTATTTATCTACATTGATGAGTAAAGGTTCTTTTCTTTCACCTTAACAGACACTCTACTCAGACCTTAAAAAATAAAAAAAACCAATAAGTTAGTATTTAGACGAGACAAAATTCCTGACAAAGAAACGCAAGCTAAAAACGAAACCAAGAAAGTCTCCTACTTTGTTTTTCTATCAAGTTGACAAGAAAAGAAAAAAAAAAAACTCTAGCGGAACAATAAATAAAAAATGGAAGACTTAATCAAGTGGATATTTGTCGCAAACACGTGAGTTTATTTCAAATTTTATGCCAACATTTTCTACGCATCTTTTCTGTTAATTAAGCCTTAAATAAAAAGAATTTATATTTACTAAAAATCCACACCACATTTTTCCAGGTCAAGGCCCTTAGATTGAACTTCGGTTGTGTTGACTTTTGCGATGGACAAAAACCAGGTGACCCGGATGCGCTATTTCTTATTGTGGGGGTCAACGTTCCAAAACACGCCAAAAACAGTTTTTTTTTTTTTTTGTTTGTTTTTAAATTGTAAAACATTCCTTGTAAATAATTGGAATATCATGTCTCGCAAAAACTCTTGAGACAAAAAAAAAATTTGTCTCATCCAAATACTAACTTATTGTTTTTTTTATTTTTTTAAGGTCTGAGTAGAGTGTCTGTTAAGGTGAAAGAAAAGAACCTTTACTCATCAATGTAGATAAATAAATAAAAGATTGCTATCTTTTATTTATTTTCAAGATGGCCGACCTTGCTGTCGGATGATTCCAACGTAATGCGTAGGGAGATACTAACTGACAACCATTTGTTTGACGTACAGAATCATGAAATGTTAATTTCGTGATTTTTTTTTTTTTTTTTTTTTTTTTTTTTTTTTTTTTTTGATAATTTTTAATTCTGAGGGCCGGAGTTTTTGCGAGACAAGCAACAGTAACACAAATTTTGATTTAAATTTGTAATTTCAAAAGAGTATCAACAATTTAATAAAAATAAATAAATTCGATTTAAACTTTATAATTTCTTGGAGTGAATTAAGATTTGTGATAAGGAACTTTACATTATTCGAGGTGAATTCAGAGAAATGATCCGTTTCTTCTTTCACACCTCTCACTTGTGGAATTCTCTTCCGGCTTCTTGCTTTCCGGTCAAGTTTGCTCTTCCAAAATTTAAATGCAATGCCAATCGTTATGTTCTGTCTTAATATTTCTTCCTTAATTGTTACCTTTTCTTATTACCTCTTTTTTTAATTGTTCTCTCTCCTTAATAGTGTTTTTTCTTTGTCTTATATTCTTTCATTCTCACTAACCTCTAGCGTCTTATTGGTACAGAGTAACCCGGATATAAGAGATTTTCTCTGGTTCCAAATTAGAGCCATACTTACCTAAACAAAATAGACCAAACCCGGATATAAGAGACTTCTTCTCCGGTCCCGATAACTCTCTTATATCCGGGTTACACTGTATTATTGCTTTGCTTGCTGTTAAATGATTGACAAAAATATAACTTAGAGTACTTTCGACAATTAGTTTCGATTAGTCACTAATATTACGTTATAGCGTACTAGTAAATACTAAAAGTCCTAGTAGTTTTACAGTAGAAATGGCTAGATGTAACCATAAGTTATTTGCTAACAGTTTTTCCCTCGCTTGTAGAACTCACTTCCGGTCTGTTTCTTTCCAGTCAACTGTGACCTTCAAAAATCTAAATGCAATGTCACTCGTTATCTTCTGTCTTCTTAATTCATCTTCATTTAATTCATTTTTTTTATGCTTTGTTTCTCGTATTCCTCTCCAATTTGTAACCCCTTCCGTTTCAGCGACGTTATTGCCGTGCATAGAAGGAAATTATTTAAAAATATTGACAATATCTGAGCAATATATAAAAAATAATCTGCCTAAAATATATAATTATTTACTAACATTTAATCTTACCTTAATTCTAATATTTGCATTATTTTGTGTATATTGTGTATCCTGAGGGTAGCAATATACTTTTTATCTTCAACCTAAATCTCAATCTAGCCGCTTCTCGCGAGGGAATATTGTTTAAGTATCGATTATAAAGCACGGCGTAGAATTACGAAAATGACAGCTTACACTAAGCTGACAAGCAAGTTCTGAAAAAGAAAAAAGGAATGCGGCTTGTAAATGTTGAATAAATGTAGCTCAAATTTGAATGGCGGATACTGTACTGACTAAATACGTATTTAATGAACAGAAATGCGTACCTTTTTTTTTTTTCCGAAATTAAAGCTTTAAAAAAAAAAACAACTCTATCCTGTTCTAAAATATTTGCCAAAAACCAGGGAATTATCCGGTTAAAAGGAAATGTTTAAGTATTCATTAACGAATGAATTGTATAGGTTATTTATTTATTTTACAAAACTGTGTGGAAATATTTGGTGGCCTGTTTCCACCTTTTCCACATGTCGTCTGCATTTTTCATATGGCGGCTGTTCGTGAAATTCTAGTTATTTCATTAAAAACAATTGTGCAATATCAAGTGTGAACACGCGGACATTCGCCCCCGACCTTACTAAAAATAAGTGAATAAAGCTAAAATGATACGTTTCTGAGATTTTGTGCTTCCATAACTTAATTAAAAGCATTCTGACTGGGTAGGAAAAAATCTACACTCAATATTTATTTTTATAAAAATTACCTGTTACTTTTCAGTGTGATTTTGAAATTCATCTCGTTGATGTTTGTATGAATTTCTTTTATTAAAAAATGGCATGTCTGATGAATCGAAAAATGTAAAGTTTAATGCCGTTTTGAAGCGTGAACATTTTTAAATGAATTTTAATTTTACCAAGTTCTAGATTTTTTTTTTTTTTTTTTTTTTTGCATGGATGCTCAAAAACGAAATAATTCTGATTTACCGTGTGTGTGTGTGTAATATGTGTATATATATATATAATATATATATATATATATATATATATATATATATAAGCAATGTATTAAACACAACAGTGTCTTTAAACAAAAAAAAGGTATTTTTTAATAATTCACTCCAAAATAAATAAAAAAAATTATATTTACTAAAATTCACACCAAATTCTACCAGAGCGAGGCCCTTTCATTGCACTCCAGTTGGGTTGACTTTTTTGATCGCTCCAAATGTGGGCGACTCTGATGCACTATTTCAAAGTGTTGGGTCGACGTTCGTGCTCATCTTCATAAGCAAGCCAAAAACAGATTTTTTTTTTTTCTAAACTGTAAAATCGAATATCATCTACAGTTAAGAAATTTTAATAAATCTGGTTTTTGGTAATTTTTAGCAATTTCGGCTGGAGTTGTTGCAAGGCAATATAAACGAATTTTGATTTAATATTTATAATTTCAAAAGAGTGCCAAAAATTTTATAAAAAAGACTTTGATTTAAAATTTAGGCTCTCGGGGTGAATTAATATTTTTGATACCTAACTTTACATTAGTTAGGGAAAATTAACAGAAAGTACTTTTAATTCTGTATAAAATATTAATTTTCATATGAAAAGAATTATAATTTTACATAGGTACCTCGACGAGATCGCTAAATAAAAGAGCATAGCATGATGAAAAAGACTCCAAACTTGACGAAAACAAAATTTTCTCGTCTAAATGTGTGTTAAGAGGAAAAATCAAAGTATTTTGGGGTATTTTTTTTTTTTTTTTTTACATTTTTTAATCGTTCCTAGCACGTTCAAAATTTTCGTTAAAAATCTTTTTTTTTTTTTTTTTTTTTCTTTTTTTTTTTTTTTGAGTCAGCAAAATAGATAATCGTTCAACCATTTTTTCCATTTTATAAAAATAATGAAAATCTCAGTTTGGAATTCTTTAAAAATCAATTATCATTTTTCAAAACTTATTTTAAGAAAATCAGAAATTGTTTATTTAAAATATATTGAACAAAGCTTAACTTACCTTCTGCGCCGGAAATATGTAATTTGAAAATAAAACAGTCATAAACTTTCGCGTCACTTGACAGGTGATAAATGACATATTGACGGATTACGTGAGGATAATTCCTTCTACGGAAGGACAGAAGTGTAGTTAGTTACATTTAAGTGATCAAATTATTTACCTCGTTATTTTTAAGGAAAACTTTGAGTGCTCTAACTTTTTTTGTACTTAACTTTCACCCTTACATTTACGATGCATTATGGAAAATATATTATCAAGAAATTAAAATAAGACTTAAGAGTGAAATTAAATTTCAAAACAAATAATGTAACGAGAATTTTTAATTGCTGTTGCCTGATAATTCTTTCTTTTATGTCATTCAACTTTTTCCGCATTTTGTTTTGCTTTTGTTCTTAATTTTTTAAACGAAAGACAATTTTTAAATCTGCGCACGTTATTGCAATCGTCATAGCTGAATGCTGGCTTTCTTTTCATAAAACTGACAACCTTTTCAATAGCTTTTTCAATGTCTTTCCAGGTTTCATCACAATCATGTTTTTTATTTCCTTGTTCATTGTGGCAGTTGGAACGCTGGAGAATAGTATTTTTTGAAGATTTTATATCATACAGTGTTGACTTGTGTTGAACTCGGCCATTAGTTACAATGAATGAACTTTCACCAGCATCTAGTCTGTTTAAAATTTCCACTAACTCCAAAGTTGTTCTTTTCCTCTTATTCCCATCATCTTTTGCACCAATACAAGCCATTAGGGTTAAGTAATTATCCAAAGTAAATTTCCTGAAAAACAAATTCCAAATCACACAAATAGTTCAAATATACACATAATGGATTCTGGGTATGAAGGATTTTACTGTATCCTATTTAGTAAAATATTTTTTTAAATGAAACGCACTTTTTAACTCTGCGTGCGTTATTGCAATCGTCATAGCTGAATGCTGGCTTTCTTTCTATAAAACTGACATTTTCAATAGATTTTTCAATTTCAGTTCAGGTTTAATCACAATTATGCATCTCATCGCTATCTTATTGGAGATGTCTCGTTGTCATCCTTTCCTCTTATTCCCATCATCTTTTGCACCAATACAAGCCATTAGGGTGAAATAAGCATAAGCAATTGTCCAAAGTAAATTTCCTGAAAAACTGAAATTTCAAATCGGTTACATATCACCCAAATAGTTAAAATATACACATCAAAATCATGTCCCGATATGCGGGATTCCGGATATGAGAGATTCTACTGTACCATAATTTAAGTTAGATCTAAAATGAATTTTCTTTTTGATTGATTTTTTTTTTTTTTTATATTAGTTTTCAATCCAAAGATTTTTTTTTAAACTCGTCCTCTTTTTTGGTTATGCCTATTAATCTGCCTGTGATTTCTTAATATTAATAGGCAATCATCTCTGTGTTATCGAATATCATTTTTATCAAATATTGTAGCTAATTTATTGATTATACAAATTCTAATTACTACAAAATCCCAAACTTCATCATACGCATCCATGCTTACGTCAAACGTTTCATTTTTTTTCCTTTTTTATTCATATATTTTTTCATTATAGAATATTGATTTTTCTCCAATATTGTATCATATTTCACCATCAAAAATATTTATACATTACTAAGCTAAATCCGCTGCATCATTAATAGATTCTCTTTAGTAAAGGAATAAAAATCTTTAATATCAAATTTTTTAATACATTTTTGTTATTTCCAATATTGTTAAACCAATTTGTTGCGTTCGTGTTTTTCCATTTCTCTGTTTAGGATACATATTAAAGTTTAAATATTTTGTAAAATATATATTACTTATTTTTTTAAAAGTTAGATTTTGCGATCATAGTTTGCCCGTAGCAGTTGTCAGATGGAAGACACATACCGAGTACTTTCAACAATTACAAATTGTTATCTTCAGTTTTTCCCATACATAGGTAAACACCAAGACAACAACCAGAATATAAGGATCTTATTATTCAAGGAATTGATAGTAAGTTAATGTCTAATTAAGTCTTGTTAGCGAAGTGATTTCGCTATTAATCACATTAACATTCCTATTGTATATTTTTTTCTTTATGACATAAAATATAAGCCGCACACTCTAATATATTTACGACATCAAATCCACAGCCCAGTAATTATCAGAATCTTAAATTCTGTGTAAAACTATTAAAACAGATTTACTCAACCAATTGGATTATCCTTATGTCCATTTCACTTTAACTGATAGACATATAACAATGTCGTGGATTTATGACTTTGTAAAATTCAAACAAATTTCTCACTTGATCGATTTGAACACGAATTCTAGCATCACGACATCGCTCGCTGCAAAACATATATTTAACTGTAAATAAATAGCGTAATTAAGAAAAAAAAACACCTTTCGGTCTACAAATATTTCGTCTTAGTGCTTACCTATTTATTGGAAAAAAAAAACTGCGCCCTGAAGATGACAATTAGAAATTGTTGGAAGTACTCAATATGTGTCGTCCATGTGACAACTCGAATATAAGAATCTTATTATTCAAGGAATTGATAGTTAATGTCTCATTAAATGTTGCTAGCGAAGTGATTCCGCCGTTAACATTGCTATTTAATTTATTAATATATATATATATATATATATATATATATATATATATATATATATAAATTTAGACATCTCATCACGTTGTTAACCACCTGATGAGATGTCTTTAGACGTCGAAACAAATATGCATTTTGTCGTGGTAACTTGCATGTTCCAATCTAACAGTTTTTAATAAATCTGTTGCTCTACTCTTGTATTGAACCTCTTTTAAATTAATGTTATGAACGTTTGAATTGAAATGCTTTTCGTTCCTCTCTCTCTCACATCTCTCTCTCTCTCTCTCTATATATATATATATATATATATATATATATATATATATATATATATATATATATATATATATATATATAAAATCTCAAACACTAAGAATATAATATAAAAGGCTAATATTCCAGGG
>OZ010607.1:18100189-18117689 GCA_963932145.1 Acanthosepion lycidas | reverse complement strand
CAAACCATTTTTTGAAAAATAAAAAAAATATTTCCAACAAACCATATTTTGAAACATAAAATAAATATTTCCAGCAATCCATTTTTTGAAAAATAAAAAAAAATATTTCCAGCAATACATTTTTGAACTCATCTAGGTAATGACCAACCTCAACGTTGCTTAACCTCGTTTCAACGTGATGTGGCTGTAAGTCCCGAGGTTCGATCTAACGCGGCTATTTAAGAACATGATTGGAGATTTTAGGTTAGTTTTAATTTAATGGCATCTTGAGGTCTTAAAATAGACTGTTCCAAAGATAGTTTTTCTATGTCGAATTTCTTTACCCCTTATGTTTATATATATATATATATACTGATCCAGACAAAGAAATATTTTAAATGTTTAGTATTAATTCTACATAATGAATTTTTATGATGGATTCAGAGTATGTGGCATCCTTCCTTTCGTTCAAATTCTACATAATAGATTCTGTTTTGGAAAGGTTTAACGTTAGATGAAACTGACGTTAGTGATAGGCTTCGCAGTGGCAGACCAGCTGCTTTAAGTAAGGATAAAGCTAAGCTGGCCGCTTCGCTCTTTACAGTACAGAAAGAAATTGTGTGGAAGCCTTCAGATAATCCATAGTATTTCCTGCAGTTTTTTTGATAACTCAAATATCTTAATTCTACAACCTGGGTTGCTAGAATTCTGATAGACTCCATGAAGAAGCAGGTGATGGTTGCTACCTAACTTTAAAGACACAAAGGTTTGCCCTGGGGATGAGAAACGATCGGATACCTTCCTGAATTCTTTATTAATTAAACCAATTACGTTTACAAATCTTCATAATTAATGGCCGCTTCAAAACTTTGAGCCGAAATTTCCACAATCAATTACTCCCAACAAGATTAGCCAACAGCATCCCATCATAACCCGACCATCGAATTAATATTAGGTTGGTGCAAAAATAATGACGTAATAATGTCGTTTTTTGAAGTTAAAAATACGTCAAAAAACGACATTATTACGTCATTATTTTTGCACCAACCTAATACTTCTGTCTGGGAATCTCGAGACAACATTTCCTGTGCATGAAAATGTCCTTCACACTTACGGTCAAATATTGATATTGATAAGATCAGTTGAACTTGGAATTTATGAGTTTCTTCCTAACAGATTCTTGTGCTAATTAATAGAAACAATCGCTTTAGTTTTCTTTCTTTCAACATAGGGTCAGTTTTAGATTAACTGGATTGATAGGGTGTAATCGATTACTATGTTTTTCCTCAGATTACATTATTTGTAGTGGTGTGCAATAATATAGACCTGTTTTTTTTTTTTTGGATTTATGGTGAAATTTGTTTGGCCTTGAAAAATATTGCGTCATTCGTGATTGCATCAGATTTTTATCACGCCCAATCATTGTCTCGACTGTCGATTAGTTGTCCTCCGGCCAATTTCTGCGATGGACATTACTCCAGGGAAACGTACGAAAATTGTAACGCTGCACGAACACATTGGCAAGCTTTACTGGTGAGCAAATCAAAGTACTACAGACTTGTCTGGAAACTCTCCTGATTTAAATCCAATCGAGAATCCGTGGTTAATCTGCAAGGAACGACTTTGTGGAATAGGCATACGAAGTACTAACATATGCACTGGGTCATGCTTCATTGGAAAATACAGAAAAAAAGTAAATAATAACGGAATTATGTTTCGATTAATTTGCACAAGGATGTACGTATGTTTAATACCCATGGAGGTTTCATTCAGGGATAGTGGTTGTTGAATGATGACAACTTGAAAGAAGAAACTTGTTCATGGATAAAACAACAACAAAAAAAGAATGTCTAGCTAATTAATCTGCCTTCCTTCAGAGACAGAATAAAACTATGGAGACGAAGACTGTTTAAATCTAGAATTGGAAACCTTAGATTTTTCGGGTTCATTTTTGGAATTCTTTGAGTGTTTCTGGTTATTAATCAATTGTCATGAAAGAACAGACATTAGCCGTTGACCGACTATCGTAACACGATTGAAACGGAAGGAAGTCATGGTAAAAACTAAATTTCGATTCTTAAGACTTTGCTGTTCATTTTAATATGCTTTGTACGTTTCTACTATTAAGTCTGTTGCAATTAAAAGAACAAAAGGCATTACTTCGTATAATGAATCTGGAAATGTCTCTAGAAAAAAAAAGGAAAGAAAAGTGTCTAAAAGAAAAAAAAAACAATGAGAACGAGAAAAGATAAAAGAAAACACAAAGAACGAGAAAGTAAAGAACTGAAAAGAATAGAAAAAATTTAAAAAATAGGAAGAAATTAGACGATGGAAAGAATGTAAAAAGAAAATTGAACGATAAAAAAAAAAAAGAAAAAAGAATAGAGCGAAAGAAATGCAAGAAAAGTCAGTCAATATTTGACAAGAAAAATTAAAGTACAGACCAATCTTGGAGAATATATATAAAAAGGATGGAATCGTAAGACCTGAATTGGAAACAAAAAAAAAAAAAAAAAACGTAAATTTCAAAAATCATGGACGAAAGAAAACATTTCGTATAGGCAGAAAGTGAGGAAGAAAGAATAGAGATAAAAAAAAAACAAAGAAATGAACGAATGAAGGAAAACTTGATCTGGAATAAACGTAAAAAAGTTTTATTCGTTTTCTTTTTTTCTTTTAAATTATGGCGCTCCTGATATAAACCGTCTTCGTTTTCAGCGAACCATATCCAATTAATTTGAAAGTAAACTCATAAAATATACACGCATGAACTCTTCAGACCCTGAATACTACCCAGCATCGATAATGGGTAGTTTAGAAACAAACTAATACAAAAATAAAAACCAGAGAAATATATAGAACAGTCTGATATATATCCTGTATCGATTAACTCAGCCTAGGTAGAAACTAATTGATTCGTATTGATTTTTCTACCTAATATGGATATTTTTTTTACTAAATATTTTCAGAACCGTGCTGGCCAGAAATTTCACCTCACCTAATCTTCTGATTTCAGCTACGTCTGTTTTATTTTATTTTATTTTTACGAGAAACAAAGAAAAAAGAATAGAATGAACGACAAACGAAGAAAATAAAGAAACAAAAATAAGATGAATTAAACAAAAATTAAAACTATTTACAATATTTATATTGTTCAGACTATTGTCCCTATCCTTATTGTTATTCTCTAATTTTCAGCCGTTGTACGCTCCGGCCTTCTTCAGGTGATATACGTTGGAATTTTGAAACGAACCCTTTATTTCGTCCAGCGGGGTAGAATGTTCTAGTTCCACGTGCCATACCTATTTATGGCTATCTCAGTTACAGTTATTTCCCTTTAGTCAGTCAACTCTCCAAGTTTTTGTTCAGGTATTCAGCTCTCAACTCTTTTGGGTCAAGTCACTAGATTACTTCAACCAATGCTTTTATCCACTAGGCCATAAGTCATTGACGGCACATCACCCAAAGAAGGCCGGAGTGTGCAACGGCCGAAGCGTCATGAATATGATAAAGATGAGGACAACAGTCCGAACGATGTAAATAATTACAATCTTAGAAATATAGACAGATGTTGAAAATAGAATAGTTTTATAACGACATAAATATTTCTGTATTTGCAACATGTATTTATCACTAACCTGCCGCTTCGAAAGTAAATCAATTTATTTAGATTGGAACTTTGGCAATAGCAGTTAATCCCTCCCGTTAATAACTTATGTTCCCCTGTCTTTTTGCAGTGATGCTTAAGAATAGTAGTCTGCTAAAATGTCGTCTGACACGAAAGGGCTTACAAAGCAGAAGTATCTCACTGAATTCCTCCATAAGGGAAATTTCCCCATATTGAACTTCTACGCTTGCTGAAAAATTCAGCAGAAATATTCAGCAAATTAAAAACTCACCGGACAGACATCAATTGTTCGTCTTTGGTATGACGATAAACTACATCCGGCAGCAAGGCATCTGATCGGGCGATTGGAGGCTTTGAGGAGCCTGATACCACCTCTTAATTGGTGTTGTTACCAGGTCCACCATTATCCATGGTGGTAGTACATGTTAGGATCCTAATTATGGGCAAATAGTGATCCCAAAACAAAAAATCCATATGAAAGTATAAAAATTCAAGCAATACATTTTTCTATATAAAAAAAAAATGTATCCCAACAATACACAATAGAATTCCTAACAATCCATTTTATCGCAAAATGACCAACAATACAATTTCTGTAGTTGAAGGCGCACAATTGTGTTCAAAATATTAAGTTGAAGTCATAAAATTATGGACAAAATATTTAATTTCGGCGTTAAATAACCCATAGAGGTTTTGATATGCCGCTAAATAAAATCAAACAACCAACATTAATCCATATAAATCCTACAATTTCTTAAATCAAACTGTATTCCAAAATATAACTTCATTAAAACTAAAACGAGAAGCTCACGCATTACCGCCTCTAGTAATTATCTCCATACAAACCTGGATATACACAAAAGCGGAGTACCATCTACCATGTATTCAACTGTGAAAGCAGAATAACATATATCATATTTTTATTACTTCAAATCTCACTATAATTAAACTATAGATTCGATGAGTCATAAGGTGTTGATATGCAATTATACAGTCATTTTTAATCGATTTGTCATTTTTTTTAAATCACTTCACCCTTAGCAAGACGACGAAGTTTCAAAAACGCAAGGTCTTACTGAGAGTGAAAGAAAAGACGTTGAATAAAAAGGAGTAAAGGACAGTCTTCAAAATGATGGATGACGATAGCGTTTTAGAGGTTTTGAAATTCAATTTGTCAGTGTGCTACCAGGGATGTAAAAGAGGATACATTTATAAAGCAATTGTTAAATTGGATGAAAATTGGTTGAAAGATCAACGAAAAATAAAAAACCAATAAAAAATCGCCATTTTTCTCTATGCGTTTTCACCATATGGGTGAACTTAATTATCAGAATAAATGCCTTAAACAATCAACTTATTGTTGGCTACAATTGAGTGAAGTTTGTACTAGATTGCTTGAAAATTGAGGGAGTTTTTAGTTTAAAATTTGTGTTGAAATCGATTTATGATATAACCTATATACCGAGTTTGAACGAAATCGGGGGGAAATAATTGAATTTATCGATTTTTTGATCGGCTTTATCGATAATTGATTTCTTTTTTAATTATCGATTTTCTTACGCTAAGCACCTCTTAAATTGTACAACGTATGTGCCAAGTTTGGTCAAAATCGGTTGGATGAATCACTAGTAAAAAGTTATCACACACACACACACACACACACAGACATCCTCTGTTATATATAGAGAGATGATTCAGTAAACCAGCGTTGTAAGCTAGAAACATAGCAACTGACTCGACAATTTTTCTCTTGTCTAGAAAGGAAAGCCGGAATGATGACCCAAAAAGGGGCGACTAAACAACGTTAATAATTTGAATGGCAGATGTATCGATTTTACTTACGATTTTACTTCCTCAGCAAGAATATTTTTCCTTTTTCTGTATCTTCGTTCAAAGTATCAAGTGCATTTCCACCATATTTCATAGCGGATGTTTTAATATCTGTCTATATTTCTGAGATGAAGTATTGTAATTATTTACCCTATTTACATTGTTCGGACTGATGTCCTCATCTTTGTTGCCATATACACGACGTTTCGGCCGTTCTATGTTCCGGCTTTCTTCAGGATATATTTATATTTCTGGGATGAGGTACTGTAATTATTTATACTATTTGCATTGTTCGGACTGAAGTAAGTTTATCGTCATACCCAAGACAAATAATTGATGTCTGTCCGGTAAGTTTATTTAATTTGCTTAATATTTCAGCTGAATTTTTCTGCAAACGTAGAATTTTAATGTGGAATTATTCAGTGAGACACTTCTGCTTTCATGTCAGACGACATTTTAGCAGACTACCGGTCTTAAGCATCTCTACATTGTATTTAGATTTTTGGAGTTCCTAATTAAGACCGAAAGCGGAAAAACTCCACAAGTGAGAAATGCAGAAGTTAAAACTTTACGTTTTTTTACTTCCTTCTTAAACAATGAACCTTTGAGTCTTTGCCGCCAAACTAGTACAACACTTTATTTCGTGCAGTCGAGGTTTCAAAGATGAAAGCTCACAAGAAAAATGATCGTGAAAATATTAATAGAAAATATAGAAGTTACATTATGGCGTTGGGAAAGTGACTGAAGCTGAGATACAAAGTCAGGATCGATAAGGTATCTCGCTCTCGCCCTTTCACTGTCGAAACTGTTAAATGTAGCCGTCTCTTCTACTCCAATAGCTTCATATCTCGCACCTCTCGCCTGTGGAACTCCCTCCCCTTTTCTTGTTTCCCTCATAGCTATAATCCCCAACTATTCAAATGTAATGTCAACTGACATCTCCAGATGCCTTGATCTATCCCCTATCCTTCTCTTCATCCTTTCCTCTATCACTCCTATTTGCTCTCGATCCAACTCTCTAACTCCTTGCGTGCTAGTGGCTTCCCGCCTTGCTTGGGGTGAAACGCTTAAAAATTGTTTTTGATTTTGGTCAAGAATCTCCAGATATATAACAGAATCCCCAGACTATATTTGGCAGTAATATTCAAGGCAATATTCGATTACATTACCTCACGTCATTTACCGGAATCTAACCTAGGGAAAGAACAATGAACTCTTTCATTAATTTATTCATTAACAATCTTCTAAATAAATAAGTAAAAGGAAAATTCTGTCTGTCCGTCTGAAACACCTCAAACTCGGGCTACACTTGCTCTACATCGTCATATTATACCCATTTGGAATCGGGATGATACGGGATTGAAAATCTGCCGTCCATCTAGTGCTTGAACATCCAGCATTGGCATTTGTGTCCGGATGAGTAGGGAAGCGTTAAAAATTTAAAAGAACTGAAAAAAAAAAATTGTTAAAAGTTTTTAATTTATATTGGGTTTATGGAAAATAATAGTTTAGCAGACTATTATATTTTAGAAGAAAGTGTATCGCAGCTCCGACTTCATGAGTTTGACCTTTTGAGGCCAGATAGAAGACAAAACAAGGAAGTCTATTTTGATTGGCTGAGCAAGCGTGGGAACGATAGATAGAGGTAGTGATTTCAGGGAGTCTAGTCTAAACCGTCAATGTAGACTTGTTTTCTTTCGTGTCTGAAACGTCCCCCAGTGGAGGGAAAGCAACCCCCAGTGGATAAATAGATGTATACATCGACGTTAATAAAGTAGTGTGTTGAAGTTCTTTCCATCTTGAGTTAAAACAGCTAACGATCACCGCCCGGGAGAAGACGAGTGATAAAAGAATGCAACTTTATGATCGAATCTACAACGTCACCCAAGACTTCCTCAACACGAGGGGGTTATGCAACATTTAAAGTAACACAAAATCTTAAAAATTTTTTGCTTTAAATTCAGTTTAAAATACAGTAAAATCCCTGACAACCGGACTAAGACCTTCCGGATATGAGAAATTGGTTACAAAGTCCGGATATGAGGGGTTATATTTAGATTTTAAAAAAAGAACTGATACTCAGTTTAATGTTTATTTTCAATGTTTTATAGTAAACCAAATAAGCTAATGGTAAGTGAATTGATTTAAGGAAAAAACAAATAAATTATTTAATGTTAATGAAATTTTATTAAATTAAATATATGTAAAACAAATAATGTAAACAAGGATATTTTAATCGCTGTTACATGATGATTCTTTCTATTTTAATATAATGCCCAACTTTTTCAGCATTTCATTCCATTTTTTGAAATTTTTTTTTTGAAATTTTTTTAAACGAAAGACAATTAAACTCTACGTACGTTATTGCAATCGTCATAGCTGAATGCTGGCTTTCTTTCCATAAAACTGGCAAACTTTTGAAAATAGCGTTTTCATTTTCAGTCCAGGTTTCATCACAGTCATGTTTTTTAATTTGTTCATTTTGGTACTGTGGACGCTGTAGAATAGTTTCTTTGGAAGATTTTGCATCATACAATCTTGACCTTCCTATGTTGAACTCGGCAATTAGTTGTAATGAACTTTCACCACCGTCTAGTCTGTTTAAAATTTCCACTTTTTGCGATAACGCCAAAGTTGTTCTTTTCCTCTTATCCTCATCATCCTTTGCACCAATACAAGCCATCTGGGAGAAATAAGTAGAAGCAATTATCCAAAGTAAATTTCCAAACAGAAATTTCAAATCAGTTCCAAATAGTTAAAATATATACATCAAAACCATGTCCGGATATGCGGGATTCCGGATATGAGGGATTCTACTGTATCTCCAAAACTTTGTGAATTGAGGAAATCAATTTTATTTATTTAAAATGTCAAGGAATCAGAATTAAAGTGAGAGGTTACATGACGTGATGCTTTGAAGTTCCACAGTTTGATTTGAAGAACTAAACTGAAGATTCGCGGAGGTTGTCTTTTGAAGAAGTGAAGTTAGCGACGTTTTGATGTTCCGTGGAGGGAATCAAGGAATTGAAAGATATTTCTTTAGATTTATCATTGATGTTTTCTAACCTGGACCAGAGGTCCCTTTAGTTTTGGGCCGGGGACCCAATTAACGCCTCGCATGAATTAACTTAAAAGTCAGTACGAAGTGCGGCTTCTAAACTATTAATAAATAAATAATAATTAGAAAGAAAGAGAAAAGAATGGATTAGAGTGGTTAGAAAGTCCAAATAGAAAGAATATGAATAAAAGGAAATGAAAAATATAAATGAGCAGTTAAAGAATCGGTGGTTTTGTTTTGGGTTTTTTTTTTTTTTTTGGGTTTTTTTTTTTTTTGGGTTTTTTTTGTTTTGGGTTTTTTTTTGTTTTGGGTTTTTTTTTGTTTTGGTTTTTTTTTTGTTTTGGGTTTTTTTTTGTTTTGGGTTTTTTTGTTTTTTTTTTGTTTTGGGTTTTTTTGTTTTTTTTTTGTTTTGGGTTTTTTTGTTTTTTTTTTGTTTTGGGTTTTTTTGTTTTTTTTTTTGTTTTTTGTTTTTTTGTTTTTTGTTTTTTGTTTTTTTTTTTTTTTGTTTTTTTTTTTTTTTGTTTTTTTGTTTTTTGTGTTTTTTTTTTTGTTTTTTGTTGTTTTTTTTTTTTGTTTTTTGTGTTTTTTGTTTTTTGTTTTTTGTGTTTTTTTTTTTGTTTGTGTTTTTTTTTTTTGTTTGTGTTTTTTTTTTTGTTTTTGGTTTTTTTTTTGTTTTTGGTTTTTTTTTTTTGTTTTTGGTTTTTTTTTTTGTTTTTGGTTTTTCTTTTTGTTTTTGGTTTTTTCTTTTTGGTTTTGGTTTTTTGTTTTTTGGTTTTGGTTTTTTGTTTTTTGGTTTTGGTTTTTGGTTTTTTGTTTTTTTGTTTTTTGTTTTTTGGTTTTTTTTTTTGTTTTTTTGTTTTTTTTTTGTTTTTTGTTTTTTTTTTTTTGTTTTTTGGTTTTTTTTTTTTGTTTTTTTTTTTTTTTTTGGTTTTTTTTGTTTTTTGTTTTTTTTTTTGTTGTTTTTTGTTTTTTGTTTTTTTTTTTGTTTTTTTTTGTTTTTTTTGTTTTCGTTTTGTTTTGTGTTTTTTTTCGTTTCGTTTTGTTTTTTTTCGTTTCTCTTAAGGACATGCCCGAAAATGGCTCTCCACAATTTCGTCTCCTTTGTAGTTCTACAATTAACTCTTTCTTTCTCATCGTTCTGTTTTCCATTCACATAAATTAAGTAGAATTCTCACCATTTTGCACTGCATGTCCTTCTTTCAACGTCCTGAGTGTGTTAAATTTTCCAAGACCTCTCTCTCCTCATAATGACCCCAGAAACTTCAGCTCTCTTTTTTTATTATTATTATTATTTTAAATATAAATGCTCTTTGAGTGAAAATTGTCTTTAAAACTTCCTCGTTTCTCACATGTTGAGTCTATGGTATTTCCAGTATTTGTCCGTAGAACCTTATTTGTTTTTTCTTCGAGTCTCGTCACCTTTTGGGAAGTTCTCCAGCAATGATAGATTGATTCGTTTTCTACGGCTTATCAACCAACCTTCTGCAGGTTATTTAAAACCAGAAAATAGTTCTGAATTGAAAGATTTTTTTTTCCGATAGACGTCATACTAATTAATCCATAGCTGGGGGAGAAGAGGCTGATTCCTACCTAAACGGAATTTGATAAAATATATGAATATAAAGTAAGGGATCGTCTATATCACAATCAGTATATAAACTAATCCCTCACTTTATGGCCACGGTATACATCTGACAGTTTAATAATTTCTGAACTTCTGGGTTTTTTAAACCCAGAAAACATTTCTAAATTGAAAGATTTTTTTTATTTTATAGACAGAAGTGGTTTAGTAATACAAGTTTTACTAATTAACCCATAGCTGGGAGAGAAGAGGCTGATTCATACCTATTCGGAATTTGATAAAATAAATGTATATAAAGTTGGGGATCAAGTCTATATCACTATCAATATATAAACTAATCCCTCACTTTATGGCTATGATATATACCTGACAGTTTAGTCTTTTCTGGACTAGCTGGAAGTCATGCATGGTCTCTGTGAGAGTATAGATTGACTGATTCGTTTTTTACGGCTTGTCAACCATTTACAGGTTATTTAAAATCATAAAATCTAAATTGTAAAATTTTTGGAGATAATGATTTAGTGGTCCATCTCTTACTAATTAACCCATACAAAAGGTGGATTCATAACTATTCAGAAATTGAGAAAATTATAATGCGGCTATAAAGTGGGAGATATATTACACTCAAGATATAAACTATTCCATCACATTGTGACTATAAATCTAAAAGATATGCCTGTATAGTTAATAAGTATTTCTTTGATTGGGTTATTCGATTTTTACGGGTTATCAACCCTTTGCAGGTTATTTAATGTCAGAAAATATTTCAATTTTGTAAGAATTCTTTTTTTTTTCTTTGAAGATAATAATGGTGTCTTGATACAAGTCTTACTAATTAACCCATAGCTGGAGGGAGACGAGGTAGATTCATACCTTTAACAAGGATTTCTGGCATGTAAGTGAACATAACGAACTCAACGGGATCTGTCTATATTTTTGAGATGAGGTATTATGTACACTATTTACATTATTCGGACTTTTGCACTCATCATTGTCGCCATATTTATTACAACGTTTCGGCCCTTTAGTATCTATCTATTTCTGAGATATTTTTTACACTATTTACATTATTCGGACTATTATCCTCATCTTTGTTTCCATATTTATTACAACGTTTCGGCCTTTCAGTATCTGTCTATATTTCTGAGATGAGGTATTATGTACATTATTTACATTATTCGGACTATTGTCCTCATCTTTGTCGCCATATTTATTACGTTTCGGCCGTTGTACGCTCCGGCCTTCTTCAGGTGGTTGGAATGTCGAACTGAACCCTTTATTTCGCTCACTGGGGTAGACTGTTCTAGTTACACGTGACATCCATTAAACATGGCACGTGGAACCAGAACATCTACCCCAGTGAGCGAAATAAAGGGTCCAGTTCGACATTCCAACCACCTGAAGAAGGCCGGAGCGTACAACGGCCGAAACGTTGTAATAAATATGGCGACAAAGATGACAATAGTCTGAATAATGTAAATAATGACCCAACAGGAATTGGAACTCTGCTCACTGATTAATAATTCTGAGCAATTATCCATTACACCAGCCGCACATCCAAGCTTACAGTATCTGGTATTCCCAAGTGGTCATCCATCTCGGCACTGGCCAAGCTTGACGTTGCTTAACTTCGGTGACCGTACGGGAACAGGTGTTTCAACGTGATGTGGTCGTAAGCCCCCTATCACATATGAGGATAGGTATGGCGGAGCTTTTCACATTATTGTCTTTTGTTTCTGGCGATGTTTTCCTATTTCATCGTCGATCAAAATAAGGAAAAGTAAAATTCGCCCAATGAAAATCTTTCAAGATGAAAGAGGATTTAATGAACGACAAATCACGTAAACGAACAAGGAAAACGATGCACGATTTAATGAAAGAATTCTTTGAAAAATGAAAATAAAATAATGGAAGAATTTTTTTTTCTTTTTTAAAGATATAAAAAAAAAACTTCAAAAATCATGAAGGACCATCGAAAATTACGAAAATCCTTAAACGTATTCAAAGACAATTAAAATATATTATTTTAAAAATTAAACGGCAAGACTGGGTCCTGGATAGAGAAGTGTTCAAAAACGATAGTATTCAGTCACGATATTCCATCTTGCGGTCTCACGTGGCTTGGGCATGTTGCTTGCATGGGTAATTCCTGAATTCCCAAAGAGATACTCTATGGGGAACTGTCTGAGCGCATGCCTAACGTTGGACGACCCAAACTTCGCTTCAAGGACCCGTGTAAAAAGTCCATTTTCTGTCAATGTTGCAAACTGGAATGCGGCTGTCCGGGATCGAGTGGCATGGAAAGCTGCTGTTTTCGTGGGAGCAAAGAGCTATGAAGCGAATAGAGTCCAGAGCGCCGTAGAGACTCGACAAAGACGCAAATGCCCCATAGTGGATGAACCAACAATATTCTACAGGGTGCCTCCCCACAAAAAAAAAAAAAAAAAACGAAATTTGGTACAGTTTATTCAATTGTTGGAATTGTTAATTATTTGAAACAAAAGCAAATGATAGAAATTTATTAAATTCAAGCAGAACAAAAACACAAATGTTAGATGGAGTTTTTAAACTAAAAAACATTTTTTTTATGTTCGCTAATTCTTTATATAGTAAATGTAAATTTTTTTTTTTTTTTTTTTTTTTTTTTTTTTTGTGGTGTGTCCTGTACAACTATGGTCGTTTTCAAAAACCATGCCGATCGTGCATTGGTTGTTTTAGCCATGAGCGGCGAAGTGTTTTATTTTCCGCTACCGACCGTCGCCATCGACGAAAAAGGCTATATATATATATATATATATATATATATAAATAAAATCAACATCTCTTTCTTCTTCAATACTCTGTTAATCTCTAATTTAGTTAGTGAGGACACGGTGTATAATTTAATCAAAATAACTTAGCTGCCAAATTCCTTTTCATTTCAGAATCCGTAACCAAAATGGCGGATGATAACGACAATGTCAGACGACATTTTTTCAGCGATATTAGCATAAAACTAATTTTGCTTCGATCGACAAATTGCCGGCAGGATTTTAAATTAAATCCAGCTTATTTCTTTTTATCAGCTTTCAATGGGGCATAATTTGTTTTTCTATATTTCTCTTTTACATAAATAGCATTTTACAGGACCAGTAGAATCGAAAAAAGTATAGAATACGTGAAAACAATTGCAAGCAGTCAGTAATTAGTTTCGATCCAAGAAACTTAAATGAACTCCAACCAAAAAATAAAAAGAAATGTAGAAATTAAAAGCTGTGGCGAAGATTATTATAAAAATTGGCACATTGATATATGAAGAAAAAGATAGCAAAAAAGAGGAGCGAAATTAATCAATTAATTTTGATGATTTACAAAGTGTATTTAAAGAATTTCACACTGTGTGTGTCCAAAAATATACACACATACAGTGTACACATTGAACTTAACACAGTATGGTGACTTGGTTTCACATTTCAAGTTATTTTCAGCACCGGGTTGACATTTTTTTTTATCACTTTCTTCATTATATATGATGTTGCCTTACGTTTTTTTCTGTCCACATGATTCTACAAGATGATTTCATTTCTTATACTCTGTCTATGTCTCTCTCTTTGTCTGCCTCACTCTCTCTTTTTCTCTTTCTCCGTGTCTCTATCTGTCTCTTTAGATCTCTCTCTCTCTCTATCTTTTTTCTAACTTTCTTCTCATACCGCTCCTTTCACCCGCGCTCTTTCTTCTTGCTCTTTCCCTTTTCCCTCGCCCTTCCCTTTCGCGCCTATCCTCTTTCCCTCCCCTTCCCTCTCGCTCCTCACACTCTTCCCTGGCTCTCTTCCCTGTCAGTCTTTGTTTTCGCCGGCTCTCTTTCCCCGCGGCTCTTTGTTTTCGCCGGCTCTCTTTCCCCGCGGCTCTTTGTTTTCGCCGGCTCTCTTTCCCCGCGGCTCTTTGTTTTCGCCGGCTCTCTTTCCCCGCGGCTCTTTGTTTTCGCCGGCTCTCTTTCCCCGCGGCTCTTTGTTTTCGCCGGCTCTCTTTCCCCGCGGCTCTTTGTTTTCGCCGGCTCTCTTTCCCCGCGGCTCTTTGTTTTCGCCGGCTCTCTTTCCCCGCGGCTCTTTGTTTTCGCCGGCTCTCTTTCCCCGCGGCTCTTTGTTTTCGCCGGCTCTCTTTCCCCGCGGCTCTTTGTTTTCGCCGGCTCTCTTTCCCCGCGGCTCTTTGTTTTCGCCGGCTCTCTTTCCCCGCGGCTCTTTGTTTTCGCCGGCTCTCTTTCCCCGCGGCTCTTTGTTTTCGCCGGCTCTCTTTCCCCGCGGCTCTTTGTTTTCGCCGGCTCTCTTTCCCCGCGGCTCTTTGTTTTCGCCGGCTCTCTTTCCCCGCGGCTCTTTGTTTTCGCCGGCTCTCTTTCCCCGCGGCTCTTTGTTTTCGCCGGCTCTCTTTCCCCGCGGCTCTTTGTTTTCGCCGGCTCTCTTTCCCCGCGGCTCTTTGTTTTCGCCGGCTCTCTTTCCCCGCGGCTCTTTGTTTTCGCCGGCTCTCTTTCCCCGCGGCTCTTTGTTTTCGCCGGCTCTCTTTCCCCGCGGCTCTTTGTTTTCGCCGGCTCTCTTTCCCCGCGGCTCTTTGTTTTCGCCGGCTCTCTTTCCCCGCGGCTCTTTGTTTTCGCCGGCTCTCTTTCCCCGCGGCTCTTTGTTTTCGCCGGCTCTCTTTCCCCGCGGCTCTTTGTTTTCGCCGGCTCTCTCCCCTCCTCAACGCTCTTTCTTCTAATTCACTTCCTTCCTTTACTCTCTTTCTGCGTTCTCACTCCCCCTTTCTGTCATCTCTTTCTTCTCGTTCCTCTTACCTTTCTTTTCGCTCTTCTCCCACTTCCCTCTCAGCTTTTTTTTCTTGCTCCTAACCGCCTTCTCAGTCTCCCTCTTCCTCTATCACGAAATTAATCCTTTAATCTTTCATTTCTTTTTCTTTATCCTCCCCCTTTTTTTATTCCTAATCCGATTCATAATTTTCATTTATTTCTTCACATGTTTCCTTCACCGGAGTTAAGAAATCTTCGATCTGCATCATGGTAAAACGCTTAATTTCCGGTTTAATCATGATTTCCCGCCACCGCATAAATTTACTAGCCGCCATTGCTAGACAAGTCATTATTGCTTTCCTAATTTTATAAGGGTTGTTTTGAAATCTCGGACATGCCTCACTTTTCTCTCTCTAGTAAACTAAGAACGAGATCCGGATGTTGGTACAGATTTCCAACGGGATACAAAAAATGAGACACTTTCCTCATGTTCAACGTTTGATTAAGAAAGGTAAGTCGCCAGGTTAAGGAATTTAGAATTTGCAAGTAAATTCGATTTTTTCTCCCCCTTCACAACCTCTCTTTCTTCTCTCCCTTTCCAATGTCTTTCTTCTTGGTCCTCTTCTCCCTTTCCAATGTCTTTCTTCTTGGTCCTCTTCTCCCTTTCCAATGTCTTTCTTCTTGGTCCTCTTCTCCCTTTCCAATGTCTTTCTTCTTGGTCCTCTTCTCCCTTTCCAATGTCTGTCTTCTTGGTCCTCTTCTCCCTTTCCAATGTCTGTCTTCTTGGTCCTCTTCTCCCTTTCCAATGTCTGTCTTCTTGGTCCTCTTCTCCCTTTCCAATGTCTGTCTTCTTGGTCCTCTTCTCCCTTTCCAATGTCTGTCTTCTTGGTCCTCTTCTCCCTTTCCAATGTCTGTCTTCACGCTACTCTTCTCCCTTTCCAATGTCTGTCTTCTTGGTCCTCTTCTCCCTTTCCAATGTCTGTCTTCTTGGTCCTCTTCTCCCTTTCCAATGTCTGTCTTCTTGGTCCTCTTCTCCCTTTCCAATGTCTGTCTTCTTGGTCCTCTTCTCCCTTTCCAATGTCTGTCTTCTTGGTCCTCTTCTCCCTTTCCAATGTCTGTCTTCACGCTACTCTTCTCCCTTTCCAATGTCTGTCTTCACGCTACTCTTCTCCCTTTCCAATGTCTGTCTTCACGCTACTCTTCTCCCTTTCCAATGTCTGTCTTCACGCTACTCTTCTCCCTTTCCAATGTCTGTCTTCACGCTACTCTTCTCCCTTTCCAATGTCTGTCTTCACGCTACTCTTCTCCCTTTCCAATGTCTGTCTTCACGCTACTCTTCTCCCTTTCCAATGTCTGTCTTCACGCTACTCTTCTCCCTTTCCAATGTCTGTCTTCACGCTACTCTTCTCCCTTTCCAATGTCTGTCTTCACGCTACTCTTCTCCCTTTCTTTTGCTTCTTGCTTCTCTCCTCCTTGCCAATCTCCCGTTCTTCACCCTCCTCTCCCCACTTTCCGCTCGCTCTTTATACTCGCTCCTCTCCCTACTAAAGATTCGCTTTTTCTTTTTCGCTCATCTTCCCCGTTCGCTGTTTCTTTTCGCTTTTCTACCACTTCCCAATCGCTCTTTTTGCTCCTCTCCCCCTACTCTCTTGCTGTTTCTTTTCTCTCCCCTCGCTCTTTGTTTTCACTCCTCTCTCCCTCTCGTTCCTCTCCCCTTCCCTTTCGCTCCTCTCGCCCTGTGCTCTTTCTTTGTCGTTCCTCTCGCCCTGTGCTCTTTTTTTGTAGCTCCTCTCGCCCTTTGCTCTCGCTCTTTCTTGTCGCTCCTCTCCCCATTCCCTCTGTGTTAAGATATGGCCACTCGTATTCGATGATACCTGTCTACCAATCCTTATTGCAGGCACTTGCTTAGGTGCATTTGTGTTTATTCAACACCCACAGAGCACACGTGTGGTTTATACTACAACTATGGTGAGCAGACCTTAGTTACAGCTTCTGGAAAAAAAATGCATGTTATCTAGCGTGATCAACAAAAACAATCTTTCACTTTAGCCATAAGTCAGTTATTTGCTGCTACACAGCACAATTCGGGAGGATTCATTTTCTGACGAGCATTGAACTTTTATTGCGAAAAATAATGATAATAGAGGCTATGGAGAATCCAACATTCACAAGACTTTTTCGACCGCGATACGAATCGAGTTATGAAGATTGTGTTACGCCAATTTGTAAAAAAAAAAAAAAAAAAAAAAAGTGGGGGGGATATTTTCGTTCGAATTACTCTGATAGGAAGTTATTATTTTTTTGTCCCCATCTTTATTGTTACCACAGCGTTTCGGCCAGTGTGCCCTCAGACTTCATCAGGTGTATATTGGTTTTGGTAACCTACAATAAATTCTGAACTGAAGACTTTATTTTCGAGGGTAGACAATTCTCATCTAGTTCATATTTTTGTTTAGTACTGTTCAATTATTTCCGGTGACACTGAATGAAATTACACAGGTAACAGCAGCAGTTACAAAATAATCATCAGGAAGGATTGGTTTAAAGCTCCAAACTCCATTGTCTGCTGAGTTATCTGGACGTGTTTCCACCAAATTCAAGTACACTCTGTCTAGTGATTGAACTCACAATTACTATGTCAAGTTCCCGATCCAACGGTTAAATCCATTA
>OZ010607.1:18090189-18095189 GCA_963932145.1 Acanthosepion lycidas | reverse complement strand
ATTTCACGTAGATTCTACATGGAATTATTTTTTACCGGAATTATTAAATATTATACAGTGAAACTCGCATAATTAAATGCTACATGTAATTGTTCCCATTTGTTTTATAAAACTATTGAAGGGATTCAATCTTTCAATCGTCTGAAAGAACCTTATTTGCTTTCTAACAGTATGGCTGATAATAACTTCCATCAGTGACTTCTATCTCGGGATAATATTTACATGGAGAAGAAAAATATCGAATCAATTGCTAGGTCTGCTGTTAAGAAAGTTGTGTTCACTGTGTCAAGGAAGACAATTTTTTTCTCACCAGAATCCATCTTAACCATTTATAAGGTTAACATGTGTCTATGCAATGGATATGTCAGATCTTGTTTGGTGCTTCTGCTATGTATTTAGGTATACTTGAGATTGACGCGTAATCGGGAGGCAGAACACCTTGTATAGGTTGAATGTTTAATAAATAAAAAAAAGATATTAAACATTATCATGTTTCTTATCGTGTGACTATTTCTATGACGCGCACATTCTCTTAATAAGCATTTCAATTGAGTGTAGATGTACATCGGTCGATCAGCGGTCCGAGGGCCACATTCGGCCCGATTTGGTTAACACGGTTAATTTTATAAGGAAAATAACGTTTATTTCAGTTTAGTTAGCATGGTTGATGCTAGCCTCCATAAGATTAACTCATTACGCCTACACGGGCTATAAGTTTATAAAGTATTGATAATATACAAAGATGAATCTGCAATGTTATTGGTCCTGACCTGTCATCTCATCTTCATACATTTTCCCACTACCATAATGTAGCCTCCCTCTGCCTTTTCTATAAATATTTTCATGGTAATTGTTCTGATGTAATTTGTTTTCTCTACAGAATCTTACATATTCATAATTTTACAATTCATCCATGTTTTGAATATTGTCACATATGGTATGGTTCTTCTATTATATATTTCGGCATTATTGATAAAATCCAAAAATGAATCTGAATTATTATTGGTTCTAACCTGGCATCTCGGCTTCAGTTACTTTCCCTCTGCCGTAACGTAGCTTTTCTATGCCTTTTCTATGAATAATTCTATGGTAATTGTTCTGATGAGCTTTTCTATTTGGTTGAAATAATTAGATGTAACCGCAAGTTCTATGCTAACACTATCTTCTCACGCTTCTCATTTGTATAACTGGCCTCTTGCTTTCTAGTCAACTTCGATGTTGAAAAATTTAAATGTAATGTCAACTGTTTTCTTCTGTCTTCCTAAGTCTTGTTCTGTTATTGTTCTCTCTCTTTGTTTTTTTTTTTTGGGGGGGGGTCTCATATTAGCTCACATTTAGTAACCTGTTGCCTCTTAGTGGCTTTATTGCCTTACTTGAGGTGAATTTTTTTTTTTTTTTTTTTTTTTTTTTAAATCGTATTTCGAGAATGGGCCTTTGGGCAAACATTGAATCCGCCAAAAAAATCAACAGCACATTTTTTGATAATAAATTGAGCAAGGATACATTTTATAGCAAAATCAGTCACTGCCAACTAAAAAAATATAAAAATACATTTCTATATTAGAAATACCAACAATACATTTCATGATAAACATACCATATATTAGGTTGGTGCAAAAATAATGACGTAATAATGTCGTTTTTTGACGTTAAAAATACGTCAAAAAACGAAATTATTACGTCATTATTTTTGCACCAACCTTGTGTGTGTGTATATGTGTGTGTGTATGCATGTATATGTGTGTGTGTATATATATATATATATATATATATATATATATATACATTGGCTTTGTGGATTTTGTAAGCTTGTTTTTTTTGCGTTGAAGATAAAATGATGTAGGTAGTGAGAAAGTTTTCTCGATATATTTCTCTTGTAGATTTCAGCCTGGAATGCCTAAATGAAAAAGACAAGATATATTGAGAAAAATTTCAAACTTCTCCGGTATCCACATTATTTTATCCCCAAACGCAAAAAAAAACAAGCTTACAAAATCCGCAAAGCCAAAAATACAGACGCCACTAATAACACTTCTAACAAAAATTACACAAAATTTACAATCCTGTCCCTAACAAACTATATACCTGAAATCATGTAGAAAATATTTAGATTTCGTCATTAAATAACCCATTGAGATGTTGATATGCCGCTAAACAAAATCAACGAACCGACAAAATATTGAAACTTGTGGAACTCGCCATATACTTCACATAACCCCCTTTTGTGATGTCAAAGAACACTCGTTTGACACTTTTATAATGTCAACGAATTCTCGTTGTCACATTCGTAATGCTCGTTGTAGTAGAGACTTTGTAATCGCAGATACAACTATAGTAACGCCGTTGAACAATATCGGTGTCAGATGCCTTCGAATAACATTCACACTAATAGTACTTGCTCGGATAGTAATCTGTATAGTGATCCGAATAGAAAAATAGTATACTGAAAAGTGTACAGAACAGCGATTCGTATAGTAATAGATGATAGAATAGAAATGGAGATCAATTAGACACACGCTACCTCCCATATATGTGTTCCTCTATGGTCACGTGCTCTACTTTATTCAATAATGCGATCGCCTGTGTTTGCTCACTGGTGATCTATGTTCAAACTCAAGTGTCGGCAGCGACACTTCATTCATATATCACAACCCCACCCCTACAAAAGCATCACATCAGCTTCCCTTCGTTGACGTCGCAACGTCTTCCTGTCAATGACCACCAGGCCTTTTCATTATCTGACTGGTTCATTTTTGCCTTAAGAATTAGGGCAAAGAAGCGATTGAAAATCTGTCATTTCATTCGATCTTGTATTTTAAAGGAGACTTTGTCATCGATATCAAATGATCCTTCATTTAGGACCGGCACTAGCTCGCTAATACAACGCCTATAATTTTATCGCTTGACAAAAAGAAAAGAAAAGGACTTATTAAAACTTTTCTCTAGATACGGGAAACGTGTCCGTGAAATAAAGATCTCATTTTCCCTTATCAGAACTGTATCGAAATCAATCAGGATTTTTTTTCAACGAAATTTTTACAAAGATTGTACTTGACGATATCCATTTTACAATTTCTAAAGTCGTTTTACTTTATGAAAACTCAAAATATTTGTTCGATTTTTTTCTGTTAAATAATCGTAACGGACTATTTCAAATGTTTAAACTCGCGACGTGAACATTAAGGACATAAAAGCCTATCAAAGGGACATCGCCAGTCGGACGGCATAATAGCCAAGATTCAAAAAGCTCGTCGGAACGCGACCTTCCATCTCCAAAGCCAACCCACCAAAGGCCGTAGGCGCAGTAAATCATAACTCACGCTCCCTCTCATACCCTATTTATGTTAGTAGTATATTATATGATTATGGGCCAAGTGGTTAGAACTTTCGCATTTTAACCATGAGACCCGGGTTCGAATCACACCATGGTCGATTTGTCAGGAAGGAGACTTCATGATGTTATCGTACTATCGATCCCAGCGTGCGACACCTTTGGAAAGTATCTGAAAAACCATACCACGTGTTAACCCGAGCTTTCTAGCACGAATTCACAAGTCATCGTGGCCGAGTGCTTACTGGCCTTGTTGAAATTGTTGATCACGCTAGATAACACGCTCATTCCCAGAAGCTGTAACTAAGGTCTGCTCAGCATAGCTTCAGTATAAACCCCAGGTGTGCTCTGTGGGTGTTGAATAAACATAAATGATCCTGCAATAGGGATTGGCTAGTCGCCATAGTAGACGTGTATCCTCGAATACAAGTGGACAGCTGTACACATAGGATTATTGTTATTATCAAACCCAGACACATAGCGGCAAGAAATGATCAGGGTTAAACGTACCCTTCAGAATAACAACCAACCAGTAAACGTAACCTCGTGTGCGAATAGATGGGATAAAGAGAAAGACTGTCTAATTTACGTCAAGATGAAACAAGCTGCTCTGTAAATGTAGAGTTAGAGGAAGCCATACTGAGTGACGGGACAATGAAATCGAGCATGGCTGATCATGTATAATTGGAAAGGAGTAGTCATCAGCCCTGGTGGAATGACGTGAAAATATTGAACACGGGAGAAAGAATAAGTATATATGCTAGACTGAGGATCTCCCTAGTAGGCCTAGCATAGAAATAAATACAATATGGGAGCCACTAATAAAGAAAGATAAGTCTTTAACAGCAGGAGTAGCAGCATTAATCAGCAGGCAGGTTAGATTTGAGACTACAAGTTCACTACAGAAAATGGTCTAGTGGGTTAAATCGTTGGTTCGTAAATTTGGAGACAGTGTTTGTGAATTCAATCTCTGGGCTGGATAGTGTGTACGTGGACGAGAAAATACTGAGCGTTACTATAAATAAAGACCAGACGAGAACACCCTGTAGATTACCCAAATTAATATACACCTGAGAAAAGCCGAAACATTGTGATAACAACAAAGATAAGGACAATAGTCCGAATATAAATAGCATGAACAGAAAATAATCTGTAGGAACACTGTCCCTAATTTAATAAAATAAACAAATTAATTGATCATCATATGCATGAATCAAACCCTCTTTTTTTGCAATCATCATAATTCGCAAGTAGGGACATACAATATAAACAAGACACCCCCACACACAGACCGCCTACACGCAGCAGTCGCACACGTCTAGCATGTCTAGACAGCCAGACATATAAAAAAAACCGGAACACTTGCTCTTCACATCAGCAGCAGTTAAATCAGTTAACAGTGGGCGTGATTGCAGTTACAAACCAGCCAATCAGATGTCATATATTTAGTTGTTCAATGAAACTAACACGTGCTACTCAATGAACGAACTTTCACCTTAGGCAGCAAGTCATTTATAAACTCTATATGAAACAAATAAAAACTTTAAACATTACCTCCACAAAAGCGACTTTCCTTTCCTCGTAATATCTCTCAAATTATATATAAAACTTAAAACCTCCCTATCATGCGGCATTTAACCTAGCTCCTGCAAAGGGCTGTTGATGGGGA
>OZ010607.1:18052689-18085189 GCA_963932145.1 Acanthosepion lycidas | reverse complement strand
ACCCCTTACCTTCTCCATTGCATTGAATTCAGTCTTTATTTTCTTAGTTTTACTACCCAACACTATATATCCTAGTCTATCCTGTTATTCGACCCCGAGTTAAGGGTGCAGTAAACAGATGGGCTAAAATCTTTCCCATGAAATGCAAAACTTCAAACAAATCACTATACTGGAATATGAACTCAACATGCCAATTCCGCATTCAACGCCGACAACCGTTACCCTACCCCCTACAATTGTTTCTACCTTCCAACTTCAGTCTGTTTTTTGAACATCCATTGGGGAGAGAACGCTCCACTGTTGAGAATACACAGAGTAAACTTGTTAAGAATCATCTCAAGAGACAATTACTTACATTGGCGTCATTCTTCGCTTTCTCCTTCCTTTGTCAATATTATTTGCTTTAATTAGTCTTTTTATACTTTTACATTATTCAACTAGTCTTTCGACTCTTCGTTATCTCAGTTCTTTGTCTCATCATTATCTGTCTGTCTCTCTCCCTCTGACGTCTCTATTCGTTCTCTCTCTCCCTCTGACGTCTCTATTCGTTCTCTCTTTCCCCCGACTTCTCTATTCGTTCTCTCTTTCCCCCGACTTCTCTATTCGTTCTCTCTTTCCCCCGACTTCTCTATTCGTTCTCTCTTTCCCCCGACTTCTCTATTCGTTCTCTCTTTCCCCCGACTTCTCTATTCGTTCTCTCTTTCCCCCGACTTCTCTATTCGTTCTCTCTTTCCCCCGACTTCTCTATTCGTTCTCTCTTTCCCCCGACTTCTCTATTCGTTCTCTCTTTCCCCCGACTTCTCTATTCGTTCTCTCTTTCCCCCGACTTCTCTATTCGTTCTCTCTTTCCCCCGACTTCTCTATTCGTTCTCTCTTTCCCCCGACTTCTCTATTCGTTCTCTCTTTCCCCCGACTTCTCTATTCGTTCTCTCTTTCCCCCGACTTCTCTATTCGTTCTCTCTTTCCCCCGACTTCTCTATTCGTTCTCTCTTTCCCCCGACTTCTCTATTCGTTCTCTCTTTCCCCCGACTTCTCTATTCGTTCTCTCTTTCCCCCGACTTCTCTATTCGTTCTCTCTTTCCCCCGACTTCTCTATTCGTTCTCTCTTTCCCCCGACTTCTCTATTCGTTCTCTCTTTCCCCCGACTTCTCTATTCGTTCTCTCTTTCCCCCGACTTCTCTATTCGTTCTCTCTTTCCCCCGACTTCTCTATTCGTTCTCTCTTTCCCCCGACTTCTCTATTCGTTCTCTCTTTCCCCCGACTTCTCTATTCGTTCTCTCTTTCCCCCGACTTCTCTATTCGTTCTCTCTTTCCCCCGACTTCTCTATTCGTTCTCTCTTTCCCCCGACTTCTCTATTCGTTCTCTCTTTCCCCCGACTTCTCTATTCGTTCTCTCTTTCCCCCGACTTCTCTATTCGTTCTCTCTTTCCCCCGACTTCTCTATTCGTTCTCTCTTTCCCCCGACTTCTCTATTCGTTCTCTCTTTCCCCCGACTTCTCTATTCGTTCTCTCTTTCCCCCGACTTCTCTATTCGTTCTCTCTTTCCCCCGACTTCTCTATTCGTTCTCTCTTTCCCCCGACTTCTCTATTCGTTCTCTCTTTCCCCCGACTTCTCTATTCGTTCTCTCTTTCCCCCGACTTCTCTATTCGTTCTCTCTTTCCCCCGACTTCTCTATTCGTTCTCTCTTTCCCCCGACTTCTCTATTCGTTCTCTCTTTCCCCCGACTTCTCTATTCGTTCTCTCTTTCCCCCGACTTCTCTATTCGTTCTCTCTTTCCCCCGACTTCTCTATTCGTTCTCTCTTTCCCCCGACTTCTCTATTCGTTCTCTCTTTCCCCCGACTTCTCTATTCGTTCTCTCTTTCCCCCGACTTCTCTATTCGTTCTCTCTTTCCCCCGACTTCTCTATTCGTTCTCTCTTTCCCCCGACTTCTCTATTCGTTCTCTCTTTCCCCCGACTTCTCTATTCGTTCTCTCTTTCCCCCGACTTCTCTATTCGTTCTCTCTTTCCCCCGACTTCTCTATTCGTTCTCTCTTTCCCCCGACTTCTCTATTCGTTCTCTCTTTCCCCCGACTTCTCTATTCGTTCTCTCTTTCCCCCGACTTCTCTATTCGTTCTCTCTTTCCCCCGACTTCTCTATTCGTTCTCTCTTTCCCCCGACTTCTCTATTCGTTCTCTCTTTCCCCCGACTTCTCTATTCGTTCTCTCTTTCCCCCGACTTCTCTATTCGTTCTCTCTTTCCCCCGACTTCTCTATTCGTTCTCTCTTTCCCCCGACTTCTCTATTCGTTCTCTCTTTCCCCCGACTTCTCTATTCGTTCTCTCTTTCCCCCGACTTCTCTATTCGTTCTCTCTTTCCCCCGACTTCTCTATTCGTTCTCTCTTTCCCCCGACTTCTCTATTCGTTCTCTCTTTCCCCCGACTTCTCTATTCGTTCTCTCTTTCCCCCGACTTTTCTTTCGTGGTTTTTTTTTCTCTCTCTCTGTCTCTCTTCTTTCTTTCGTGGTTTTTTTTTCTCTCTCTCTGTCTCTCTTCTTTCTTTCGTGGTTTTTTTTTCTCTCTCTCTGTCTCTCTTCTTTCTTTCGTGGTTTTTTTTTCTCTCTCTCTGTCTCTCTTCTTTCTTTCGTGGTTTTTTTTTCTCTCTCTCTGTCTCTCTTCTTTCTTTCATGGTTTTTTTTTCTCTCTCTCTGTCTCTCTTCTTTCTTTCATGGTTTTTTTTTCTCTCTTCTCCCTCCCTCACTCTCTCTTCTCCCTCTTTGTTTTTACTTCTTTGTTCTCCCCTCCCTTCTTTTTCTACTCTGTCTCTCTTTCTAATAAATTAACTATTGGAATCGATACAAGATCATGTGATCTGAATCTAAAATATTCGCCTTTCATTTTACAATAAGCACAGCTGACGACGATGAACGCAGAATTTTAAAAATAGCTAAAAATGCGAAGCTTTAAAGAAACTAATTTCATTCAACGTGTATGCATTGTTTAATTTTGTTTGTTGGAAATAATTCTACAACAAAAGACCCTTCAATGTTTATTCTTCCTCCCTCTCTCTTTCACTCCATCCCTTTCTCTTTTACTCCCTCCTTACTGACCCAAAACATATACATTGAGCATAATAAATATTCGTAAGAATTTATTAAACTAAAAATGCTGGAGACTAATTAAGACAAAGACAGTTCCTAAAAAAATTCTTTATATAATCCAACTTCAAAAGAATTGCTATTCTATGCGGAATTTAACAACATGAGATCTGGAAAAAAAATTATTGGTCATATTGATTCTCTGCGAGGAATTGATGCTAAGTTATCGATACGAGTCATTTTCCGAAATCAATATTTCAAGGACCAGAATATTACGAGAATTAAATCTGGAATTTTTCTTCTTAGTTTGCAAATACAAAACTCGGGGTCCCACTCGTGGAAGAGGGTTACGGAGTCTGATTTCGGTAAGGAAGTCGGAAGTTCGACGTCTCTCTTTTGATGATTTCAACGATAGATATATATTTATCCTAGATATAAAGATATTAAGATTAGGGAAGATTTCTTTCGCGATTGCATTCCACAAATTAAAAGATCTGTTGAATATAAGTACTTACCACATGAACACAGGGGATGGGGATAATATGCTGCCATGTCAGGTCTTAGCTGTAAATGTCTCAGCTAGTGAGACTAATAATGAAATTCATTAGTACAGGTGTCATAGTAATAGCGAGTAGTGAAAAGTTAGGATAAGGGTTTCAGGCCGGAAAACAATTTCTCAACAAAGACTTAACAGTGCATGACAGAGGCGGCTCAGGTATTTGCTAGATTGATACATCGGTTCGGCTATTCTTGCAGTATCTATAAGACTTCAAATTGAGGCCTAGAGCGAACTTTAAACCTAATAGATGTTCGGGTCAAGGAGACTCATTGAGGGAACAGATAGTACCATTCTAATTTTTGCTGAATAATTCAACTGAAGAATATTTTGGTTTTACTTATTGTCTGAACTTCCAGGATAAGTCGTTTTCACCATTCCAAATTTTTCGGTTTATATTGCTAAAATTATTGTGGCATTATTTACATTATTCGGACTGTTATCCTTTTCTTCATTGCCATATTCACAACGTTTCGGCCGTTGTACGCTCCGGCTTTTATTTCTGTCTCTCTATATATCTGTCTATGTATCTGAGGTATTATGATTACTTACATTATTCACATTATTCGGACTTTTATCCTTATCTTCGTTGCCATATTCACTACGTTTGGACCGAAGGTTCGGTTCGAAATTCCAGTCACCTGAAGACGGCCGAAGCTTACAACGGCCGAAACGTTGTCAATATGGCAATGAAGATGAGGATAATAGTCCGAATAATGTAACCAATGCAAGTAATCAACGCAGAGTATAGATAGATATTATTAATTTACGAGTACGCATTGAGTTTAATGTCTGGTTGGGTTCCATTGGTGTATCAGCAATTCCTAAGTAAGGGCCCCAACGCTGCACCGTAGATAATTTTATTCAGGTTTATTTTTACAAGTATTATTTCACAAGGAGACCTAGTTGTAGGCATCGTTTCTTTGAGAGAGTGATAAGGACTCAGAATGGTTGGCAACATGTCGGCCAGAGAGCGTTCCTTTTTCATCCTTTTTCTGTAAGTTATTCACGTAAACTAGTTAAATAGGTTACTTGAAATTTATCCTGATTCTAAAACCTTTATTTTATCCTGTGAGTGTTAAATTTTCCATGTCCTATTTCCTCATTAGGTGCGCCAGGAACTTCAACAGTCTCTTTCGCAAGAATACATTTCTATGCTGTTACCACTTTCTGCAAATGTTACTCGTACCTCAAAAGTTTTGTCCAATTTATTCTCGGAATTCTTCCGAATTATTGTTTGATTTATTTTTCTTCCTAATTCTAACTCCTGTTGACTTGGACTCGGTGGTAAAGATCCTAGTATTAAGGATAACTAATATTTTACAAGTTTTGTAGAAACGGTGTTGATGAGTAGGGGTATGGATTTTGTTTTATTGTACTTCGAGGTGATGTCGATCGTCTTCAGAAAAGAATAAGAAAATACGTGTAAGACATTACATCATTAAAATTTACTGAATCCATTCTTAAAGAATCTAACTTACGTTTATCTAAAACAAACAGGATGTACGTAAAAACGTTACCAAATCAACTTGCGAAAAACCATAATGACTACTAGTCTCACACATACACACACTTACAGATATGCATTATTATCTTCATTACACAAAGACAAACTAGTATGGTTGTGCAAAAAATATGAGGGAAAAAAATGGACGCACCCATAGAAAGTCGATTTTTGTATTTTTATTTTTTGTCCATTATCACCCAAAGGTTTTCAGTTGGGTTCAGTTCAGGGCTCTGACTAGGCTACTGGAAGAGTTGAAATTTACCCTCGTCGCGTTTCATATCAAGATAACGTTTATTCTTTAAAGCAGTGTGGGTAGGATCGTTATCGTGTTGGAACGTAAAGCGTCGACTTGGCCTTTAGTCAGAACAATGCTTAGGCATGTTAATTAATGTCAATATAAATGTAATAAGCTTCATATTTTGTCCATCATCATTTCTATCGGTGCGTCCATTTTTTTTTTGCCTCGTACTGTACATAACAGGGAAATGAGAAACTGGCAGAGTAGTCCACAGAGAACATATATACAGTACGAGGCAAAAAAACGAACGCACCCATAGAAAATTGATTTTTGTAGTTTTACCAAGACCAGTGAGTAATGGAATTCGTTTATTAATGCAGGGTATTAATAAAGATGTACATTATATATATATAAAAAACTATTTAGTATTTTGTTTCGTAACCTTTTGCTTTAATAACGGCCTTAAATCTTCGTGGCATGCTATAGAGTAAATTCTTTACTAAGTCAACGTCGTTCGCCCGAATTTTCCATTCGCAAAAAAAAAAAACTCATCTTTTGTGTTAACTTTCCTATTACGGGCACGCTTGTACATTATCACCCAAAGGTTTTCAATTGGGTTACGATATGGGCTCTGACTAGGCCACTGGAAGAGTTGCAATTTAACCTCGTCGAGTTTTCACTCTAGATAACGTTTATTCTTTAAAGCAGTGTGGTTAGGATCGTTATCGTGTTGGAACGTAAAACGTTAATCTTGGGCAAAAGGTTTTTTTTAGCAATAAGCCATATTTGATTAACAAGAATATTGTGGTATTGATGGTGGTCCATATTTCCCTTGATTTTTGTACAAATTACCAATTCTTACTGTTGAGAATGCACCTCAAACGTTTTAACCTTAACACAACTGAAAACCTTTGGGTCATAATGGAAAAGCGTGCCTGTAATAACAAAGTTAAGAGATGAGCTTTTTCGCGAATTAAATGAATGCTGGAAAAATCTAGCGAAGGAAGTTGACTTGCTAAAGAATTTAGTCTGTAGAATGCCACGAAAAATTGAGACCGTTATTAAAGTAAAGTGTCACCCAACAAAATACTAAATTATTTTTTGACTTGTATAATGTACATTTGTATTAATACATGAATTTTATTACTCATTTGTCTTGGTAAAAATACAAAACTCGACTTTCTATGAGTGCGTTCATTTTCTTGCCTCTTACTGTACATAAAGCGTTATTTATGGTTTTTCAGTTAACTCTGGAATCAATTATTTCTTGAAACTTCGAAAGGACGTATCGTCTTTCCTTGAACTCGGAACGTCACAAATTATATTAACTTTTGTTTAACAAGTTGAATGTACAGGAAACCTGATTAACCAATGAAAAAGAAAATATTTTTATCGCATTCTCTGAAGCTTTAATAAAAGTGAAACATTTTTGATTTTTTTTTTTTTTTTTTTTTTTTTTTTTTTTTAAATACCACTAATACGCAATGAGCTACCCAATACTGGTTAAGTGAGGGGTGAGGAAAGGCTAAAACGAAGAACGGGGGAAAATAAAAAGAACGAGGTTCAAGGCAACATTTAAATTTTTGAAGATTGTAATCAGGGAAGCAAGTAAGAGGAAGGGAGTTTCACTGCTGGAAAGTGCGAGAGAAGATGGTGTTGGGGTTGAAGAGGCGGTTACATTTAACTGCTTCTACAGTAAAAATATGGGACCGATATGTCAACCAAGTAGCACGCTTAAATTCTTCCAGTTAGGGCATCCTTGAAAATAGCTCATCAAAGCAAATAAAAATGTTTATAGAAAAGACGGAGTGAAGCCATATTACGTCTGTGGGAAAGTGACTGGAGTGGAGACCCCATGTCAAGACAAATTTCGATTTCCTATTTCGTCTTATCGTTCTTGATAAAATACAAAGAATCTGGACTCGTATTCGTCCTGAACTGACACCATCCACAGCCATAATGTAGCTTCCTTGTGACTTTTCTATAAATATTTTCATGCGAATAGTTCTAATGAGGTTTCTTCTTTGGTACCTAGACTTTATGAATTTTAGCATAGTATGAGATAGCCGGTAAGATCTCATCTTTTTACAATTGAACTTGCTAAATGTAAGTTCTATGTTAAGTTTCTTCTCTTGCACTTCTCATTCATAGGTCCTTCTTCCTTCATCTTCCTTTCCAGTCAATGTTGAGCTTCAAAAATTTACTTGCCTTCAATCTTCAGTTTTCTTATCTCTATATTCTGTAATTCTTTACCTCTGTAATTCTTTACCTCTGTAATTCTTTACCTCTGTAATTCTTTACCTCTGTAATTCTTTACCTCTGTAATTCTTTACCTCTGTAATTCTTTACCTCTGTAATTCTTTACCTCTGTAATTCTTTACCTCTGTTTAATAATGATTTCTTTTTTCATATTATCTTGCACTCACCAACCCTTTGTCTTAGTGATTTCATTGCCTTGCTTAGGATAAAATAATACTGGTCAACACGATTTTGGGTGCCAAGAAACAAAACACGTTTTTTAGCTAATTTAATACTGCTGATTCATGGTTAGGTACCGTTTTTGCTGTACTGAAATTGGTCATTTTTGGAGAAACGATGAATTTACGATCTTAGCTGATCGCAAAATTTAGTTAATAAATGTCATAGAAACCCATCAATTTTCAGGAAGGCCGAACAATTTATGTCAGCCAACTGATTTAAACTATTTTTATAAAATAAATGTTTTGAATCGAAAATTTTAAAACAGATGGACCAAACTTTTCCAATTTATCACCAAAATTCAAATTAAATGATAAACTTTATCAGTAACACACTTTAGTAAACCTGATAATTAAGGTGACATTAAAAAAAATGAAACCCTAAAATCTTTTGTTTGATATTCATAAATTTATTCCATCATTTTTATTCGTTCACTACGCAAGGAAACCAAGCGCATTGAGAGGATTTTGTTTTTACAGTTGGAAAGAAACTCCAACTAAAGACATAACAAATTGAATGCACCAATTCCATTGTACATGATACTGCTGGGGTATCAAAATAGACTTAAATAACATCGAACATGACAGATAATCAAGAAAGAGAAAAAAAATTTCCCATAATTCTTATGTTCACGAAGGTATCATTTCTGCTGTTAATTTACGAAATGATTTGATGAAAATACTTCTTAGTCTTTGTATATTCAATCGTGTTATTTTTAAAGACTTAGGGTCTGGTTGTTATTGCAAAAGTAGTATTCCTCAATAAGCAGAACAATATTTGTTGGTTTAAATACGAATTGAGAGGTTTCTACGATTTTATTTTGAGAAATATTCTAATCGGTCAATATTATATATAAAGAAAACAAATAAAAAAAAAAGCTTTTTGGCCTAAAATGAGGCATTTCTATAAACGGTAGATAACCAAGAAAAAGTAAGTTTATTTTCAGATTCAGCGCCCTCAAATTAATTAAAATAGATGTGTAGTGTCTCGATACCATTTCAAAATTTATTTTTTAGTTGACTAGTGTAAGTAAACGCAAAAAAAAAAAAAAGAAATATGTTGCTTGGTTTCTGAAAGTCATCTTTCGTTATCCCTATACTACTTCGACTTTCTATGCCACATTTTTCGTCGTCTGTTAATACGCTATTGGAAAGAATGAAAGAGAAAGATTGTTTATCGGAAATATCTTAAGAAGTTATAACTAAAGTCAATAGGGAGACTTTTAGTTGTAGGGGGAAAGAGGAAGAACCCATTGACAAACAGAAATATCATTTCTTTAATGGATGTACTTCATATTAAACTATCGGGTTATCCCCGGAAATCCGAGAAACCGACCCCGAGGGCTCTTCCCTGAGTATCCACTTAGCCAATCAATCGAACATCGAACTTCTCCATCCGTTATAATATATATGACATCTCTTTGTTAACTGTTATAGCGCGAGGCCTTCTCACCGGATCGACCTAAATGGACTGCGTTGGACTATTATGAAATAATAACAAATTGTATCTATAATGTAAACAGCAATTGCCTTTTGTCGCCGATAGACACCGGCAATCCACTTTCGTAATTTGGCCAAATATCAATTTGTTATTAATAAGATGAATTTGTAGGTAGTTTATTGGTTACTAAACCGGCGGGCAACATCTAGGGTAGGTGTTCACTGATCTTTTTCTTCCTTCGTCCGTTTTTTTACGGTCCAACTGTGCTGGCTTTACGTTTAATATGACGGAATATATGGATGGCATAGGATAGGTGACAAATGAATCTTTTTTTTTTTTTTTTTGTAATTTTATTGAACTAGCTTTTATGAAACAGATTTTTGGAACTATAAAATGTTGGGTTGTGTCCCGTGCAGGGGAAGAGAAATCGATGATTCAAGTTCAAATTCTAGGCTAGTCCATTACGTGCAATTTTTACATATATGGTCATTTTTTTTCTCGTCTTTTCTCTTTTTCTTTATTTTTATTCTTACTCCTTTCTTTGATTTCTTTCTTTTTCTCATTTCTCTTTCTTTTTTTTCTTTTTCTTTTTTTTTTGTATTTTTCGCTTTCTTTTTCTCTTTTTTTCCTATTCCTCTTTTCTTTAATTTTTCTTTTTTCATTTCTTCTTCTTTCTTTTTCTCTCCTTTCTTCTTTCTTTTTCTCTCTCCTTTCTTCTTTCTTTTTCTCTCTCCTTTCTTCTTTCTTTTTCTCTCTCCTTTCTTCTTTCTTTTTCTCTCTCCTTTCTTCTTTCTTTTTCTCTCTCCTTTCTTCTTTTTTCTCTCTCTCCTTTCTTCTTTTTTCTCTCTCTCCTTTCTTCTTTTTTCTCTCTCTCCTTTCTTCTTTTTTCTCTCTCTCCTTTCTTTTCTTTTCTCTCTCTCCTTTCTTTTCTTTTCTCTCTCTCCTTTCTTTTCTTTTCTCTCTCTCCTTTCTTTTCTTTTCTCTCTCTCCTTTCTTTTCTTTTCTCTCTCTCCTTTCTTTTCTCTCTCTTCTCTCCTTTCTCTCCTTTCCTTTCTCTCTTTTCCTTTCTCTCTTTTCCTTTCTCTCTTTTCTTTTCTCTCTTTTTCTTTTCTCTCTTTTTCTTTTCTCTCTTTTTCTTTTCTCTCTTTTTCTTTTCTCTCTTTTTCTTTTCTCTCTTTTTCTTTTCTCTCTTTTTCTTTTCTTGTTCTTTTCTTTTCTTGTTCTTTTCTTGTTCTTTTCTTTTCTTGTTCTTTTCTTTTCTTGTTCTTTTCTTTTCTTGTTCTTTTCTTTTCTTGTTCTTTTCTTTTCTTGTTCTTTTCTTTTCTTGTTCTTTTCTTTTCTTGTTCTTTTCTTTTCTTGTTCTTTTCTTTTCTTGTTCTTTTCTTTTCTCTCTTTTTCTTTTCTTGTTCTTTTCTTTTCTCTCTTTTTCTTTTCTTGTTCTTTTCTTTTCTCTCTTTTTCTTTTCTTCTTTTCTTTTCTCTCTTTTTCTTTTCTTCTTTTCTTTTCTCTCTTTTTCTTTTCTTGTTCTTTTCTTTTCTTGTTCTTTTCTTTTCTTGTTCTTTTCTTGTTCTTTTCTTTTCTTGTTCTTTTTTTTTCTCTCTTTTCTTTTCTTGTTCTTTTTTTCTCTTTTACTCTTTTTTTTTTTTTTTTTTTTCTCTTTTACTCTTTTTTTTTTTTTTTTTTTTTTTCTCTTTTACTCTTTTTTTTTTTTTTTTTTTTTTTTTTTTTTTCTCTCTCTCATCTCGGTCTTTTTCGTCTTTCCTTTCTATTCTCTTTATTTCCCCCTTCCTTTTTCCGTCCCTTTTTCTTCCTCTTTTCCTCTTCTTTTTTTTTTTTTTTTTTTTTTTTTTTTTTGTCCTTCTAAATTGTTTTGAAACTATAATATATAATCAAATAGCAATTCTGAGTTTCCTAACTCGTATTGTTTCTCGTTTATCCGATCGTCATGCATCAAATTCTTTTTTCGTCCTTCGATCTGATAGAAATGCATCGCCTCCTACATTCCACAAAGTCAAGAGAAATTTCGACGGTTCATACCCAGAGCCTGTTATTATCCATTGTTCTCAACTTCGGGGTTCTCCTCGTCTGCAGACAAAACGCGCGCGCGCACACACACACACACAGAGGAACGACGAGTAATAAAGATGTATTTATTCAAGTGAGGTAGAAAATAAACAATCACCAACGACACTGCTGCCAAATCCGTTCTTCTTGGAACGATTCCTGCTATTTTCCGCTGTGATTGTCCTATTTCGATTATCACGTCTTAAATACTATGTCCTGATACAACAGCTAACCGATGTCTACTATTCTATAGCGTTACAAAAAAGACGAGAATATAGGAGGACAGAAACTCTAAAATATATCTTCTGTGTGTGTATATATATATATATGTGTGTGTGTGTAAAATGCATGCATGCGATATAAATGGACATATTAAATGATAGCAACAAAAAGAGATAAAAAAGGTTAACAAAATATAACAACGATTAACAAAAATAAATAATAATGTTCATCTGTCCTCAAATGTCCACAGCAAGTAAAAAATATAATCACCAAGACAAATGTTACAGAAAGAAATATATAACTGTTAAAGGTTAATTACCTTTTAAGCTTCTACTTAGAAAAGGGATGACTGGTAGGACTTAATATAGACTGACTCATAATTTTCAAGGGAAACTCGGAATTAACCCTGTTTTGCACTGAGAACATGTTCCGGATATAACACTGTAGGCATTTAAATAAATGTTCAGCTGTGTCCGAACCTGTTATATTTATGCGTACATGTAAATTTCCTTTGTGAACATGTTAAATTTATCAATTTAGCAAATTATATATGTGTGTGTGTGTGTGTGTGCGTAGACATGGGTTTCTCGTCGTGGTGTAATGGTTAACAAGCTTGTCTCGTTAAATTAGTTACGACTGAAAAGTTAGTTCGATCCTCACTAGTTGCTCCGTCTTTTCGGTCTTGTGCCACATCTAAATTATGCTTAGAAAAATAACCATAATGGGCACCTCAATGGTGTAATGGTTAACAAGCTTGTCTCGCTAGAACAATTATGACTGAGTAGTGAAAATGATTACAATAAAATGTCGTGTCACCTTACTGTATGATTACAAACTGGGGAAATAGAACCATTTTGCATTGCATCATTACAAGTGATGACAAATGGATACTCTTTAAGAATAAGAGAGTAGGCCAGTGCTTAGATACAAGTTAATCACCAAAACAATACCCAAAAATCATCCTAAAAAGATAATGGTTAATGTATGGTGGTCTTTCAAAGGGGGCATTCATTATTCATTCTTGTGTCAAGAGAAAACAATAACAGCAACCCTGTATTATAGAGAAATTGAGTGTATGCAGGAAAAATTGAAAAATATCCTGGACTTGTGAATAGAGATAGTCTAATTTTACCGCACGACAATGCACCGCCTCACGCTTGTCAATCAACTCTCCAAAAGCTGCAGAGCCCGAATTATGAAATTTTACCTTCGTCCTACATATTCACCTGATATCTCTCCTACTGATTATCATTTATTTAAGCATTTTGACCTTTTCATACACAATAAAACATCCTCCAATATGGAAGTCAACCAAAGCATTTCAACAGTTTATCACATCAAATGATCGTTTGTTTTTTTTAAAGATGTGCTCAAGAATTTATACGTACTCTGACGAACATTCATTAACATGATGCCTATTTCAACTAAATAAATTATTTAACATTTCAGAAGCGTTTTATTCATTTCCTATAAAGTGCGTTATTTCATGTGTGAAATACTAATAAATACTGCTAGTTATTTTACATTCTTTTATTTGCTACTACAGCTTCTCCTTTTGCATTTAGATCAATCGGTTACATGGCTGAACCCAACGTGTTTGCGCAATTCCTACTGAATTTCAGTTCCACCTCTACCCAATCGACTGCATTCACTTAATTAATTTTGATGGTTTGATTTGTTTTACGGCATATCAACTTCAACGGGTTATTTAATGCCTACAAAATTTTTATTGCTGCTAATATTTTTTACTCAAAAATGTATTCTTGGTATTTCTTTTTTCTTCAAAAATTTTATTGCTGCTATTTTTTTTTCTTCAAAAATTTTATTGTTGGTAATAATTTTTCCTGGAAAAATATATTGTTGGTAATATTTATTTTCTTCAAAATGTATTGCTGGTAATATTAGCTCAAAAAATCTATTGCTGGTACTAAAACCTATTTTTACTCTTTCATAGTGTTTTGACTGCAGATTGGGGGTTAACTATTTGCCCATATTTGGTACACTAAAAGGTACCAATTATGGGCATCCTAGTCAAGGTGTACCTGGGAACACCAGCAATAGGTGGTTTCACGCTCCTCAAAACCTCCTATCGTTTGTCTTACTCAGGACGCGGACATACTTTATCGTCTTACCCAGGGCGCTTAGTTTTGATGAATTTGGTGCTGACTACAAAGATAATCTATTATTTTCTCTCTGCAAGTGTCCTCTGCGTAACCAGGTCCGTTATTCTCTAGGATAGCTTTTATTCACCTCTTGAATTATTTTTGGTGTCTTTCGCTTCTCTATTTTATTATTATTATTATTATTATTATTAACAATAATAATTAATCTTTACTACCTCTCGCTTGCATCCTGTGACATTAAGTCCACTGAAAATATTTAGAATTTTCCACGGTCTTCCTATTTGCATGTTCCAAACAGAAATCTCTGCGTATTCTCTTTTTCTTTTCCTTCTGCCACTTAATGTTTCCTGTTTTGTGATCTCCCTCCAGTAATCTCCTGGATACCACACACCCGTTCTTGACTATTTATCACTCTGAAATATTTTCATTGGTTACTTGATCCAACTTTCTTCATTAGATGACCATAAACACAGCCGCAGAGTTCACGAGTGTCGCCCAGGCTTTGCAGACCAATTGATTAATCGTTTTCATTGAATATCATATCATTCGCCTTTTCGTTTTTTTTTTCCTTCCCATGATGCATTAATCAGCAGCCATTTTGTTGAGGTTATCCGCCTTTGCTTTCGTGCTAAGAACAATTCCATCCATCTTGCTGTTTCAAATAAAGAGTTAAGGCCGTGAAAGGCGTATAAAGAACAGTAAATGGAGTGAATGCGGAACTTTAAAATAAATGAAAGTAGTGTCGGGCAAATAACCATGTAAAAAGGAGAAAGAAATGTGAACAAAAACAGACTGGCATGAGAAAAGGTGGAAGAGCAAGGCATAGGTGGAGACGTGACTTCATTGTGCGAGAACAGACCGTAAACGTGAATAGAGAGAAAAGAAAAAAGACGAAAAAAGAAAAGTAAGAAAGAAGATATGAAAAAGAAGATTCATTCATTCATTTTCTACGTCTTATTAACCCATTTCAGGTTATTTAAAGCCAATATATATATATATATATTTAGATTGTAAGAATTTTTTTAAAGATAATTACTTAGGGATACAATTTTTACTAATTAACATATAGCTGGAGGGTTACGCGGATTCATGCCTTTCCCAGGGGTATTTGCGAATAAGTGAATATAACGAACCCAACTGGATTTGGAACTCTGCTGTCCGATTAACAGTTCAGTGCTAACAATTATATCACCTGCACATCCAAGCTATTACCCATCTAGAATTTCTAAGCGATTACCCATCTAGTTACTGAGAAGTTTCGACGTTGCTTAAGTTTGGTGAGCGTACAGGAATTGGCGTTTCATCGTGATGTGGCCTTAAGCCGAAGAAGGACAGTAATGGAAAAAAGGGGGGAAAAAAGAAAAGGATTAAAGAAGCAAAGAGATCAGAAGGGAAAAAAAAGAGAGAACAAAAAAGGAAAAGTGAATAATGGCGGCGACAAAAAGTTGGGAAGAAATAGAATGGCGAAGGAAAATAAAGAAAAAAAAAACAGAAATAGAGAGTAAAGAAGGAAATAAGGAATGAAGAGAAGAAAAGACGGAGGGGTTAAAAAGGAGAATAGCAAAAATATTTACGAAAGAGAATGAAAGAAAATAAAGGAAAAAAGATCGAGAAGTAGAAAAAAAACAGGAGAATTACGAAGGGAGAAAAAGAAAACGAAAGAGAAGAAAGAATAAAATTCAAAAATAGAAAATAAATAGATCTAACTGGAGAAAATAAAAAGTAAGAAAAGGGTTTTTTTATCATATCAACCCATCTGTCTATATTTCTCTAATGTGGTATTATGTACACTATTTACATTATTCGGGCTATTGTCTTTTTCGCCATGTTTATTACAACGTTTCGGCCTTTCAGTATCTGTCTATATTTCTGAGATGAGGTATTATGTACATTATTTATATTATTCGAACTATTGTCCTCATCTTTGTTGTCATATTTATTACAGCGTTTCGGCCGTTGTACGCTCTGGACTTCTCTCAGGTGATTGGAATGTCGAACTGAACCCTTTATTTCGCTCACTGGGGGAGACTTCTAGTTCTACGTACTATGTCTAATGGAAGTCGGTTATCAGTTATCTCCTGTTAATTCCCCTCTCTAAGTTATCCCGTCTATATTTCTGAGATGAGGTATTATGTACACTATTTACATTATTCGGACAATTGTCTTCATCTTTGTCGCCATTTTTATTACAACGTTTCAGCTGGTCTATTCACATATATTTATCTGTCTATGCCGGTCTGTTCACATCTATATCTATCTATATCTATATCTATCTATATCTATATATATCTATATCTATATCTATCTATCTATCTATCTATCTATCTATATCTATCTATATCTATATATATCTATATCTATCTATATCTATCTATATCTATCTATATCTATATCTATCTATATCTATCTCTATATCTATATCTATCTCTATATCTATATCTATCTCTATATCTATATCTATATCTATCTATATCTATCTATATCTATATCTATCTATATCTATATCTATCTATATCTATCTATATCTATATCTATCTATATCTATCTATATCTATCTCTATCTATATCTATCTCTATCTATCTATATCTATCTCTATCTATCTATCTCTATCTATCTATCTCTATCTATCTATCTCTATCTATCTATCTCTATCTATCTATATCTCTATCTATCTATATCTCTATCTATCTATATCTCTATCTATCTATATCTCTATCTATCTATATCTCTATCTATCTATATCTCTATCTATCTATATCTCTATCTATCTATCTATATCTCTATCTATCTATCTATATCTCTATCTATCTATCTATATCTCTATCTATCTATCTATATCTCTATCTATATCTATCTATATCTCTATCTATATCTATCTATATCTCTATCTATATCTATCTATATCTCTATCTATATCTATCTATATCTCTATCTATATCTATCTATATCTCTATCTATATCTATCTATATCTCTATCTATATCTATCTATATCTCTATCTATATCTATCTATCTATCTATATCTCTATCTATATCTATATCTATCTATCTATCTATCTATCTCTATCTATCTCTTTCTTTTTTTCTTTCCTTTCCTTTTTTACTTTCTTATCAAATTTCCTCCATTGTTGTGTGAATTAAAACACGTCCTGGGATGAAGCTGTCCAGTCGGTGAAAAGAACTGCACGAAGATTACTAGTCTGCGTTTCCAAACGTAAATATCCAGATGGAGATTGAACCTTGTTCGCTATTTTCATTTTCTTATTTGATAATCTTTCTACAACGTCATAACTCCAATTGCCATGATTTTCTCTTTTTTTTTTTTTTTCTTTTTTTCCTGTTTTTACAGATCCCCCACCTTTTCAGGACGTAGGTGCCAATAACTCTATATTAAGCTCTCCTTTTCTGTATCTGCGGATTTTTGAGGAAGGTTGTAGTTTTTCCCCCGTTGTCTTCTCCGCAATTTACAATTTAGAGATGTTCCCCTAGACTGGCCTCTACAAATGGCTAAATATATTTTACTGTATGGAAATGAAAGAGTTGTTTAAAAATTAAAGGCTTTATTTATTTATTTATCTCGTCTATCGTCAGTTATCTTGAAAAAGATGTTTTGCCACAATGATTAGCTTTCCAAGTATATATAAGACTTTGCAATAAATAACATACTTGCTTTTTCAGTAGCAATAAAAAGCCACTACCTCCATTGTTAACCTTGACGAGGCCCACTTTCACTAAAAATATTAGCCAATGCTTCCTTCTCCAAATTATAAAATAAAGACAAAAGACAAAAACATTTAAGGCTGGTTCTTGACGAGAATCCATAATAATCATGTCGCTTAAATGGTTGTCCGATATTCTAGCATCTTTTCTACGAATCTGTCTTCCTCGACTTGCATCGCCCAAGACTACTCGGTGGTTCTTTCACTCGAAGACATTAACAGAAAAACCGGAAACGGAATCTGGTGCTAGTTACTTCCGTTTTAATTCGCATCTCGACTCTTAAGTGCATTAGTAATAATGGCTAACGTACTCGCTATGTGAAATTATCTTATTTTCAGAGCAAGAGACGAAGTTAGCGAACGCTTTGTTCATCTCTAGAACCATCGGTATGCAAGCAACGCCCACCCTATTCCCCAAAGAAAAACGGCGACTCTCAGTAGAAGAAAGGTTATGGATGAAGGGTACGGCGCTATTTTAGATAAAAAAAATGTTAAGACTCTAGAGAATATAAAGAATTACGAAAATAAGTGTATGGTAATAATAATGAAAATAAAACTGATAAAAGATGAAAACTATATGTAATATAAATAAAAGGAAAATATATTTGATAATAAGAGAATATATGTAATAATAATAGATTAAAATATATTTAATAATAAAAGAAAAATATAATGCTTAATAATAATATACAGGGTGTCCATAAAGTTCGTGTGCACTTTAAAAATATAACTGTATTTGTGATAGAAATAATCTGTAAAAAATGTTATAAAGTTTAATGTACCTAGTTTTTAAGTCTAGCTAAAATAACTGTGATTACAGGCATTACAGTAAATCATTTAGCAAATGTTTTCCGTGAACTGCAAAATCGTATTACCCTTTGTATTGCTAATGATGGAGGGCATGTGGAAACTTAAAATTTCAATAAAACCTTTAAAAAAATATATAGATTTACTTCTTTCTAATTCTTTTTACAAATTATTTCTATGACATATACAAATAAAGTTATGAATTTTTTAAGTGCACATGAACTTTATGGACACCCTGTATTCAATAATAAAAGGAAAAATTAATGTATTCAATAATAAAAGGAAAAATTAATAACGTATTCAATAATAAAAGGAAAAATTAATAATATATTTAATAATAATAAAAGAAAAATATTTGTAATAATAACAAATATATGAAAGAATGGAAATCTTTAACGTCTGCCTCAGTGAAATGGAAAAATGTTCTCAATTTCAAATCTTTTCATGTGTATATTTTATACTTCTTTAAATAGACCTGTATTCATATTTATGACCGCTATTGCAACATTTTGTTAAAGTTTTTAAGCTCATATATTTAACATTGCGATCGGAATTTTTATGCCTATTTTATTGTCATAAAATTCGCCCTGATCGTATTCAATCATTAACTTAAACAGAATTCAGGAAGAAATTCAAATAGGAAAATTCATGAGTATTCCTAATAATAATCCTGTGGAAGTGCGCAATGTTGCAAGAATAAAGACGAAAATAAATGTAATGCTAATAAAAAAAAATCATAATTTGTTATGAATAAACTCCAAAGGGTGCGCAGGATCGCCTCATCAGTGATTTTTATGACTTAAGGTCATGACAAGTTTCGGGTCTTTCAACATCATACTTGTTCGCCCAAAAGACTCTACCGAAACAATACCTATTCTGGCAGGCAATCACGAAGCAAAAAATCCACACAGCACCCAACAACGGACATATAAAGAATTGCCACTGGTAAGCTTGCAATAACAGGCGACCAATCAGAAACGCCCACGTCACTTCCTCCTCAGCCAAGACGAGACAAAAAGCAAACAAACTGAATGCATCTTTTCCCTCTTAGGTCCAACACACGGAAAGACCTACGAAGACTACTACTAATAATGAGGTTGTCGGCCGCTTGTATCAGAGTATGCCTGTCTAATAGGACGGTTAGCTAATCCCTGTTGCAGACACTTGCTCAGCACCTACAGAGCCCACTTGTGGTTTATAATGGAACTATGCTGAGCGGACCTTAGTGTTTCTGGGAGAGACCGCGTTATCTAGCGTGATCAACAATCTCAAGCCAGCACGCTCAAACCCTCGCTCACGATGACTTGAGACTTCGCGCTCGTACAATCATCAATGACTACCAAATAGTTCCGTCTACCAAATTTGACTCACAAGGTCTTCATTAACCATAGTATGGTTTTCAGTTACTTTCCAAATATACCGTAGGCCTCCCCAGATAACATCAAGAAGTCAGCATCCTAATAAATCGATTACGATGAGATTCGAACCCGGGATTAATGGTTGGAAAGTAAACCAGTACACCATGTCGAATTGCTCAATGATTTTCTAAGCGTATCTTCAATGTGGCACAAGGCCGAAAGTATGGAGCACCCAGTGAGGATCTAACTCGCTGCTCACTCGTAATAGATTCAGCGGTACAAGCTTGTTAACCATTAAAACATGTCGATTTGTCCATTTATTTTCTCATCACAGTCTAGATGTACCACAAGGCTGAAAGTGTGGAACACCCAGTGAGGATCGAACTCACTTCTCAGTCGTAATACATTCAGCGTGACAAGCTTGTTAACCATTACACTAATAACAGTAATAATAATAATAGGAATAATAACAATTTTATGGGACTACACAATAGACACAGACAGAACAATCAAAGCTAACCGCCCAGACATCGTTATTAGACCGCAAAAAATGCCTTCTTATTGATATGGCAGTCCCTGCAAACTGCAATGTATCTTTGAAGATCTTCAAAATGTGGCACATGAGAACATCAACAATCCCTGTTGTAGTTGCAGCCCTTGGATTGGTTGGAAAACATTTCAATAGACTCATTGAAGGGATTATTGGTAGCCCATGAGTTAAGAGACAAAAAAATTGTTCTCACGGGTACGGAGCACAACTTACGAAGGGCATTATCTATGTAAAAGATTTTGTGTGTGTTTTAATTGCTCAGTGGAAAATTTCATTCTGACTTTAGGAACCCGGAAAGAAATGAGTACAGACCAGAAATCAAAGGAATAATAATACTAGTAATACTAATAATGTCACTCTACAATGTTCAAAATAGTAACATTCACAAAATCCTCGTCTTTTTTTTTCTGCGGCGAACATCGGAAGATATCAATAATTCTAGTTGTGGTTGAAGCCCTCGTTTTGGTTGGAGAAGGTTCTGATAGACACATTGATAAGCCCAGCCTTATAGAAATATATATTAAAAAAAATTCTTCTCACCAGTATAACTCGCACCCTACGAAGGGCTTTATCTATGTAAAATATGTGTAAAGTTATGTTGTTTTATTTTTATTACAAAAATAGTCAGTAAAAATAGCATGGTGCCATTTCTGACCTTATGTCTCTGGTTAGCACCCGGAAGGAAATGTGTATACAACATAAATCTATGATGATGATATAAAGATGATAATGATGATATAAAGATGATATAATGATGATGATGATAATATGATATAAAGATGATGATGATGATGATAATATGATATAATGATGATGATGATAATATGATATAATGATGATGATGATAATATGATATAATGATGATGATGATAATATGATATAAAGATTATGATGATGATATGATATAAAGATGATGATGATGATAATAATAATGATATAATGATGATGATAATATGATATAAAGATGATGATGATAATAATGATATGATGATGATGATGATGATAATAATGATATAATGATGATGATGATGATAATAATGATATAATGATGATGATGATAATAATGATATAAAGATGATGATAATAATGATATAAAGATGATGATAATAATAATATGATGATGATAATAATAATGATATAAAGATGATGATGATAATGATGATATAAAGATGATGATAATAATAATGATATAAAGATGATGATGATAATAATATAAAATAATATTAAAAATAAAAAAAATGTTCTCACGAGTACAGCCCACACTTGCGGAGGTCATTATGTAAAATATATTGTTTCATTTTTTTTTTTTTTTTTTTTTTTTTTTTTTTTTTTTTAATTGTTCAGTGGAAAATGTCGTAATGCCATTTCTGACCTTATATCTCTGGTTGAGATCAGGAAAGAAATGTGTGTATATATAACAGAAATGAAAGGAAATAATAGTAGCAGTTGTAGTAGAGAAGATGAACAGATGAAGGATCGCAACAAATAGAAATAATAATTTAAATAAGATGGAATATGAATCCTTATTTGATAGCAGAAATATTTTAGAACAATATTAAGATAAAGGGAAAATAGAGTACTTGGAATAAATATAATTGCAGATGTGGAAACATTGATATAAAATATCGATCATAATTAGTGAATTCAGCTAATTGGCTAAGGACGAGCCTCAAAAATAGGCCTGACTGGTTGTGAATTGCAATTTCAAAAAGAACTGGCGTACCTCACAGCTTTGTTAGCAGTTATTGGCGCCTTGGATCTTGGAACTGTTTAAACGAATTGTCCAAAGAATCTGATGAAAAACTATCGCATAATAATGACAATTAACATGCAACATAAATGAAAAATGTTTATTTAAATTCTTATATGTGGAGTTTAACCAAACGATGCAACATCTCTCACTCTCTACATTATATATATATATATATATATATATATATATATATATATATAGAGAGAGAGAGATACAGATGTAATGAATATGCATAAATCTGGGTTCCCACTCACAGTAAGATGATTGGCTGGTGTCAGCCATAAATACAGACTGATGTGGAGGTACAAGGACGACGCCAATTGCCTTCACCTATTGCCTACCACTACGAGGACCAGTCCATTACGATTACCTGCTAGATTGTCTTGCCCCGTTACAATAGTCAACAACCACTTTGCTACTTCGAACAGATATATCCCTTTCCGGGAGATTATATATATATATATGCACGCAAATTCATCCAAAGAAACGCGATACCAAAGGTTTAAAATGAATTTATTAGGTTGGTGCAAAAATAATGACGGTTTTTGACGTATTATTTTTTCTCCAATGTAATATAGCAACGAAAAATCTTACTTCAACATTTTTGTTTCAGTTTTAATTTCAATTTAGATTAAATTTAATATTTCCATTAAGCAATATACATTGCTGCAAAAAAATTTCAAAATTAATTTAAATTGACATAAAGGATTTTTTTAATGGCTAAAACTTCCTGATTTTAGCATTCTGTCATCAAAATGTAATTCTTCAAGAATAAAATATTCTTTTCTGAAGTCTTATTTAAGGAATATGAACTGATTTAAAGTTGAATTAATCTGATTGGAAGCAAATATTACTTACTTTTACTTTAAAATATCGTAGAAATGCATTTTTTTTAACACGGATGTAGGTATTTTATTTATTGTTGAAAGATTTATTGAGAGCCAATAATCTTAAAAATTAGAAAACGTTAAAACATGGGCATACATGATGAAAAATAAAAAAGTTCTACCGTCAAAACTTTTGTTATTATTAATAAAGAAAGACCATAGGATTTTAGATATTACTAGCAGCATGGCCCGGCGTTGCCCCCGCTTGATTAAAAAATCGTACGACTTATACAGCAATCACTATCACTTGACTTAAAATATTTTTGCCCTTCCTTGCCTTTAAAGTGCTTCCCTTTGCTGTGCTGATGTTGCTACATGCCTTACTTCTTGCCTGCGAATTTTTTCTAAGCTCTATACTAAACATTAAATCTTACGAAAAAAAGAACTAAACAAAATGAACACAAAACGATCAGCTTTAAAAAAGGACTCGTAAGTGGAAAAGCCGAATGAAAAAAGAATGTTAACAACAAATACTTTTTCACATGCAACCCAGTTCTGTGGAATCTGAATCAACGAGTTTAAGCAAGCGATTGAACCAATTGGAGTAAAGTGCCATGCAGATTTAAATTTTTCCCACTTGTGACGAATGCATCTATCGATTATTTTTGCATGCTAGTTAATATTCGTGTCGGTCAGCTGTTGGCTCTCATGCTAACCAATACAATCTTCCTGTCTATTCTTGGCAGCCAGCTATTGGCTCTTACTCTGGCCAGTAGAAAATGGCCGCAAACTACATGAAAAAATCGATTATTTCCACTATCGATGGGAGTTGGGAAATGCAAAGTCGGTCTTAGCCTTCTCGCTGACTTGGAGTATGTGCATGTAAATTTTGGTGCAAATCCGTCGAAAATTGCGGACGTGCATTCGTTACACACAAACACGCACATGCTGCCTTTTATAGATAGAGATTATTCAACTATATTCATTTTATCCTTTCAGGACGTTCGAAATGTTGGTTAAAAATTGTTTTTCTTGGATCAACCAGGCGACCATAAATTTTTGTGGTGAAAAACACACTGAATTTGAAATTCTTGCAAAAATCAAATAATTTTCGGATTTTAATAAAATTTTCAGGTCTTATTCACAAATAAATAAAATTATTTTCTACCTCTTTGTTTTTAAGAAAGCTTTCGTAAAAATATTTTCGACATCTGTTAACCTCTCCCTGCTTATTTAATGTCATGAAATTTCGAAAAAATCATTTTTGTACAGTTTACTGTTTATATTAATTGCAAGCAGAACTTCTTGGAAAATTTAAATTATTATTTTATTTATTTATTTTTTTTTTTTTTATTTATTTTTTTATTTTTTTTGTAAAATAGGATCCCCGATTATCAAAAATCTGTCCTTAATCGTAAAATAAAAAATGTAATATAACTGACATTATTTAATTAGAAAAGCGTTTCACTATTTTTATGAATAATATATATTATAGACAAAAAAATTTCATCAAAGATGAAAAAAAGACTCGAGGCGATGGAGATGTGGTTCTACAGAAGGATGCTAAGGATATCATGAACCGAGCGTGTGAGCAACGATGAAGTCTTAAAGAGGATGCAAACAAGGAGGAGGCTTATACTTAACATCAGGAAAAGGCAGCTGAAGTTTCTGGGACACAAAATGAGAAAAGAGGGCCTGGAGAATCTGATACTCACGGGTCAAATAGAGGGAAAGAGAGACAAGGAAAAACAACGCGTGACCTACCTGACGGGCTTAAGCAAGTAGATGACAGAATGTGCTCTGAGGGAGGAAGCAGAAGGATGAAACTTATTGAGAGCTACAAGGGATAGGAGGTGGAGAGCCATGATCGTCTACATCCAGAAAGGACATGGTACATAAAAAAACAAGAAAAAATTCGATATATAATGGATTTTTACAAGAATTATTTTCATATTAAATATTACAATAATTTATAAATTGTGAAATATTTTAAAATTCTGTATTTTTTTGCGAGTTAGGTGATATTATTAAGTAAAAACTATATATACTAATAATAAATAGAAAATATTACAATTCAGCGACCCACACTATTTTAAAGACTTTCAAATTTTTTTCTGTGTATAAACGTGACAATTTTTGTAAATATGAAAGACTATACATGACGTTATCAGAATATAAAAGCGGTAAATTTAAAGCCAAAGTACCTAAAATTCAATAAGATTTCAAAAGTTAGCATCTTTTTTTTGCAGTGAAAAACATACTAAGATTTACTCTACTAATTTATGGTCGCCACGCTGACGCAAGAAAAACAATTTTTACCAAAATTTCGAATGTTCTGAAAAGGATAAAAATAGTATTAATAATAATAAAATCCTATGGTCTTTCATCTTGTTAATAATAACAAAAATTTTGACCATAATTTTGTTTTTCATCATGTATTGTCATTTTTTTAACGTTTGCGGGGGTGCGGACAAATATTCGTGAACATACAGATTTTTAGTTTATTGTATTTCCAACTAATGAATAAACATACTAATTAACTGTACACAGATGCATATTAACTAAACAGAAAAAAATAGATTTAATAGAAATAAATCTAATTAATTCATTTTAATGGATGATAAAAGAATTCGTGCAATACAAAATGCATACACGGACACAACTACATAAGTATATATAAGTAAATATTAGGTTGTCCCAAAAGTTCGTAAACACGTGCGAAAAATTGAATTTTTATGCAACACTATCCAGCACAATCGAGACAAGCGATGGGTCCAGAAAGGGCAAGAGACACCGTCGGTTCCAAAACAAGATCGATTCGGCAAGAAAGTCATTTTGTGCGTTTGGTGGAACTTTGAAGGAATCATGCATTTTGAGTTGGTTCCGAATGGTCGTGCCATCAGTGCCGAACTTTACTGTTAGCATCTGGAGCGGGTCTACGAAAAGTTGAAGCAAAAGTACCCGGCTCTGATCAACCGAAAGCGCGCTTTGATTCAGCAGGACAATGCCAAGACACACATCGCCAGGAAGACCAAAGACAAGTTTGAAAAGCTGGACGGCGTTGAGGTTCTTCCACATCCAGCCTACAGTCCTGACTGTGCTCCATCAGATTACGGCCTTTTCCGCTCAATACAACACTTTCGGAAGGGCCGCCGATTCGACTCGTTCGATGAAGTCGAGGAAGCGTGTCAAGAATTCTTTGATTCGAAGCCGGCTGAATGGTACTTTCACCATATCCAAAAGCTTGCAGATCGATAGCAGAAAGTCTTGGAAGATGATGGTCTTTATTTTGAGGAATAATTTTTGTTGTTTTTATTATTACTTGGCGAGTAAAATTTCAATTTTTTTGTGTTTACGAACTTTTGGGACAACCTAATATAAGCACACACACACACACACCTATAGTTGGCCACTCATATTCGAGGATACCCGGCTACTTGAGCGGCTAGCCAATCCCTGTTGCAGACACTCGCTCAGGCACATGTTTGTTCAACACCCAGAGAGCCCACCTGTGGTTTATACTGCAACTGTGCTGAGCAGACATTAGTTACAGTTTCTGAGAGAGAGAGAGAGAGTTAGTTATCTAGCATATTCAACAATCTGAACAAGGCCAGCACACTCAAACGCTCGGTCACGATGACTTGTGATAACACAGCAATCGACGGCCACCAAGTGTTCCGCCTATCTAATTTCACTCGCAAGGCTTGGGTCAACCCGTGGTGTGGTTTGCAAATACTTTCCAACGGTGCCGCACGTTGGGACCATCTCCCTCCAGACCGAAGACACCACGAAGTCACCTTGAGGTATAAAAACCTAACAAAATGATAACAACATGGGCAATAAGATTTATATTTATTATATATTATCCTTCTTTTTCAATAAGACAAGGAATAAACAAATAAGTGGCACTTACTCTTCCGGGTAATGTTGTTGTCGTTGGTTTGAGATCTCCCTGTGGAAATTATATTCTCTGAGTAAACCCAAATACCTGTTTAATTCCTCAATATGTGATTTTATTTTGAAAATATATTTCTTCTTCGATCTGTGTCTGTCTTATCGGCTGTTGGATAAAAACGTTAAAGGCACGCATTTGATGCCGCCAATGTTATGGAACGGTTGGTTGAAGTGTGCTGCAACAGGAAATTGTTGTTGCTATTTTTTTTTCTTCTTTCTTCATGATTATCTGAAGACTGTATTCCGTGCCTGTTTCTCCGACATAATTCCCTTTTTTGCATTTGTTGCAAAAAAGTAAATATACAAATTTTGAACTGTCACAATTCAGAGTCGGTGGTTTGAATATTGTGTGAGCCAGGAGATGTGATATTGCTATCAGTGAGGATATGTTTGAAGTCTTGGTATCGAGGTTTATTGCACGTGATATTCCCTTACTGAGGTGGTGAATTATATGTGTGGAGGTTCAAGGTCTGACGCCTAGCGTTAAGTGGATTCTCGCAGAATATCTTTCTAGGAGATTTGTCGAATTTTAAATACTAGGAATATTTTGTTAAGATAATTGGAAAGCTTGTGAATAAATTTCTATGTATGTACGTAACGTAAGATAAATGAAAATAATAAATAAACCTAGAGGCATTTCATATATAGACAATCAAAGATGAACGCTCGTCAGAGCAGGTTTAGTCTTGAAAAAACATTGAATCTAGCCTTACCATCCTGCATATTACAGAGTGAGATTTGATTTGCTTCAATTTCATTTTGTATCCTTCAACAATATTACGTTTTATAGACACTGCATTGTAAACTATATCATACTTCAAGTTCACAAACCACGATGGTGTTTCGTTATGTCTGTGTGTGTTTCGTGTATGTATATATATATTATATTATATTATATTATATATATTATATTATATATATTATATTATATATATTATATATAGTATATTATTATATATATTATATTATATATATTATATATAATATATTTATGTATATTATATTATATATATTATATATAATATATTTATGTATATTATATTATATATATTATATATAATATATTTATGTATATTATATTATATATATTATATATAATATATTTATGTATATTATATTATATATATTATATATAATATATTTATGTATATTATATTATATATATTATATATAATATATTTATGTATATTATATTATATATATTATATATAATATATTTATGTATATTATATTATATATATTATATATAATATATTTATGTATATTATATTATATATATTATATATAATATATTTATGTATATTATATTATATATATTATATATAATATATTTATGTATATTATATTATATATATTATATATAATATATTTATGTATATTATATTATATATATTATATATAATATATTTATGTATATTATATTATATATAATATATTTATGTATATTATATTATATATAATATATTTATGTATATTATATTATATATAATATATTTATGTATATTATATTATATATAATATATTTATGTATATTAAAAAAAAGAAAGAACAGTAAGATATATAATCCGGTGTTCTTATATATATTTTTATTTTTACAAAATAGTTCTCAATGTAAATTTGCAGAGCATTAATATTATAAATTAATAGACTTAAAATATGTTTTTCGCTACACAGTTTGAACCATGTTTCAAAAATGGAATCTAAAAGCCCCGAATTTAATTTTGTAATTAACTTAGACATTAGTTCCATTTCATTATATATATTATATATATATACTATATAATATATATATATTATATATTATATATATATATATAGCGCATCACAAAAACATAACCAATGATATATACAGAGATAAACATAATAGTCATGCCCGCTGTTTTGAACCAAGATGGAAATGACATAAGTGACATGTTACAAAACGGTGTTTCTGTTTTGAATCGTTTCTTATGTCTACATTTAGAAAATATCTCATTACGAAAATTCAGCAGTTCATCTTGATTCTTATCTTTGATAATTAAATTTTTTCCGTCTTGCCGAGATCAACCCGGTCGTGGAAGTTTAATGTATTAGACATCCGACAACATTCATATTTCCCCCTTCCACTCACCTCTATACAAAAAACTCTTTCTGTTAAGTTTTAATCTCCCACCTTCTCTCATCTTTTACCACTCTCTTTAGCTCTAACATTCGCCCCACACTCTCATACTTACACTCTCTCTAAATTCTATTTTTATTTCCGGAGGTTTTTTTTTTTCTGTTTTCTTTTTGAATTTGTAGGTCTGATGAATTTGATCGTATTTACGATTCCAATGGAATAAATTATGACCATGGAATATTAGTGTTTAAGCCTTTTTATTATATATCTATCTATCTATCTATATATATATATATATATATATATAATGAAGGGTGGACAAATTATTTTGCCTTTCAGTAAGAATAGGAAGTTAAAAATTGGTGGAAGGCATTCAGAAAAAGAACTAGTAGTAAATGTTGAAAAGTAAATAGTGAGAAAATATATTCTATCGTTGTTGTTCACTAAGTGAAATCATTTCTTTCCATTCCAGACGGAGGAAAAACTCTCAGCAAACGACAGATTTTCATTAAAAACAGAAAAGGGATTCTCATTTTCCAATATGGACATATTTTATCAGGAAGGGATGAATGTGTTTCTCTTACACACGTTATTGATTTCTCTTTTCGAATTCGTTGAATCTCATCCGGCGTGAAGATAGAAATTCCCTTAAGTAGCATGGCGACGTCGATTCAACATTGTGCATATGATTACTGGCTGACTATAGCTGCTATTGTAAACGGGTGATGGTAATTGAGCCCAGCATCATTCTCATTCAATTCTAGTCGCTATACATGGAAATTCACCGATTCATGATTAAAAGGATGCTTTTGAGACGGGGAAGATGGACAATCGCTTTTTTTTCTTCTTTTTCGCTTTTATTTTATTTTATTTATTTATTTATTTATTTTTTTTTTTTTTTTGAGCCATAACTTCCCACGACTGGACAATAGCTAGGAGAATTATACATTATACAGCAAAATTCTTCTCCTTTCTGCTTTCAGGACGTGGCACTCTTCTGTGCAGTGCCACGAGTTCTATCTTTCACGGCTAAGAGCCGTCTTACCACGCACATTCTAGGGAACCACCCTCATTCCCTTCGTATTCTAGTGGTGAGATGTAAGTTCCACTCGAGCTGCTCCATCACACGAAAGGTTGCTTTGTGAAACCGACTCTCAAGAAGATGCTTCCCTGAGCACTATAGTCTTAACTTGTTCTTGTCTTTTAGCCGCATAGGTAGTGTCTCTCAACAAGTTTAGCCGCATAGGTAGTGTCTCTCAACAAGTTTAGCCGCATAGGTAGTGTCTCTCAACAAGTTTAGCCGCATAGGTAGTGTCTCTCAACAAGTTTAGCCGCATAGGTAGTGTCTCTCAACAAGTTTAGCCGCATAGGTAGTGTCTCTCAACAAGTTTAGCCGCATAGGTAGTGTCTCTCAACAAGTTTAGCCGCATAGGTAGTGTCTCTCAACAAGTTTAGCCGCATAGGTAGTGTCTCTCAACAAGTTTAGCCGCATAGGTAGTGTCTCTCAACAAGTTTAGCCGCATAGGTAGTGTCTCTCAACAAGTTTAGCCGCATAGGTAGTGTCTCTCAACAAGTTTAGCCGCATAGGTAGTGTCTCTCAACAAGTTTAGCCGCATAGGTAGTGTCTCTCAACAAGTTTAGCCGCATAGGTAGTGTCTCTCAACAAGTTTAGCCGCATAGGTAGTGTCTCTCAACAAGTTTAGCCGCATAGGTAGTGTCTCTCAACAAGTTTAGCCGCATAGGTAGTGTCTCTCAACGAGTTTATCCGCATAGGTAGTGTCTCTCAACATGTTTAGTCTCTCAACGAGTTTAGCCGCATAGATAGTGTCTCTCAACATGTTTAGTCTCTTAAGTTTAGCCGCATAGATAGTGTCTCTCAACATGTTTAGTCTCTTAAGTTTAGCCGCATAGATAGTGTCTCTCAACATGTTTAGTCTCTTAAGTTTAGCCGCATAGATAGTGTCTCTCAACATGTTTAGTCTCTTAAGTTTAGCCGCATAGATAGTGTCTCTCAACATGTTTAGTCTCTTAAGTTTAGCCGCATAGATAGTGTCTCTCAACATGTTTAGTCTCTTAAGTTTAGCCGCTTAGGTAGTGTCTCTCAACATGTTTAGTCTCTTAAGTTTAGCCGCTTAGGTAGTGTCTCTCAACATGTTTAGTCTCTTAAGTTTAGCCGCTTAGGTAGTGTCTCTCAACATATTTAGTCTCTCGAGTTTAGCCGCTTAGGTAGTGTCTCTCAACAAGTTTAGACGCATAGATAGTGTCTCTCAACATGTTTAGTCTCTCAAGTTTAGCCGCTTAGGTAGTGTCTCTCAACGAGTTTAGCCGCTTAAGTTTAGCCGCTTAGGTAGTGTCTCTCAACATATTTAGTCTCTCGAGTTTAGCCGCTTAGGTAGTGTCTCTCAACATATTTAGTCTCTCGAGTTTAGCCGCTTAGGTAGTGTCTCTCAACAAGTTTAGCCGCATAGGTAGTGTCTCTCAACAAGTTTAGCCGCATAGGTAGTGTCTCTCAACAAGTTTAGCCGCATAGGTAGTGTCTCTCAACAAGTTTAGCCGCATAGGTAGTGTCTCTCAACAAGTTTAGCCGCATAGGTAGTGTCTCTCAACAAGTTTAGCCGCATAGGTAGTGTCTCTCAACAAGTTTAGCCGCATAGGTAGTGTCTCTCAACAAGTTTAGCCGCATAGGTAGTGTCTCTCAACAAGTTTAGCCGCATAGGTAGTGTCTCTCAACAAGTTTAGTCTCTCGAGTTTAGCCGCTTAGGTAGTGTCTCTCAACGAGTTTATCCGCATAGGTAGTGTCTCTCAACATGTTTAGTCTCTCAACGAGTTTAGCCGCATAGATAGTGTCTCTCAACATGTTTAGTCTCTTAAGTTTAGCCGCATAGATAGTGTCTCTCAACATGTTTAGTCTCTTAAGTTTAGCCGCATAGATAGTGTCTCTCAACATGTTTAGTCTCTTAAGTTTAGCCGCATAGATAGTGTCTCTCAACATGTTTAGTCTCTTAAGTTTAGCCGCATAGATAGTGTCTCTCAACATGTTTAGTCTCTTAAGTTTAGCCGCATAGATAGTGTCTCTCAACATGTTTAGTCTCTTAAGTTTAGCCGCATAGATAGTGTCTCTCAACATGTTTAGTCTCTTAAGTTTAGCCGCTTAGGTAGTGTCTCTCAACATATTTAGTCTCTCGAGTTTAGCCGCTTAGGTAGTGTCTCTCAACATGTTTAGTCTCTCAAGTTTAGCCGCTTAGGTAGTGTCTCTCAACGAGTTTAGCCGCTTAGGTAGTGTCTCTCAACGAGTTTAGCCGCTTAGGTAGTGTCTCTCAACAAGTTTAGCCGCATAGATAGTGTCTCTCAACATGTTTAGTCTCTTAAGTTTAGCCGCTTAGGTAGTGTCTCTCAACATATTTAGTCTCTCGAGTTTAGCCGCTTAGGTAGTGTCTCTCAACGAGTTTAGCCGCATAGGTAGTGTCTCTCAACGAGTTTAGCCGCATAGGTAGTGTCTCTCAACGTGTTTAGCCGCTTAGGTAGTGTCTCTCAACAAGATTAGCCGCATAGATAGTGTCTCTCAACATGTTTAGTCTCTCGAGTTTAGCCGCATAGATAGTGTCTCTCAACGAGTTTAGCCGCTTAGGTAGTGTCTCTCAACGAGTTTAGCCGCTTAGGTAGTGTCTCTCAACGAGTTTATCCGCATAGGTAGTGTCTCTCAACATGTTTAGTCTCTCAACAAGTTTAG
>OZ010607.1:18040189-18047689 GCA_963932145.1 Acanthosepion lycidas | reverse complement strand
TGATGCATAGACGCTGGAAATCACATGTCCTGCGCATCATATATGATGCGCAGGACAGTCAAAGGGGTAAAGAAGACAATGTATGGTTTTTAACAAAAGGGAACAGCCCAACATGCAAATTACAAAGTGGGGATGCCAAAATCAAACAAGTACAATAGTTTAAATATCTGGAAATTGTTTTAACAGAGGATGAATAATCTCCAATATTATTGGTCCTGATCTGGCTCCTCGGATTCAGTCAGTTTCCCACCGTCGTACAGTTGCCTCCCTGTGCATTTTGTAGAAATACTTTCTTGGTAATTGTTCGGAAGAGCTCTTCAAAATGGAGTTTACATTTTTAAACTGTTACTTTATTCCTCGCTCCACAGATAACGAATTGTATATTTGGTGACTAGTTAGGATTTTCATAGAGACAATGGGGTATTATGGTGGATACAGTAAAGAAGATAAGTAAGACTGCGTTGTTGTGGTGTAAGGAATATTCTTGTATGTTTGGGTCAATGTTTGTGGCTATCTAAGTTTAACGTTAAGACAGAAGAAGACCGTCTTTTCCCCCCGTTCTCCTTCTTGGCCTTGTTCCGCATTTTGTATAAAATATAAATAAATATTGCTTTTCACAATGGTACTTAGACTTTTTCAATTTAAGCGCAGTACTAGATTGGCAGAAATGTCTCATTAATTTACAGTTGAATTGGCTAGATGTAACCGTAAGTCTATGCTAACAGTTTTTCTTTCGCACTTCTCGCCTGTGGGACTCTCTCTCTCTCTTCCATACTTTCCAGCTAAATTTGATCTTTAAAAATTTAAATGCAATGTCAATCATTATCTATTATCTTCCTAATGACTCTTCCATTGTTCTCTTTCCTTAATGTTTCTGTTTTCTGATTCTTTTTCACCTAGTAAACCCTTCTACCTTAGTGGCTTTATCGCCTTGCTTGCACAAAGGTCGCACAAGTCCGTGCCGAAATAAAGAATATTTAATGGACATCTCTTAAATACAATTGTGGATTATTTCTGATGAAATTGGCAGTCCGTAATAATCAGTCAATTGAGTAATGTTTTGACGTTACTGAAAGATTTGAAGAATATAAATTTAAATAATTTAATATAATAATATAATATATTATAATATAATCGTAAATGAGAATTTCCCAGAAAAACAAGTTACAAAACCAAAATGTGAAAGAATTTTTAAAATTCCCAGCATGCATCTGTAGGAGATATCAGAATCAAGGTGGCACATAACTCTAATTATTTGGCTGCTGTCGTAAAATAACGACATAAAGAATTTATCAAAGTTGTCTTTACCGTTCTTTAGAAATTATTTATTTTGTAAGAATGCCCACATATGGCAGAACTCCGAAATGAAGGGCAAAGTGGAGGAGTAACGATATACGATGATGCTCATTGAGCGAAATGGCCGCTTGAAGAATGATCCTTTAATTGGATATGGCAACTCAAAGAAGAATTGGTGCAACCTTTTTATTCATTTATCAATCTCGATCAAAATTTGTTTAAGACGAGTTCGGTTTGGGTGCTTGGATAATACGTGTCGTCAAAAATGGGCCCGAGGAACTGAAAATCAACTGCCTGAAACTCAATACAAGTACCTAACACTCACCATCAGGCTTTTCAATCATTGCCAGGCCCTTTTTTTATGCGATAAAATTTTCCGAATTTTATAACCCGAGATGAAACTGTTGCACGACTGCTGCATGTTCATGTACACAAAGTGCAAACAATGTAAACTGGTGACATATACATCCGCATACATGTAGACGCATTTTCCGATTAACATATACTAATGTAATTCATTCTGCGTACTGTAAAAAAAAAATTGTGTGAAATTCTTTGCAAAGTCACTTCGTAATTATTTTTACAATTTCAAAGAAAATACTCAAATAAATGAAATTATGGAAATTTGTAGATCCGTGTTTGAAGATTAATTTAATTCTTCGTTTACACGCGGATATTCCGCTACACGTGATTTCGAGAAAAGTTTGGCAGTGCATTCGTTAAAAGAGAACAGAAGCTTGTTGGGAGATGCCACAGAGAGCGTCAGACCCCACCTGATAAAACGATGGTTTCTCCTACAAAAGGGGGGAAGGTGAACGCAGATACAAACACTGCCTGAAAATAAATTTCTTTATTTCGATTTCTCAAGTGATTATGCTGCCGATAGACGTATATATATATATATATATATATATATATATATATATATATATTGTTCTGATGGTGTGTCGCCTTGACGTGGTAGTACGGCTTGTGGTGTTCAACAACACCCAGAGCTATATGTGCAGGAGCTTTGGCCCTCAGCATGTCCGAACAAGCTCAACAGGTCTGTGGATTAGGAGCCAGATGAAAGACACAACCTGATCCTCCAGGTTGGAGGTTAGGCAATAGGCTAAAGCCCTAATCACTTAAAAACTATCTTGTTACAGAAACCGCAACGGCATTATCAAACAACGACGGCCGAGGAAGAGTCCTCCAAAGTGGGGATATGATGCGCCCTGACGAAATTCCCCGGGAAGCTAATGCGCCGACAACGCTTTTGTCGACTAATTAAACAACCAGGATTGGGCTCTTGAACATTAGAACCCTGTACGAGACCAGCAAAATAACACAGGTTTGCAGAGAAATGCACAGGTACAAATTGAAGATCCTTGAGCTGTGTGAGACAAGATTGAACGGAAATGGAAGAACAAGACTAGCTAGTGCAGGCACACTCATCTACTCTGGACAGAAAGAAGACTATCCCACCCACATGAAATAGCGCTGCTGATGAACTCCGAAGCTACGCAAGCTCTGCTGTCCTAGGAACCAGTATCATCTCGGATCCTGACAGCAAGGTTCAATTCCAAAGGTAGGAAAGTCACTATCCTACAGTGCTATGCTCCAACAGATGCCGCAGAGATGGAAGATACATTTTACGAGCAAGTCAAAGCCATCATGGACAAACTACCAAGTATAGATCTGAAGATCCCCATGGGAGGAATGAATGCAAAACTGGGAGTAGACAACATCAACAGAGAACTGGTCATGGTCAGACATGACATCAGACAACAAAATGAGAACGGCGAACTATTTCACGGAGTACTGTACCTTCAATGACCTGGTCATTGGAAGCACCATATTTCCCCACAAGAACACCTGGATTCCGTCTGACGGAAAGACTGAGAATCAGATCCACCACATCACCATCAGCCAAAAATGGAGAAGATTGCATGACGTCAAAGTGAACAGGGGAGCAAACAGTGGAACAAACGACCGCTTCATTGTTGCCCTCCACAAGACCAAGCTGAGAGCCAACAACAACCGGGCTGGAAGGCCATCGCAAAAGTTTAACGTAAAGAGCCCGAGAGATAAAGAGATTGGGAGAGGAGAAGAATTTATCCTTGAACTAAGGAACAAGACCTGTCTGTTTTTTTCAGTTTCCAGAAAAAAAAAATAGCAGAACTATGGCACAACCTGCGCCATACCTGGAAGACAATATGCCAGTCTTGAGGAGGGAAACAAGAAACCACAAGGAGTGGTTGACAACAGAAACATGGGCATTGATCACCGAGAGAAAAGAACAGAAAGACCAGATCAACCCGACCCAAGACCTAGAAGAGAATCGGGAAATGCAAAAACGCTACTGGGAGAAAAACGGGGAAGTGAAGAGAAGTGTGAGAAAAAAGATAATCTTTATTGAGGGCTTGGTCCAGGAAGTAGAGACCGTAGCGGGCCAAAGAAAAATGAAAAGGCCGTATGAAATCACAAGGACTCTCTCTGGAAAAAAACACTAAACCCAGTTGCTCCGTCAAAAACCTGAATGTAAGTACCATCTCAGGAGCAGAGGAAAGGAGAGAAAGATGGACGGAAGACTTCAAGGAAACACTTAACAGACCCCTACTACCTGTCCTACCAGACATTTTATCACCGACCAAACTCTTCGATATTAACACTTGCACTCACTACTAACAATGAGATCACCAAGTGCATCAAGTCTCTTATGTCAAACAAAGCAACGGGCCCTGATGGTATACCAACTGAAGCACTTAATGCAGACATCAAGTCGTCAGCTGACATGCTGCACCCACTCCCGTACAAGAAACAGTGTCTGAAGAGTGGAAGAAAGTCCATATTGTGAATCTGCCGAAGAAAGGGGAGCTGTTATCCTGCAACAACTGGAGAAGCATTGTTCATCCCAGTGAAAGTACTGACAAAAATCATCCTAGATTGACTGAAGACGACATTGGAGAAGAGAGTTCGAGAAGAACAGGCAGGTTTTCGGCAAGATAGATCTGGAGATCAAAACACCTCTCACTTTGCACAAAGACTCTCTCTGGGAAGCTGTATGAAACCACCAGGACACCCTCTGGGGAAAGAAAAAACAGTAAACCCAGTTGCCCCATCAAAGACCAAAATGGCATTAACATCTCAGTGGAAGAGGAAATGAGAGAAAGATAAGTGGAATAACTCAAGGAAATGTTAGAATTTTGGGGTACCGTCGTGTAAAATGAGCCGAGTCATTTTATAGTTCACCAATAGAAGAGTTAACCAATCAGAAGGCTCAAAATATTCAATGCCACGTGTAAAAAAGCGGCCATGTTTTCCCGAATACTCACTGCATGTCTTTGATATCGAAGACTGAAGAATTACGGAACAGCTGCTGGTGGTATTAGCGATATAGTCAGATTCAGTAGAGGGTCTGATTCGTGAGTGTTAATCTTTAACGTTGTTTCATTGAACAGATTACGTACTGCGCTGGATTCTATATTTAAAGACTATGGTGAACATGGTCAACAGGAAACACTCAATAGACCCGCACCATCCGATTCACCAGACATTTCACCCCCTATCAAACTCTTCGACATTAACACTTTCACTCACTACCAAAAATGAGATCACCAAGACCATCGAATATTAAATCCGACAAAGCAGCGGGCCCTGACGGTATACCACATGAAGACCTGAAGACAGACATCAAGACTTCAACTGACATGCTGTACCGACTCTTGGACAAGATCTGGGAACAAGAAAGAGTGCCTGAAGAATGGAAGAAATTCCACATTGTGAAGCTGCCGAAGAAAGGGGACCTGTCATCCTGCCACAACTGGAGAACCATTATGCTGCTGTCCATCCCAAGAAAAGTACTGACAAAAATCAGCTTAGAGAGATTGAAGACGGCATTGGACAAGACACTTCGGGAAGAACAGGCAGGCTTTCGGCAAGACGAATCATCCACAGACCACATCGCCATATTGCGCATCATCATCGAACAGTCCCTGGATTGGCAGACTCCTGTGTACTCAGTCTTCGTCGACTTTCAGAAAGCTTTTGATAGTGTCGACAGAGACGTCATCTGTAGACTGATGCAGCACTATGGCTTTCCACCAAATTTTGTCACCATCATCCAACGGTATGAAGATGCCACCTGTCATGAAGGAAAGCTGAAGGAAACATTCTTAGTGCAAAGTGACGTTCGTCGGGGGTGCTTGATGTCTCCAACGATTTTCCTGTTTGGATAATGCGGTAGGCCACGTCAGGCAGGAAAATTGGTTTACAGTGGACCTTCATGAAGCAGCTGGATGATCTGGACTTCGCAGATGTCATCAGCTTTCTCTCCCAAAAAGAACAAGATACACAGGAAAAGCTGAATCGTGTTGCAGAAGAAGCGGATAAGACTGGCCTCCAAATCAACATCGGGAAGACAGAGATCATGAGGGCAGACAACAGAAAAGATCCAGTGCGACTACACCAAGAAGATATCAATGAAGTCGATAAGTGTGTGTCTAACTGGGAAGCGTCATCAGTGGGGGTGGGAACAGATGAAGACATCAAGTGCCGAATCAACAAAGCCAGACACGCTATCAGCACACTGCAACAAATCTGGAGATCAACAGCCCTCTCACTTTACAACAAGATCCGGATCTTCAACACCAACGTCAAGTCGGACCTACCTTACGGATCAGAAACCTGTGGAGTAATCAAGACCAACATCCACAAGCTTCAGACATTTACCAACCGATGTCTTAGAAACATACTCAATATCAGGTGGCCGGAAGTCCTTTCCAGACAAGCCTAATCGAGATTGACAAAGAAACAAAAATAGCTTGCTTCTAGTGTCACCAGGCAGGCTCTTGACTGTAATCCACAAGGGAAGCGAAAAGTGGATCGACCAAAACAGCCTTGGCGCAGAAGCGTTGATGCAGAGGTGAAGGCAGCCGGGACGACATATGGCGAGTTGAAGAGGATCGGCCGGAACCGCATCCGTTGGAGAGGTGTTGTTACGGCCCTATGTTCGGCAAGGAATCAAGAGGCATAATACATATATATATATATATATATATATGCGGTACATATTGGAAAGCGCTCAATATCAATGATAGAGCTAACATAGGTAATAGTAGTATGTATAGATGTGAGTTTGTACATACATACATACATATATATATATATATATATATATATATATATATATATATATATATATATTTTAAGACATTTTTATGTTTATACATTCTTTTTGTAGATTCAAATATTTAAGATTTTATTTTTAATTATTTTTTGCACATTTCTGCTGATCCACCTTGAAGGGCTCTCATTTATTTTTCTCGGTCTTCCATTTCTTGGAAGGTTTGCTGTACCGTCGCCATACTTCTTATTATAATTTCTGATGATATTTCCTACTGTACTTAGTGCTAGATTCATTTCTTTTCTAATTTTTCGGTAACCTTGTCCTCCTTTGTGACGTTCAATGATTCTATCTCGCATATCTCTGGAAAATTCTTTAGTTTTTGCAATTTTTAATCCTTGAATTGCAGAATGCACATCAAAGAGTCAGATGATTAGTAGCACTATCTTGTAAACAACTGTGTGCTTCTCTGATGGGTCAGAGATAACATTCCAATACTATCGAAAATTTGAATATTTAAAGTCTTTTAAAATACAAAGTTCCGATTGGAAATTTGAAAAAAGTGTCATGTATCCAATACTTTTGTATAGGGTAATTTTCAACTTTGATAAAAAAAAATGGATTCAACCATGAGTTTTTAATTTTCCTTCCACTTTACGAGATATTACATACCAAATATCAGGCAAAATGGCGAACATAAACTAGAGTAATAACAGAAAATAACATGTATCCAATATTTATGCGAGTCACTGTATATGCATACACACACAGAGAAATACATACATATATATATATATATATATATATATATGTATGCGGTACTTATTGGAAAGCGATTAATATTAGTGACAGAGTAACATACGTAATAGTTGAATGTATGGATGTGAGAGTGTAAACATGTATATATACATATACACACACACACACACATATATATATATATATAAACACACACTTACTTATGTATATACACATACATATGTATACTCGTGTGTGTATATATATATATATATACACACTTATGTATATAAATGTATGTGTATATACATATGTATACTCGTATATATATATATACACACACACACACTTACTTACTT
>OZ010607.1:17962689-18035189 GCA_963932145.1 Acanthosepion lycidas | reverse complement strand
ATGCTAATACCCTTACGAAAATTATAAATCTTCCCCAGCTATGGGTAAATAGCAGGACAGACTGGATTATATAGCCTTGAATGGCAGTTCAAAACCTGCGCAGGGTCGTTTGGGGAAACTTGTGGCACGCTGTGCACCAGCTCTCTCCTCGGATTTTCAAAAAGTGTGATTGCTTCTGCACAAAACCTTCGCTACTATGATCAATAGATGTCAGATATCTGGCTGTGGGTTCCTAGGAACTGAGTTGCTTAACCGTCATACGTCGGAGAACCGACGGGAGAATCCAGTGTATATATATATATATATATATATATATATATCCACAAATGTATCACATCTCATCAGTTTGGCTAGACATCCGATTGCTTCCATCCAGGATCGAATGCCGACTGATCTACCATCAGGAAGTTGAAATTTATGTATTTATTTTTGAATAATCAGGCTAGTGACTCAGAGTGCTCGATTCATAGAAGAGCTTTGCATTATCAGCAGTACAAGTCACTGTTTACAAATTCGCGTTTTCCCTCTGAAGTGCTCGACCGAATTTTATTTTTTCGGAGGCATATATATTTTCATCCACAGACAGACTGTTTCGCTGTATCACAGCTCATCGGTGTGTCTAGACTTCCGATTGCCTCAAACCAGGATCGAAACCTGACTGATTTGGCATCAGTCGGAGTTTTTCCCCTAAGCTATCAGCTCCTGTCAGAGAGAAAGATGAATTTTTATTTTTTAATAACACCCCCGCCAATGAGTGCTCGATTCATAGAAAAAGAATAGGTATTTAAACAATGTACAAAAAGGAATTTACCTCCCTACACACCTCAACCGAAGCAAACAACTTGCCCAAATATACCAGATCTCCTCAGTTATTAACCACATGCGCAAAACGATCCTCTCTCATTTTGAGAAGATGGTTTTCCGCATGTATTGCTTCATATGATTTCTCGTTGAAAAAGGACACAGGCGTGTCCGGAAATTCCGATTTTAATATGGCTTCTATTATTATTTTTTATTATTGTTGTCTTTTTCTCTGGAATTTCTTTCATCAGCCTACTATATCTATTTCTCTAATATATATATATATATATATATATATATATATATATATCTTCATCAATCATTGATTTAAATCCAATATTTTTCGCGTTATATTCCCTGTCATTTTCTTTAATTTTCTAGCGCAGTAAATGTTAGAAAAAGTCGTCTTCCTCACGCAACCGTTAGAAAAATCACTCAGTCTATTTATTTTTCTAAATTCAAATTTCTTGTGAATATTTCTCTTTTTCTGCTTTTTCTTCCTTTTGTCGCATTTCTTGTTTCATTTTTTGATTTTTATCTCAATTTTCTGAAGAACTTATTGAGTGTATGCAAAATTTTAGCATTCTACGAGAATGCTGCATAGAAATTCACCATAAAGCTGATCTCACCGAAGATAACACAATCTACAAACTTGTACGTAAAATAGCATCATGGCGCAAACCAAACTGCCAGATATTTCGAAACTGCATGTTGTACTGCTTAGCATTCGCATCGGACTCTCCATTACAATCATTTCAGAGTGTTTCGGTGTCTGGGGACAGTTTAGCGGGTTCGGAAAGATTTGGATAAGTCTAATAGTGACTACGACGATGTCTGTAATGATGGTGACTTCATGCCTCTATTCGTCTTCCGATAAGGCCTCAGACTCAACACAGAGGCCTAACTCAATTGCATTGAGGAGGTAGTGCTTCCCTGATGGTTCAAGAGGTGGGCTGCTGGAAGACCATGCCACACAAGCAGGAGCACCCAATCATGCCTGTCAGACAATTTCTGCGACTAAATCACCCCTTACATTTGGCTATTTAAAACTCCAAACTGCACTCATAAAGTCAGGGTACCGTAGAGGAAAGTAATATTTATTTTGCAAATACAAAAATATGGCACAAGGCCAAAAGGAGGGATAGGGAACACTGGTTTTCAATCTGTCTTATCTTAAAAATAGCATTCCTTACACTAAAATATAATACATTACATTATTTACATTATTCGAGCTATTGAAATTGCGAAAAAGAAACACTAGTCACAGGTTTTACACTAAATAACCTGCACAAGTCGTTGAATAGAAACTTTGAAATAAAGTAAGTTCATATTCGTGTGTGTATTTGCTTTTTAAATGTATAGTTTTATTTTATAATACTTAAATATATAGCCTTTAAAATTTTTCTTGTTGTCGCGATATTTTCATTTGCTCCTCGGTGTGCCTTTGCTTGAAATGGTTGAGAAACACTAATCCAGTTCATCTTTTACAAACATTTTCAGAGACGAAATAACCAATGTGTCATTGTTTTTTTTTTCTATTTAATGTAGAGTAAAAAGAGCAAAAACTGATTTAGCAAGAAATCCTTATTTTTGGTTTTGTCAATAACACGTTCAGTTTCACTTAGGCTCCCTAAATGTTTTCCCCTTTCAATTGCTCGAACTCTTCTTCAATTTTTCATTTCAGTGCAAAAGCTGCAAGGGCTTTCTTTACTTCTTTAGAATACTGTTCGTAAGAAACACTTTACAATGTTCCTTTCCCAGGATTATATTTAAAATGAGAAAAAGCATGTCTCATGACTAATATATTATAAATAAAGTTTTATAATTTCTTTTAATTATAATTTGAATAAAATTTTAATCTATATCAAATCCATTATTTACATTATTCAGACTATTGTCCTCATCTTTTTCACCATATTAATCACAACGTTTCGGCCCTTGTACGCTCCGGCCTTATTCAGGTGGTTGGAATGTCGAACTACACCCTTTATTTCGCTCACTGGGGCAGACTGTTCTATTTCCACGTGCCATGTTTAATGGATGTCAGTTATCTCCTGTTAATTCCCTTCTCCAAGTTCTCCACTGACTTAACTCACACTTTTTGTGTCCTGTCACTGGATCTAACTAACGTCTTTATCCACTGTGCCATGTGTCCTTGAAGGCCGGGGCGTACAACGGCCTAAATGTTGTGATAAATATGGCGGCAAAAATGAGGACAATAGTCCGAATAATGTAAATAGTGTACATAATACCTCATCTCAGAAATATAGACAAGTGTACATATATATATATATATATATATATATATATATATAAAGTTGGATATCTTCCACAAAAGTTGTCTCCGAGCTATACTATTGACAATAGCGTGTCCAATGCAGCATTGATGAAATGAGACTTTCCTGGAGCAGTCACAATTTTGCTAAGCTTGTCAGGTTGCAAAAGTGAATGACGAGAGCATACCTAAGGTCCTTATGTATAGCCACCTTGACAAAGGAATATTGGACGGCCGAGGCTCAGATCTAACGACAAGCTAAAGAGTAACCTTTCAGCTGTCAACGTGTCACATACTAACGCCCACTTATTTTCCATGGATAGAAATAAGGGATATTTCTGCCAGAGTGGTATCAGAAATTTCGAAATGTTTTCTTGACCGGTCCAGAGATGAAAGACAACAACGAAAAACGTCAGCAAATATTCCTGTTGCTATATCCTAACATCATCCCTTTTGCACAATAGGTGGACTTGTATGCAGGTCACTAGCATCATATATAAATACACCTGTATTATATGCATGTGACGTCATCAGTATTACAATAAACTTTTTCAAGACATTTTAAAATGCTTGTCCTGTTAAAAAAGTCGATGTGCAGATTTTTGAGTTTTTCTTTGTAATCAGTATCATATGCTATTTTAGTTTTATCTAAAAATATATTGTGTTTAACAACCTTTTGTGATGTCAACGAATACTCGTTATCACTTTCAAAATGATCGTTGTAGTAGTGACTTTGTAATCGCAGATACAACTATAGTAACCTCGTTGAACAATGCTCGTGTCAGACGCCTTCGAATATCACTCGCACTAATAGTACTTGCTCGATAAGACTCGCTCGAATACTAACCACCGTATAGTGATCCGAATAGTAATGCGTATAGTGATCACTTAGACGCCACGCTAATTCCCATTTGCTGTCAGCAAATGGTAATGCTCATTGTAGTAGAGACTTTGTAATCGCAGATACAACTATAGTAACGCCGTTGAACAATACTGGTGTCAGATGCCTTCAAATAACACACTAAAAGTACTTGCTCAAAAATACTTACTGAAATAGTAACGATCGATAGTGATCCAAATAGTAATTTGTATATCGATCACTTAGACACCACACTAATTCGCATGTAAACATTTCTTTTACCATCACGTGCTCTACTTATTCAAAATGGGATTGCGTGTGTTTGATCTCTGGTGATCTGTGTTCAAACTCCAGTGTCGGCAGCGATATTTTATTCCTATATGACACAGCCTTAACCAAATATTGCAATGACAATCACAACTAGGAATGCAGTTCATTATATGAAGAAGTAAGAGGGTACAAATGAAAACATTCGAAACTGAAAAGGTTTCTTGTTTAACCAAAACAGATCTTAAATGTCTGAGAGCGTTAGGGATTTTTTCTTTCCTTTTTATTTCCTTCTTTCTTTTTTGTCTGTTTGTTTGTTTGTTTTCTTTTTGTTTATTTTCTTTTTTGCTTTTTTCCTCCTTCTTTTTTCTTTCTTTCATTTTATTTTTGTTTATTTCCTTATTTCTGTTTGTTTTTTGCTTCTTTTCGTTCCTTTTTTTTTCGTTCCTTTTTTTTTTCGTTCCTTTTTTTTTCGTTTCTTTCTTTTTTGTTTATTTCCATCATTCTTTTTGTTTATATTCTTTTATTGTTTTTCTTTCTTTTTTGCCATTTTCTTCCTCTTCTTTCTTTCCTTTTTTTTGTTTATTTCCTTATTTCAGTTTGTTTCTTCCTTTTTTTTCTTTTTCATCCTTTCTTTCTTTTTGTTTCTTTCTTTCTTGTTTATTTCCATCATTCTTTTTGTTTACTGTCTTTTATTGTTTTTTGTTTGTTCCTTTTTTTCTTTTCTTTCTTTCCCCCTTTCTTTTGGTTCCATTCTTTTTATTCTATATGCTTTCTTTCCCTCTCTAAATCAGGTCAACGTGTCTGATATATCTTTTTTTTTTCCATATTCCCTTGCAGTCAAAACGAAATGGGTCAGTATTTATCTGAGTAATGGCAGGAAGTAACGAACGTGCAAAGAAAGCTCATGTTCTTTTTTATATTTAGTTTGCCTTGTGTTAATATTCATATTTAATGTGTTTGTTATGCACACAGGTATACGAGACACACCCTGATGTACGCATACACACCAGTGTGTACGAGAATTTTTTTTTTTTCGGACCAATCAAGAAAACGATTCCTCAGTTTGCTCATTTTCGGAAGTATGTTAGGCCGATAACTTTTCAGCAACCTCTCGAATATATAACTCCTTGCTATTGTGCTATTTTCATTCATTATCGCGCCGATCCCGCACTGCCAAGGATTCCAATCCCACTGTATCTTGAAGTGCAATTGTTAGAACCGAATGCAAGTCTGGAAGCATTACTTGCAAAAACCAAGTCTGCGAGACATCCTCCGATGTTATCCAATATTCTATCAGCTGTACAACACAAATAGTACTAATTAGCTGTACGCCCACGAGGCTGTCTTTTGGATTCTGCTCTGGACACTTGGTTATTGGCATTAGGATACCAGTTCGTCCAGCAAATTAATTTGCTTCGCTTATTTTCTTTAGTTTTTCTTACGCATACCTCTCACGGGAAGAAATCTAGCCAAGAATACATTTCGACAATCCTCTTCATTCTCCGTGGTCGGACTACATAGCAGCAATAATTAAGCCATATAAGGACGCACTTTTGTACCATTTTATATATATATATATATATATATATATATATATATATAATGTCGTGTTCCTTCAGGATGTAGGCAATCATAGCTCTCCACAACTTCCCATCCTTTGTATCTCTAAGCGGTTCCTATTCCATTAATATCCTGAACAATCTGTTGTCTATTTACTCGTTAGGTAGATTAATCGATGTATCATTCTGCCTCATTTAGATTCAATATATCCTGTAGGTGCCAAGTTTTCCAACTTTAATTGCTGTTGTTCCTAAGTCCACCCTGACACGAGATGGTATCACCTTCTAGGGTGCCAGCTAGGGGCAAATAGTGACCCCCACCAAAATAAAACACTATGAAAGGCCGATTTTGAATTCTTCTAGATTAGTTACCACCTCAAGACAAGAGTGCCTAATAGGCCAGGACGTTTGACTAATGATTTTTCAAGCGTAGCTTAGATGTGGCACAAGGACGAAAGTACGGGCCACCCAGTGAGGATCGAGCTCGCTATTCAGTCGTAATTGATCTAGCGAGACCAGCTTGGTAACCATTACACCACGTCGCAGTGCCCTGATTGTCTAAGCGTAGCTTAGATGTGGCACAAGGCCGAAAGTATGGGGTGCCTTTGAGGATCGAACTCACTCCCCAGTTGTAATGGGACAAGTTTTCAAACCGTTACACTACGCCGAGGTACCCAATATAGTGGTTGTCCAAGCATAGCTTAGATATGGCAGAATGCCGAAAGTAGGGGGCACCCAGTGAGGATCGAACTCACTACTCGGTCTAAATTTTCCAGCTAGACATGCTTGCTAACCATTACACCACCTCGAGGTGCCCACATGCTGTTTGACTAATATCTGGGAAGAGAGCAGACCTGAATTCATACATATCCCAAGTGTATTTTCATGTCTGTTTTTTTATGTATATCATTTCACTCAAAGTAAATCAGTCCTGGGTATGATGATAAACTACATCCGGCAGCTAGGCCTCTGATCGGCAGATTTTATGTTTTGAAAAGCATGGAACTAACTCTTAATTGCTGTTGCTTCCAGGTCGATCCTGACCCGGGCTGGTAATACTTGGGCAAATAGTGAACCCCCTCAAACAATAACAAAACAATATGAAAGTATTAAAAATACGTTTTTATAAAAAAAAAAAATATTAGAAATACTTTTCTATAAAACAATTGCCAACAATATCTGTTGATAATAATAAAATTACCAGCAATACTTATTTTTTGTATAATTTCCACTAATACATATTTAAGTAAAATTACCAACAATAGCTACTTATAGTAAAATCATCAATAATACATTTTAATACATTTTATAGCAAAATGAACAAGAATAAATTTTATCTTTACCTGTTGGCATACAATTTCATTCAAAATATATTTAGTGGAAGCCATAAAATTGTGTTCAAATTATTTAGATTTCGGCATTAAATAAAATAAGATGGAAATATTATATATTTAAGTCAGCTTGTGGCGTTGTGCTTGGCTAGGATATGTTGCAATATATTAAATCTCTGGAGACATTCTTTCTTGGTAAAAATGTCGCTGAAAACAAATATTTATCTGCACAGGTAAGCAACCTTGAAATTTTTCAATTCTTACATGGGTGAGAACATTCGGGATTGCGTTAGCTTAATAATATCTATTTGTAGTAAAATCACCAACAATACATTTTATAGCAGAATTATCAACAATGTATTTTATAGCAAAATGAGCAACAATACATTTTTTTCTGTAGTTGAAGGCATACAATTGTTATTTATAGTTAAAGCGATAAAATTGTATTCAAAATATTAGATTTCAGCATTAAATAAAATATAAAGTTTGATATGCGGCTAAGCAAGATGTATTAAAAGTATTTTCGTTTTTAAAAATCTTTACTTCAAACTTTATTTAATATACACATCTAAAAACTGTCATCATATTATTAACATTAAAATATTTACATAATTCGGACTATTGTCCACATCTTTATTGCCATATTCACAGCGTTCTGACTGTTGTACGCACCGGCCCTTCTTCAAGTGATATACGTTGAAATTTCAAACCGAACCTTTTACTTAGTCTACAGGAGTAGAGTGTTCTAATTTCACGTATAATGATAACTTCTTTGGACTAAATAAAGTTTTCGTTTCAAAATTCCAACGTATATCTCCAGAAGACCGGAGCGTACAACGGCTGAAACGTCGTGAATATGGCAATAAAGATGTGGACAACACTCCGAATGATGTAAATAGTGTAAATAGTTACAATACAACATATCAGAAATATAGACAAATCCTGAAGAAGCCAAGAACGTACAATGACCGAAACGTTGTGAATATGGCAATAACGATTAGGGCAACACTTTGAATGATGTAAATAGTTACAACACATTATCTCAGAAATACAGATTAATCCTGAAAAAGGCCGGAACGTACAGTGACCTAAATGACGTGAATATAACAATAAAAATGAGGGCAACAGTCCGAATGATATAAAAAAATATAAATAGTTACAATACCTCATCTTAAAAAGATATGCAGATCCGGATGAAGTTCGGACCTTACAATGACCGAAACGTTATCAAAAGATAATAACATTATTATTCTTATCGTAATTTAATTCTGCTTATCTCTTAGTGAATTTAGACCTATCAATACCACAAAAACAATGAACTCTTTGGGGATCACGAGCAAAGATGGATATACATATTAGAGTCGCTGTTTATATTCGGTGAGAAGATAGAGGAGGCGATAAGGCTCTCATGTGTTTAACGTCTGTTTTAGTGAAGTCAATTTTAAGTCTTTTCATTTGTACCCTCTTACTTCTTAAAATAAGGACCAGCATTCATATTTATGATCGTTATTGCCATATTTTGTTAAAGTTAAGCTCAAATAGTTAACGATGCAAATAGGGACATTTACGAAAGTATTTTATAAGCATGGAACTTGCAAGGCGTTGAATTGATTCTTTTATTAAATTATGAATTAAAACTGATCATAAAATTAAAATAGCAAAACCCTCACATTTTCTCGGGTATATCGAATTATTATTGCAAGGGTAAGTTAAAAATTATCTGCACTTTCGACATATCGTATTTTTAGTTACGTCACATTGACTTCTGGTCATGCTTGCATATAATTGGACTAATGTGGTCATATAATTATTACAGAACAAAGTCGCTCACTACTTTCATGTTCTTTGACACATACCATCCAGTCTGGTGTAGTTCACAGCCTTCTTTGAAGAATTATTATTATTATTTATATTATTATTATTTTTTATTTTCTTTGATTTCTGGCGTTTACACATTTCTTTCCGGGTCCCGCCCAGGGACCTAAGGTTAGAAATGGCATCATGACACTTTCCATTGACAAAAAATTTTTTTTTAATTACATAGATAAAGCCCTTCGTAAAGTGTGAGCTGTACTTGTTAGAACAATGTTTTGTATCTCTTTGGGGCTTGGGCTTCCAGGAATCCCTTCAATTAGTCTACTGCAATCTTTTGCAACCAATCCTAGGGCTCCAACTACAACAGGGATTGTTGATGTTCCCATATGCCACATTTTCGAGATTTCTATTTCAAGGTCCTTGTATTTTGACAGCTTTTTGAATATCTTCAAGATACATTGCAGTCAGCAGGGACTGCCATATCAATAAGGAGGCACCGTTTTTGTTTGTGGTCTTTAATAATAATAATAATGATAATTATTATTATTATTATTTAATCTATGGGTTAATTAGTAGAAATTTTATCAATAAAATCCTTATCTCCAAAAAATATTCTTTCATATTTTATTGGTTTCGGGCGCTTTTTATTTATTTATTTTTATTTATTATTTTTATGAATTTATTTATTTTATTTATTTATTTATTTATTTTTGACTCGTATCATATTACAACAGCGGTTCTCGTGGTATCACTGAAGTTAAGCAACGTCGAGCCTGGTCAGTAGCAAGTGGGTGACCGCTTGAAAATGCCAGGTACTGTAAGTTTAATGTGCGGGTGGTGTAATCGATAACAAACCGGAATTGGAAGACGGAGAGCCAAGTTCTAATTCTCGGTAGGGTTCGTTATGTTCACTTACGTGTAAAATCCCTTGGGAAAGTCATGAGTTCACCTCTTCTCCCCACTAAGATATATAGGTTTGTATCAGTAAAATATTATCTAAACAAAAAAAAAAAAAACATTGTTACAACCTCCAAATTTTTCTTGGCTTCAAATAAGCCTCAAACGTTAAAATCAATCAAAAATTTCCCTTTGTTCTATTTCTTCTTCTTTTATGTGTCGTTTCCCTTCAGAACGTTGGAGATCATTGCCCTCCACAATTTCCTTCTCTTTGTAGCTCTTAATAACTTTTGTCTTTTGCCATCTCTCCTAAACCCTGCTCCACTCAAGCTCGCATGATAGTTGCTTTTCTCTGTCCGTCTTACCTTCTTGTGAGTATCACATTTTCCAAGCCATCTTTCCTCATTATGCGCATCATAAACTTCGATTATCAATTCGTAATGTTAAGTATAAGTGTCCTTTTGTTTCTAAAACTTCGTAGTTGCTCACATGTTTGGTCCATGTATTCTCAGCATCCTTCTGTAGAGCCACATTTCTGTTGCCTCAATTCTCTTCTTCATCCGTGAGGTGATTAGTATATATTTTAAGATATTTTTTTTTCATACTGGACTATCATTAATTTTTATTATTTTAAAGCCGAAAATAAAGTCTGTGTTTACAGACCATCTTGAAATACAATTAATTCTCGTCTAATATTAAAAAAAATATTTCTTGAAATATGTTCCACAAATGGAACAATGGTTAAGGTTTTTATGTCATTTTACTTCATCTATATTCGGTGTCTCTGAATCGAATTCTGATTCAGGTAAATTGCCAAAGGTCATTTGGGGGTCGGGGAAAAAAAAGACCCCCCCCCAAAAAAAAGACAAGGATGGTAGAAAATGAAGAAAGAGAAAATAAAACAAAGTTCAAAAAAATGGCCTATAAAGAAAGACGAATGGAAAGAAAAAAATGAAAGAAAAGAAAAATAAATCTCCAAGAAAAAGAGAAAAAAATGAAGGCAATCTCTAAAGAAAGACAAATGAAAATAAAGATTAAGAAAGAAATAAATGAAGAAAAAAATCAGAAAAGCCTGAACTTTAGAAAAAAGGATAAATGCAAAACAAAAACGAAGCGGAATATGAATGAAAGAAACTGAGAGAAAGAAAAAAAGAGGAAAAACTTCAGGAAGAAAAAAAACAACGAAGAAAAAACAAAGAGAAAGAAAAAAATAGAAAGAAACAATGAAAAAGAAGTAAAAAGTAAAAGAATGAAATTCGGAAATAAGTTATAAAAAAAGAAGAAAAAGAAAGAAGGAAAGGAAAACAAAGAAAAAAAAAAGGATAAAAATAAAGATAACTCGAAAGAAAAAGAGACAAAAAAAAAAGCAAGTCGACTACACCGAAAGAAAGAAATGAAAGAAAAGAACGAAAAAAAAAAAAAGAAAGATAAATAAGTGAGAAGGAGAAACAAAAGAAAGAGAAGAAAGAAAAATGAAGAAGAATGACAGAAGGCAGAATTAAAAGAAAGACGAGTGTAAGTAATAAAGAATGAAAGACACAAACAGAAAACAGGAAGAAAGGACAAAAAATGATGTTAAAAAAATCAACAACAAAAAGAAAAAAGCAAAATATTTAACAAATGACGTCAATTTAAAAAAAATATATTCAAGACATGTCAAATAACACAATGAAAAAAGAAATAAGTGAGATAATTACGTTAGACGTGTAAAATTAAAAATGCACTCTTCATAAAATGAGACACAAACCATTCTTCAAGACTCTATTCACGTTATTTTACAACTTCTCACGACTATACTGACGGTGACCGATGAAATGTTTTCCAATAAATGTCGTCTGTTAGATTAGCAGGAAGTATCTTCATTATACCGATTTTCTAAGTATAGCTTAGATGTGGCACAAGGCCGAAAGTATGAGACACCCAATGAGGGTCGAACTCACTATTCAGTGGTAATTGATCAAGCTAGACAAGCTTGCTAACCATTACACAACGGTGAAATGCTCAAAAGTGACTTTCTAAGCATATATTAAATGTGGCACAAGGCCGAAAGTATGCGGCACCCAGTGAGGATCGAAGTCACTATTCAGTCTTAATTGATCTAGTGAGACAAGCTTGCTAAGCATTAGAACACGTCGAAGTTCCCAAAATAATTTTCTAAGTGTATCTTAGATGTGGCACAAGGCCGAAAGTACGGGGCACTCAGTGAGGATCGAACTCACTATTAAGTCCTTATTGATCTAGCAGAAACAATCTTGCTAACCATTACACCATGTCGAAGTGCCCAAAATGATTTTCTAAGCATATCTCAGATGTGGAACAAGGCCGAACGTATGGGGCACCCAGTGAAGAGCGAACTCACTATTTAGTGGTAATTGATCTAGCGAGACAATCTTGCTTAACATTACGCCACATCGAAGTGCCCAGTATATTCATTATAAAATGAATATATTTGTGAAATGCACATACCCTGAATTCAGCATGAACATTCAGAATGTGGACTTGGTAAATACCTAGGTGTATGGATCGATTATAACAGTTTTCGCATAGGGGGTAAGAAAATTGGACATATAATACGCTGCGCTAGAATTAGTTTCACACAACACCGCAAATTGCAACAAAACGAAAACATTAACCGGAAATCTCTAGTAATGTTTTTAAATGCCTCATCAGATCGCAACTTTCATATGGCTGTCATGCATAGCGCTAAAACCTTTCAGAAATATCAAAACTCTCAGTTGTATACAACTGCTTTCTAAGATCAATGGGCTAGAAAGGACCCCGTGCAAATGAAGCCTGTAAGTTCTTAGCAAGGATCATCCTGTAGACTGGCGCTACAGAATCACAGACAAAGAACTGTACTAAATGACGGAAACCACATCATTTGAGGACTTTCAACAATAAAAACAAATTTAGTAGAAGAGAAAAGGAAACTAAACTTAGAATAAAGGTAGTTTCACCCAACATCATAAATCGTGACAAAACCAAAACTCGAGTAATGTTCTTAAATAGCCTCATCAAATCGAAACTTTCATATGAATATTATGGATGGCGTCAAAACCTTTCAGAAATATCAAAACTCTCAGTTGTATACAACTGCTTTCTAAGATCGATGGGCTAAAAAGGACCCCGTGCAAATGAAGGCTGTAAATCCTTTGCAAGGATCATCCTGTAGACTGGCGCTAGAGAATCACAAAGAACTGTACCAAATGACGGAAACCACATCACTTGAGGACTTTCAGCAATAAAAACAAATTTAGTAGAAGAGAAAAGGAAATTTAGAATAAAGGTTGTTTCACCCAACATCATAAATCACGACAAAACTAAAACTGCTCGAGAAATGTTCTTAAATAGCCTCATCAAATCGAAACTTTCATATGGATGCCATGCATGGCGTCAAAATCGTTCAGAAATGTCTAAACTCTTAGCTATAAATGACCGTTTTCTCAGTCATTGGTTTAAATGGCTATAAGCGAATGAAAACTGAATTTTAGTGAAGACCATCCTTCTTCGAATATTGTGAACTGGCGCTAAACAATCGCAAACAAAGAATTGTGCTAAATAACAGAAACTACATCAGCTGTGAAATTGTGAAAACTTAGGAATCCAAAATTTCAGCTTTGAGGGTCTGGAAATAAAAGAGTAACACACTGACATTCGAATGTATTCTATAGATATGGCACTTTGGTGTCCTCCATATGTTTTGACTGACCTTGCAACTACATGATGAATATTCATGAACATTCTCAAATTTAAAAGCTTTGATAAAACAATGACATCATTGCTCTTGTAATTAAACACGTGCTACAAAATAAATCCTACATTTGCCTTGATAAATTTCCCGAGAGGTCGAAACTCGTCGGCTAAGAATTATTTTTCCTCTTGTTTTTTTATTGATTTTCGTAATTTATATATCCGCAAATCTTTCTTTTTAGAGTTATTAAGTTTAAAGAATGTTTACGGTAGACGGCGCTGTGTTGTCATGTAGACTTGGTTACATTTGTCTTTCATGTAAATTTGTGATTAGTCACTCTTGAACGTTTAACGTGTGTAGTAGTGACTTATCTGAGAAGTGTTCCGTTTCACAATGGCAGGATATTCATATCGTGAGCAAACAGGATTTTTTATATACGGTTGCGTAGCTGCATGGCTGCATCAGATTGCATTTCTAGGTCAAAGCCGAGTCAGTCAACATTTGCTGTTGTTTATCGTCTCGTTGCCGAAACAGGATCCGTGGCACTACACACTTTGGACCAAGGAAGAACACGAAGAACACATTCTGTAGACTAAACTTTAAACTTAATAACTCAAAAAAACTGTTCTTGTTTTTTCTGTGAGGAACCCGCCCCAAAGTTTGTAAAACTATCCTTCTTTTTTGAGCTAGTAAGTTTACGGTGTCCCCTTCATATTTACTATGGTGGAGTACTGGATGGCGGATAGGACCGAGGAATCGGAGCGCCGAGTTCGAATTCCAGTCAAAACCATTACATTCACTTACGTGCTAATACTATTGGGAAAGGTATGAATCCTATTCTTCTCACCCCAACTATCAGGAAATAGCAGAACAGACCGGGTTCTATAAACTTGAATGGCAACTGGTCTACTGCGGAAAGAAATGGTCACCTACTGCTGGAAAAAATCTACACCGTCAGTCAAGTATCGAAAGATACATAATCGCCTAAAGGTGTATCACGCCTAGTACATAACTAATCAATCTCGGTCTGTTTACATCTATCTCTCTATCTATCACTCTGCGAATATCTGTATCACAGTCTGCTGACATCTATGTATCTATCTATCACACTCTGCGGATATGTATCTATCACACTCTGCGGATATCTATCGATCACAGACTGCTGTTATCTATCTATCGATCACAGTCTGCTGTTATCTATCTATCGATCACAGTCTGCTGTTATCTATCTATCGATCACAGTCTGCTGATATCTATCTATCGATCACAGTCTGCTGATATCTATCTATCACAGTCTGCTGATATCTATATATCTATCTATCACAGTCTGCTGATATCTATATATCTATATATCACAGTCTGCTGATATCTATATGTCTATATATCACAGTCTGCTGATATCTGTATATCAATGTATCACAATCTGCAGGTATCTCTATATCTATCAGAGTCTGCCGATATCTATATATCTATCTATCAGAGTCTGCTGATATCTATATATCTATCTATCAGAGTCTGCTGATATCTATATATCTATCTATCAGTCTGGTGATATCTATATATCGATCTACCTATCAGTCTGCTGATATCTATATATCGATCTACCTATCAGAGTCTGCTGATATCTATATATCGATCTATCTATCAGAGTCTGCTGATATCTATCTATCTATCAAAGTCTGCTGATATCTATCTATCTCCCTATCAGAGTCTGCTGATATCTATCTATCTCCCTATCAGAGTCTGCTGATATCTATCTATCTCCCTATCAGAGTCTGCTGATATCTATCTATCTCCCTATCAGAGTCTGCTGATATCTATCTATCTCCCTATCAGAGTCTGCTGATATCTATCTATCTCCCTATCAGAGTCTGCTGATATCTATCTATCTCCCTATCAGAGTCTGCTGATATCTATCTATCTCCCTATCAGAGTCTGCTGATATCTATCTATCTCCCTATCAGAGTCTGCTGATATCTATCTATCTCCCTATCAGAGTCTGCTGATATCTATCTATCTCCCTATCAGAGTCTGCTGATATCTATCTATCTCCCTATCAGAGTCTGCTGATATCTATCTATCTCCCTATCAGAGTCTGCTGATATCTATCTATCTCCCTATCAGAGTCTGCTGATATCTATCTATCTCCCTATCAGAGTCTGCTGATATCTATCTATCTCCCTATCAGAGTCTGCTGATATCTATCTATCTCCCTATCAGAGTCTGCTGATATCTATCTATCTCCCTATCAGAGTCTGCTGATATCTATCTATCTCCCTATCAGAGTCTGCTGATATCTATCTATCTCCCTATCAGAGTCTGCTGATATCTATCTATCTCCCTATCAGAGTCTGCTGATATCTATCTATCTCCCTATCAGAGTCTGCTGATATCTATCTATCTCCCTATCAGAGTCTGCTGATATCTATCTATCTCCCTATCAGAGTCTGCTGATATCTATCTATCTCCCTATCAGAGTCTGCTGATATCTATCTATCTCCCTATCAGAGTCTGCTGATATCTATCTATCTCCCTATCAGAGTCTGCTGATATCTATCTATCTCCCTATCAGAGTCTGCTGATATCTATCTATCTCCCTATCAGAGTCTGCTGATATCTATCTATCTCCCTATCAGAGTCTGCTGATATCTATCTATCTCCCTATCAGAGTCTGCTGATATCTATCTATCTCCCTATCAGAGTCTGCTGATATCTATCTATCTCCCTATCAGAGTCTGCTGATATCTATCTATCTCCCTATCAGAGTCTGCTGATATCTATCTATCTCCCTATCAGAGTCTGCTGATATCTATCTATCTCCCTATCAGAGTCTGCTGATATCTATCTATCTCCCTATCAGAGTCTGCTGATATCTATCTATCTCCCTATCAGAGTCTGCTGATATCTATCTATCTATCTACCTATAACAGTCTGCCGATATCTATCAATCTATCACAGTCTGCTGGTATCTATCTATCACAGCTGATATCTATCTATCTATCTATCTATCACAGTCTGCTGATATCTATCTATCACAGCTTATATCTATCTACCTATCTATCTATGTATCACAGTCTGCTGATATCAATGTATCTATCGCAATCTGCTGATAACTATCTATCTATCTACCTATCACAGTCTGCTGATATCTATGTATCTATCGCAGTCTGCTGATATCTATCTATCTACCTATCACCGTCTTCTGATATCTATCTATCTATCACAGTCTGCTCATATCTATCACAGTCTGCTGATATCTATCTATCTACCTATCACCGTCTGCTGATATCTATCTATCTATCACAGTGTGCTCATATCTATCACAGTCTGCTCATATCTATCTATCTATCACACTCTGCTCATATCTATCACAGTCTGCTGATATCTGTCTATCTATCACAGTCTGCTCATATATATCACAGTCTGCTGATATCTATCTATCTATCACAGTCTGATGATATCTATCTAACTATCTATCTATCTATCTAAATCTCTATGTATCACAGTCTGCTCATATCTATCACAGTCTGCTCATATCTATCACAGTCTGCTGATATCTATCTATCTATAACCGTCTGCTGATATCTATCTATCTATCACCGTCTGCTGATATCTATCTATCACCGTCTGCTGATATCAATCTATCTATCACAGTCTACTGATATCTATCTGCCTGTCTATCTAGCTATCTATCACAGTCTGCTGATATCTATCTATCTAACTATCTAACAAGCTCTCACAGTCTGCTGATATCTATCAAGCTCTCACAGTCTGCTGATATCTATCTATCTATCACAGTCTGCTGATATCTATCTAACTATCTATCAATCTCTCACAGTCTGCTGATATCTATCAAGCTCTCACAGTCTGCTGATATCTATCAATCTATCACAGTCTGCTGATATCTATCTAACTATCTATCAATCTCTCACAGTCTGCTGATATCTATCTATCACAGTCTGCTGATATTTATCTATCTATCTCTCACAGTCTGCTGATATCTATCTATCACAGTCTGCTGATATCTATCTATCACAGTCTGCTGATATCTATCTATCTATCTATCACAGTCTGCTGATATCTATCTATCACAGTCTGCTGATATCTATCTATCACAGTCTGCTGATATCTATCTATCACAGTCTGCTGATATCTATCTATCACAGTCTGCTGATATCTATCTATCACAGTCTGCTGATATCTATCTATCACAGTCTGCTGATATCTATCTATCTATCACAGTCTGCTGATATCTATCTATCTATCACAGTCTGCTGATATCTATCTATCTATCTATCACAGTCTGCTGATATCTATCTATCTATCTATCACAGTCTGCTGATATCTATCTATCTATCACAGTCTGCTGATATCTATCTATCTATCTATCACAGTCTGCTGATATCTATCTATCTATCTATCACAGTCTGCTGATATCTATCTATCACAGTCTGCTGATATCTATCTATCACAGTCTGCTGATATCTATCTATCTATCTATCTATCACAGTCTGATGATATCTATCTATCTATCTATCTATCTATCACAGTCTGCTGATATCTATCTCTCACAGTCTGCTGATATCTATCTATCTATCTATCACAGTCTGCTGATATCTATCTATCACAGTCTGCTGATATCTATCTATCACAGTCTGCTGATATCTATCTATCACAGTCTGCTGATATCTATCTATCACAGTCAGCTGATATCTATCTATCACAGTCTGCTGATATCTATCACAGTCTGCTGATATCTCTCACAGTCTGCTGATATCTATATATCTATCTATCAGAGTCTGCTGATATCTATATATCGATCTATCTATCAGAGTCTGCTGATATCTATATATCGATCTATCTATCAGAGTCTGCTGATATCTATATATCGATCTACCTATCAGTCTGCTGATATCTATATATCGATCTACCTATCAGAGTCTGCTGATATCTATCTATCTACCTATCAGAGTCTGCTGATATCTATCTATCTACCTATCAGAGTCTTCTGATATCTATCTATCTATCTACCTATCAGAGTCTTCTGATATCTATCTATCTATCTACCTATCAGAGTCTGCTGATATCTATCTATCTATCTACCTATCAGAGTCTGCCGATATCTATCTATCTATCTACCTATAGCAGTCTGCCGATATCTATCTATCTATCTATCTACCTATAGCAGTCTGCCGATATCTATCTATCTATCTATCTACCTATAGCAGTCTGCCGATATCTATCTATCTATCTATCTACCTATAGCAGTCTGCCGATATCTATCTATCTATCTATCTACCTATAGCAGTCTGCCGATATCTATCTATCTATCTATCTACCTATAGCAGTCTGCCGATATCTATCTATCTACCTATCGCAGTCTGCCGATATCTATCTATCGCAGTCTGCTGATATCTCTCTATCTATCACAGTCTTCTGATATCTATCTATTTATCTATCTATCACAGTCTGCTGATATCTAACTATCTATCACAGCCTGCTCATATCTATCACAGTCTTCTGATATCTATCTATCTATCTATCTATCTATCACAGTTTGCTAATATCTAGCTACCTATCTATCTAACACAGTCTGGTCGTATCTATCACAGTCTGCTGATATCTAACTATCTATCTATCACAGTCTGCTGATATCTATCACAGTCTGCTGATATCTGTCACAGTCTGCTGATATCTATCAATCTATCTATTACAGTCTGCTGATATGTATCTATCTATCTATCACAGTTTGCTGATATCTAGCTACCTATCTATCTAACACAGTCTGGTCATATCTATCACAGTCTGCTGATATCTAACTATCTATCTATCACAGTCTGCTGATATCTGTCACAGTCTGCTGATATCTATCAATCTATCTATTACAGTCTGCTGATATCTATCTATCTATCTATCACAGTCTGCTGATATCTATCTATCTATCTATCAATCTATCTATCTATGACAGTCTGCCTATATCAATCTATCTATCACAGTCTGCTGGTATCTATCTATCACAGCTGATATCTATCTATCTATCTATCACAGTCTGCTGATATCTATCTATCACAGCTGATATCTACCTACCTATCTATCTATGTATCACAGTCTGCTGATATCAATGTATCTATGGCAGTCTGCTGATATCTATCTATCTACCTATCACCGTCTTCTGATATATATCTAGCTATCACAGTCTGCTCATATCTATCACAGTCTGCTGATATCTATCCATCTATCTACCTATCACCGTCTGCTGATATTTATCTATCGATCTACCTATCACCGTCTGCTGATATATATCTATCTATCACAGTCTGCTGATATCTATCTATCTATCACAGTGTGCTCATATCTATCACAGTCTGCTCATATCTATCTATCACACTCTGCTCATATCTATCACAGTCTGCTGATATCTGTCTATCTATCACAGTCTGCTCATATATATCACAGTCTGCTCATATCTATCACAGTCTGCTCATATCTATCACAGTCTGCTCATATCTATCACAGTCTGCTCATATCTATCACAGTCTGCTCATATCTATCACAGTCTGCTGATATCTATCTATCTATAACCGTCTGCTGATATCTATCTATCTATCTATCACCGTCTGCTGATATCTATCTATCTATCACCGTCTGCTGATATCTATCTATCTATCACAGTCTACTGATATCTATCTATCTGCCTATCTATCTATCTATCTATCTATCACAGTCTACTGATATCTATCTATCTGCCTATCTATCTAGCTATCTATCACAGTCTGCTGATATCTATCTATCTAACTATCTATCAAGCTCTCACAGTCTGCTGATATCTATCAAGCTCTCACAGTCTGCTGATATCTATCAAGCTCTCACAGTCTGCTGATATCTATCTATCTATCACAGTCTGCTGATATCTATCTAACTATCTATCAATCTCTCACAGTCTGCTGATATCTATCTATCTAACTATCTATCAAGCTCTCACAGTCTGCTGATATCTATCTATCACAGTCTGCTGATATCTATCTAACTATCTATCAATCTCTCACAGTCTGCTGATATATATCTCTCACAGTCTGCTGATATCTATCTAACTATCTATCAATCTCTCACAGTCTGCTGATATCTATCTCTCACAGTCTGCTGATATTTATCTATCTATCTATCTCTCACAGTCTGCTGATATCTATCTATCACAGTCTGCTGATATCTATCTATCTATCACAGTCTGCTGATATCTATCTATCTATCACAGTCTGCTGATATCTATCTATCACAGTCTACTGATATCTATCTATCTATCTATCACAGTCTGCTGATATCTATCACAGTCTGCTGATATCTAACTACCTATCTATCTATCACAGTCTGCTAATATTAATCACAGTCTGCTGGTATCTATCTATCACAGTCAGCTGATATCTATCACAGTCTGCTGATATATATCTATCATACTCTGCTGATATCTATCACAGTCTGCTGATATCTATCACAGTCTGCTGATATCTATCACAGTCTGCTGATATCTATCACAGTCTGCTGATATCTATCTATCAGAGTCTGCTGATATCTATATATCTATCTATCAGAGTCTGCTGATATCTATATATCTATCTATCAGAGTCTGCTGATATCTATATATCGATCTACCTATCAGTCTACTGATATCTATATATCGATCTACCTATCAGAGTCTGCTGATATCTATCTATCTACCTATCAGAGTCTGCTGATATCTATCTATCTACCTATCAGAGTCTTCTGATATCTATCTATCTATCTACCTATCACAGTCTGCTGATATCTATCTATCTATCTACCTATAACAGTCTGCTGATATCTATCTATCTATCTATCTACCTATAGCAGTCTGCCGATATCTAACTATCTATCTATCTACCTATAGCAGTCTGCCGATATCTATCTATCTATCTATCTACCTATAGCAGTCTGCCGATATCTATCTATCTATCTATCTACCTATAGCTGTCTGCCGATATCTATCTATCTACCTATCGCAGTCTGCCGATATCTATCTATCGCAGTCTGCTGATATCTCTCTATCTATCACAGTCTACTGATATCTATCTATCTATCTCTATATCTATCACAGTCTTCTATTATCTATCTATCACAGTCTACTGATATCTATCTATCTATCTCTATATCTATCACAGTCTTCTATTATCTATCTATCACAGTCTTCTGATATCTATCTATTTATCTATCTATCACAGTCTGCTGATATCTAACTATCTATCACAGCCTGCTCATATCTATCACAGTCTTCTGATATATATCTATCTATCTATCTATCACAGTTTGCTAATATCTAGCTACCTATCTATCTAACACAGTCTGGTCATATCTATCACAGTCTGCTGATATCTAACTATCTATCTATAACAGTCTGCTGATATCTATCACAGTCTGCTGATATCTATCACAGTCTGCTGATATCTGTCACAGTCTGCTGATATCTATCAATCTATCTATTACAGTCTGCTGATATCTATCTATCTATCTATCACAGTTTGCTGATATCTAGCTACCTATCTATCTAACACACTCTGGTCATATCTATCACAGTCTGCTGATATCTAACTATCTATCTATCACAGTCTGCTGATATCTATCACAGTCTGCTGATATCTGTCACAGTCTGCTGATATCTATCAATCTATCTATTACAGTCTGCTGATATCTATCTATCTATCTATCACAGTCTGCTGATATCTATCTATCTATCTATCTATCTATCTATGACAGTCTGCCTATATCAATCTATCTATCACAGTCTGCTGGTATCTATCTATCACAGCTGATATCTATCTATCTATCTATCACAGTCTGCTGATATCTATCTATCACAGCTGATATCTACCTACCTATCTATCTATGTATCACAGTCTGCTGATATCAATGTATCTATCGCAATCTGCTGATAACTATCTATCTATCTACCTATCACAGTCTGCTGATATCTATGTATCTATCGCAGTCTGCTGATATCTATCTATCTACCTATCACCGTCTTCTGATATATATCTAGCTATCACAGTCTGCTCATATCTATCACAGTCTGCTGATATCTATCCATCTATCTACCTATCCCCATCTGCTGATATCTATCTATCTATCTACCTATCACCGTCTGCTGATATATATCTATCTATCACAGTCTGCTGATATCTATCTATCTATCACAGTGTGCTCATATCTATCACAGTCTGCTCATATCTATCTATCTATCACACTCTGCTCATATCTATCACAGTCTGCTGATATCTGTCTATCTATCACAGTCTGCTCATATATATCACAGTCTGCTCATATCTATCACAGTCTGCTCATATCTATCACAGTCTGCTCATATCTATCACAGTCTGCTCATATCTATCTATCTATAACCGTCTGCTGATATCTATCTATCTATCTATCACCGTCTGCTGATATCTATCTATCTATCTATCACCGTCTGCTGATATCTATCTATCTATCACAGTCTACTGATATATATCTTTCTGCCTATCTATCTATCTATCTATCACAGTCTACTGATATCTATCTATCTGCCTATCTATCTAGCTATCTATCACAGTCTGCTGATATCTATCTATCTATCTATCAAGCTCTCACAGTCTGCTGATATCTATCAAGCTCTCACAGTCTGCTGATATCTATCAAGCTCTCACAGTCTGCTGATATCTATCTATCTATCACAGTCTGCTGATATCTATCTCACTATCTATCAATCTCTCACAGTCTGCTGATATCTATCTATCTAACTATCTATCAAGCTCTCACAGTCTGCTGATATCTATCTATCACAGTCTGCTGATATCTATCTAACTATCTATCAATCTCTCACAGTCTGCTGATATCTATCTCTCACAGTCTGCTGATATTTATCTATCTATCTATCTCTCACAGTCTGCTGATATCTATCTATCTATCACAGTCTGCTGATATCTATCTATCACAGTCTGCTGATATCTATCTATCACAGTCTGCTGATATCTATCTATCTATCACAGTCTGCTGATATCTATCTATCTATCACAGTCTGCTGATATCTATCTATCACAGTCTACTGATATCTATCTATCTATCTATCACAGTCTGCTGATATCTATCTATCACAGTCTGCTGATATCTATCTATCTATCTATCTATCACAGTCTGCTGATATCTATCTATCACAGTCTGGTGATATCTATCTATCTATCTATCAGAGTCTGCTGATATCTATCACAGTCTGCTGATATCTAACTACCTATCTATCTATCACAGTCTGCTAATATTAATCACAGTCTGCTGGTATCTATCTATCACAGTCAGCTGATATCTATCTATCACACTCTGCTGATATCTATCACAGTCTGCTGATATATATCTATCATACTCTGCTGATATCTATATATCTATCTATCAGAGTCTGCTGATATCTATATATCTATCTAACAGAGTCTGCTGATATCTATATATCGATCTACCTATCAGAGTCTGCTGATATCTATCTATCTACCTATCAGAGTCTGCTGATATCTATCTATCTACCTATCAGAGTCTGCTGATATCTATCTATCTACCTATCAGAGTCTGCTGATATCTATCTATCTACCTATCACATTCTGCTGATATCAATCTATCTACCTATCACATTCTGCTGATATCAATCTATCTACCTATCACATTCTGCTGATATCAATCTATCTACCTATCACATTCTGCTGATATCAATCTATCTACCTATCACATTCTGCTGATATCAATCTATCTACCTATAACAGTCTGCTGATATCTATCTATCTATCTACCTATCACAGTCTGCTGATATCTATCTATCTATCTACCTATCACAGTCTGCTGATATCTATCTATCTACCTATCACAGTCTGCTGATATCTATCTATCTATCTACCTATCACAGTCTGCTGATATCTATCTATCTATCTACCTATCACAGTCTGCTGATATCTATCTATCTACCTATCACAGTCTGCTGATATCTATCTATCTACCTATCACAGTCTGCTGATATCTATCTATCTACCTATCACAGTCTGCTGATATCTATCTATCTATCTACCTATCACAGTCTGCTGATATCTATCTATCTATCTACCTCTCACAGTCTGCTGATATCTATCTACCTATCACAGTCTGCTGATATCTATCTATCTATCACAGTCTGCTGATATCTATCTATCACAGTCTGCTGATATCTATCTATCTATCACAGTCTGCTGTTATCTATCTATCTATCACAGTCTGCTGTTATCTATCTATCTATCACAGTCTGCTGATATCTATCTATCTATCTATCTATCACAGTCTGCTGATATCTATCTATCTATCTACCTATCACAGTCTGCTGATATCTATCTATCTATCTACCTATCAAAGTCTGCTGATATCTATCTATCTATCTACCTATCAAAGTCTGCTGATATCTATTTATCTACCTATCACAGTCTGCTGATATCTATCTATCTATCTCCCTATAACAGTCTGCTGATATCAATCTACCTATAACAGTCTGCTGATATCTATCTATCTATCTATCTACCTATAGCAGTCTGCCGATATCTATCTATCTATCTATCTACCTTTAGCAGTCTGCCGATATCTTTCTATCTATCTATCTACCTATAGCAGTCTGCCGATATCTATCTATCTATCTATCTATCTATCTACCTATAGCAGTCTGCCGATATCTATCTATCTACCTATAGCAGTCTGCCTATATCTATCTATCTATCTACCTATAGCAGTCTGCCGATATCTATCTATCTATCTACCTATAGCAGTCTGCCGATATCTATCTATCGCAGTCTGCTGATATCTCTCTATCTATCACAGTCTGCTGATATCTATCTATCTATCTATATATCTATCACAGTCTTCTATTATCTATCTATCACAGTCTTCTGATATCTATCTATTTATCTATCTATCACAGTCTGCTGATATCTAACTATCTATCACAGCCTGCTCATATCTATCACAGTCATCTGATATCTATCTATCTATCACCGTCTGCTCATATCTAATACAGTCTGCTGATATCTATCTATCTATCTATCACAGTTTGCTGATATCTAGCTACCTATCTATCTAACACAGTCTGGTCATATCTATCACAGTCTGCTGATATCTAACTATCTATCTATCTATCACAGTCTGCTGGTATCTATCTATCACAGCTGATATTTATCTATCTATCTATCACAGTCTGCTGATATCTATCTATCACAGCTGATATCTATCTACCTATCTATCTATGTATCACAGTCTGCTGATATCAATGTATCTATCGCAATCTGCTGATAACTCTCTATCTACCTATCACAGTCTGCTGATATCTATGTATCTATCGCAGTCTGCTGATATCTATCTATCTACCTATCACCGTCTTCTGATATCTATCTATCACAGTCTGCTCATATCTATCACAGTCTGCTGATATCTACCTATCTATCTACCTATCACCGTCTGCTGATATCTATCTATCTATCACAGTCTGCTGATATCTATCTATCTATCACAGTGTGCTCATATCTATCACAGTCTGCTCATATCTAACTATCACACTCCGCTCATATCTATCACAGTCTGCTGATATCTGTCTATCTATCACAGTCTGCTCATATATATCACAGTCTGCTGATATCTATCTATCTATCACAGTCTGATGATATCTATCTAACTATCTATCTATCTATCTAACTCTCTATCTATCACAGTCTGCTCATATCTATCACAGTCTGCTCATATCTATCACAGTCTGCTGATATCTATCTATAACCGTCTGCTGATATCTATCTATCTATCTATCTATCTATCTATCTATCACCGTCTGCTGATATCTATCTATCTATCACAGTCTACTGATATCTATCTATCTGCCTATCTATCTATCTATCTATCACAGTCTACTGATATCTATCTGCCTATCTATCTAGCTATCTATCACAGTCTGCTGATATCTATCTATCTAACTATCTATCAAGCTCTCACAGTCTGCTGATATCTATCAAGCTCTCACAGTCTGCTGATATCTATCAAGCTCTCACTGTCTGCTGATATCTATCTATCACAGTCTGCTGATATCTATCTATCTATCACAGTCTGCTGATATCTATCTAACTATCTATCAATCTCTCACAGTCTGCTGATATCTATCTAACTATCTATCAATCTCTCACAGTCTGCTGATATCTATCTATCACAGTCTGCTGATATCTATCTAACTATCTATCAATCTCTCACAGTCTGCTGATATTTATCTATCTATCTATCTCTCACAGTCTGCTGATATCTATCTATCTATCACAGTCTGCTGATATCTATCTATCACAGTCTGCTGATATCTATCTATCACAGTCTGCTGATATCTATCTATCACAGTCTGCTGATATCTATCTATCACAGTCAGCTGATATCTATCTATCTATCTATCACAGTCTGCTAATATTAATAACAGTCTGCTGGTATCTATCTATCACAGTCAGCTGATATCTATCTATCACAGTCAGCTGATATCTATCTATCACAGTCAGCTGATATCTATCTATCACAGTCTGCTGATATCTATCTATATACCTATCACACTCTGCTGATATCTATCACAGTCTGCTGATATATATCTATCACACTCTGCTGATATCTATCACAGTCTGCTGATATATATCTATCATACTCTGCTGATATCTATCACAGTCTGCTGATATCTATCACAGTCTGCTGATATCTATCACAGTCTGCTGATATCTATCACAGTCTGCCGATATATATCTATCACAGTCTGCTGATATCTATATATCTATCTATCAGAGTCTGCTGATATCTATATATCTATCTATCAGAGTCTGCTGATATCTATATATCTATCTATCAGAGTCTGCTGATATCTATATATCTATCTATCAGAGTCTGCTGATATCTATATATCTATCTATCAGAGTCTGCTGATATCTATATATCGATCTACCTATCAGTCTGCTGATATCTATATATCGATCTACCTATCAGAGTCTGCTTATATCTATCTATCTACCTATCACATTCTGCTGATATCAATCCATCTACCTATCACATTCTGCTGATATCAATCCATCTACCTATCACATTCTGCTGATATCAATCTATCTACCTATCACAGTCTGCTGATATCTATCTATCTATCTACCTATCACAGTCTGCTGATATCTATCTATCTATCTACCTATCACAGTCTGCTGATATCTATCTATCTATCTACCTATCACAGTCTGCTGATATCTATCTATCTATCTACCTATCACAGTCTGCTGATATCTATCTATCTACCTATCACAGTCTGCTGATATCTATCTATCTATCTACCTATCAAAGTCTGCTGATATCTATCTATCTACCTATCACAGTCTGCTGATATCTATCTATCTATCTACCTATCACAGTCTGCTGATATCTATCTATCTATCTACCTATAACAGTCTGCTGATATCAATCTACCTTTAACAGTCTGCTGATATCAATCTACCTATAACAGTCTGCTGATATCAATCTACCTATAACAGTCTGCTGATATCAATCTACCTATAACAGTCTGCTGATATCAATCTATTTATCTATCTACCTATAGCAGTCTGCCGATATCTATCTATCTACCTATAGCAGTCTGCCGATATCTATCTATCTACCTATAGCAGTCTGCCGATATCTATCTATCTACCTATAGCAGTCTGCCGATATCTATCTATCTACCTATAGCAGTCTGCCGATATCTATCTATCTATCTACCTATAGCAGTCTGCCGATATCTATCTATCTATCTACCTATAGCAGTCTGCCGATATCTATCTATCTATCTACCTATAGCAGTCTGCCGATATCTATCTATCTATCTACCTATAGCAGTCTGCCGATATCTATCTATCTATCTACCTATAGCAGTCTGCCGATATCTATCTATCTATCTACCTATAGCAGTCTGCCGATATCTATCTATCTATCTATCACAGTCTGCTGATATCTATCTATCTATCTATATATCTATCACAGTCTTCTATTATCTATCTATCACAGTCTGCTGATATCTATCTATTTATCTATCTATCACAGTCTGCTGATATCTAACTATCTATCACAGCCTGCTCATATCTATCACAGTCTTCTGATATCTATCTAACACAGTCTGGTCATATCTATCACAGTCTGATGATATCTAACTATCTATCTATCACAGTCTGCTGATATCTATCACAGTCTGCTGATATCTATCAATCTATCTATTACAGTCTGCTGATATCTATCTATCTATCACAGTCTGCTGATATCTATCTATCTATCTATCTATCACAGTCTGCTGGTATCTATCTATCACAGCTGATATCTATTTATCTATCTATCACAGTCTGCTGATATCTATCTATCACAGCTGATATCTACCTACCTATCTATCTATGTATCACAGTCTGCTGATATCAATGTATCTATCGCAATCTGCTGATAACTATCTATCTATCTACATATCACAGTCTGCTGATATCTATGTATCTATTGCAGTCTGCTGATATCTATCTATCTATCACAGTGTGCTCATATCTATCACAGTCTGCTCATATCTATCTATCTATCACATTCTGCTCATATCTATCACAGTCTGCTCATATATATCACAGTCTGCTGATATCTATCTATCACAGTCTGATGATATCTATCTATCTATCTACCTAACTCTCTATCTGTCACAGTCTGCTCATATCTATCACAGTCTGCTCATATCTATCACAGTCTGCTCATATCTATCTATCTATAACCGTCTGCTGATATCTATCTATCTATCTATCTATCTATCACCGTCTGCTGATATCTATCTATCTATCACCGTCTGCTGATATCGATCTATCTATCACAGTCTACTGATATCTATCTATCTGCCTATCTATCTATCTATCACAGTCTACTAATATCTATCTATCTGCCTATCTATCTATCTATCTATCACAGTCTGCTGATATCTATCTAACTATCTATCAAGCTATCACAGTCTGCTGATATCTATCAAGCTCTCACAGTCTGCTGATATCTATCAAGCTCTCACAGTCTGCTGATATCTATCTATCACAGTCTGCTGATATCTATCTAACTATCTATCAATCTCTCACAGTCTGCTGATATCTATCTATCTAACTATCTATCAATCTCTCACAGTCTGCTGATATCTATCTATCACAGTCTGCTGATATCTATCTCTCACAGTCTGCTGATATCTATCTATCTATCTATCTATCACAGTCTGCTGATATCTATCTATCACAGTCTGCTGATATCTATCTATCACAGTCTGCTGATATCTATCTATCTATCACAGTCTGGTGATATCTATCTATCTATCACAGTCTGCTGATATCTATCTATCACAGTCTCGTGATATCTATCTATCTATCTATCAGAGTCTGCTGATATCTATCACAGTCTGCTGATATCTAACTACCTATCTATCTATCACAGTCTGCTAATATTAATCACAGTCTGCTGGTATCTATCTATCACAGTCAGCTGATATCTATCTATCTATCACCGTCTGCACATATCTATCTATCTATCACAGTCTCCTGATATCTATCACAGTCTGCTGATATCTATCTATGACAGTCTTCTATTATCTATCAATCACAATCTTCTGATATCTATCTATCACAGTCTTCTCATATCTTTCACAGTCTGCTGATATCTATCTATATATCTATCACAGTCTGCTGATATCTATCAAATTCTGCTGATATCTATCTATCAATCACAGTCTGCTCATATCTATCAGTCTGCTGATATCTATCTATCTACCTATCTACCTATAACAGTCTGCTGATATCTATCTATCTACCTATAACAGTCTGCTGATATCTATCTATCTATCTACCTATAACAATCTGCTGATATCTATCTATCTACCTATAACAGTCTGCTGATATCTATCTATCTATCTACCTATAACAGTCTTCTGATATATATCTATCTACCTATAAGTCTGCTGGTAACTATCTATGTATCTACCTATAGCAGTCTGCTGATATCTATCTATGTATCTACCTATAGCAGTCTGCTGATATCTATCTATGTATCTACCTATAGCAGTCTGCTGATATCTATCTATCTATCTACCTATCGCAGTCTGCTGATATCTATCTATCTATCTACCTATAGCAGTCTGCTGATATCTATCTATCTATCACAGTCTGCTGATATCTATCTGTCTATCACAGTCTGCTGATATCTTTCTGTCTATCACCGTCTGCTGATATCTATCTATCTATCACCGTCTGCTGATATCTATCTATCTATCACCGTCTGCTGATATCTATCTATCACAGTCTGCTGATATCTATCTATCTTTCACAGTCTGCTGATATCTATCACAGTCTGCTGCTATCTATCTATCACAGTCTTCTGATATCTATCTATCTATCTATCTATCTATCACAGTCTGCTCATATCTATCTAACTATCCATCACAGTCTGCTCATATCTATCTAACTATCCATCACAGTCTGCTCATATCTATCTAACTATCCATCACAGTCTGCTCATATCTATCACAGTCTGCTGATATCTATCTATCTATCACAGTCTGCTGATATCTATGTATCTATCGCAATCTGCTGATATCTATCTATTTATCTACCTATCACAGTTTTCTGATATCTATGTATCTATCGCAGTCTGCTGATATCTATCTTTCTACCTATCACAGTCTGCTGATATCTATCTATGACAGTCTTATGATATCTATGACAGTCTTATGATATCTATGACAGTCTGCTGATATCTATCACAGTCTGCTGATATCTATCTATCACAGTCTGCTGATATCTATCACAGTCTGCTATTATCTATCTATCACAGTCTGCTGATATCTATCTATCTATCTATCTATCACAGTCTGCTGATATCTATCTATCACAGTCTGCTGATATCTATCACAGTCTGCTGATATCTATCTATCTATCACAGTCTACTGATATCTATCTAACTATCTATCAATCTCTCACAGTCTGCTGATATTTATCTATCTATCTATCTCTCACAGTCTGCTGATATCTATCTATCTATCTATCACAGTATGCTGATATCTATCTATCACAGTCTGCTGATATCTATCTATCTATCTATCTCAGTCTGATCATATCTATCACAGTCTGCTGATATCTATCTATCTATCTATCACCGTCTGCTGATATCTAACTATCTATCTATCTATCACAGTCTGCTCATATCTATCAGAGTCTGCTTATATCTATCTATCTATCTATCTATCTATCTATCTATCAGAGTCTGCTTATATCTATCTATCTATCTATCTATCTATCTATCACAGTCTGCTGATATCTATCTATCTATCTATCACAGTCTGCTGATATCTATCTATCTATCTATCACAGTCTGCTGATATCTATCTATCTATCTATCACCGTCTGCTGATATCTAACTATCTATCTATCTATCACAGTCTGCTCATATCTATCAGAGTCTGCTTATATCTATCTCTCTATGTATCTATCTATCACAGTCTGCTGATATCTATCTATCTATGTATCTATCTATCACAGTCTGCTGATATCTATCTATCTATGTATCTATCTATCACAGTCTGCTGATATCTATCACAGTCTGCTGATATCTATCTATCACAGTCTGCTGATATCTATCTATCACTGTCTTCTGATATCTAACTATATTATCTATCACAGTCTGCTGATATCTAACTATCTATCTATCACAGTCTGCTCATATCTATCTAACTATCCATCACAGTCTGCTCATATCTATCACAGTCTGCTGATATCTATCTATCTATCACAATCTGCTGATATCTAACTACCTATCTATCACAGTCTATCCATATCTATCACAGTCTGCTGATATCTACCTATCTATCACAGTCTGCTGATATCTACTTATCTATCACAGTCTGCTCATATCTATCACAGTCTGCTCATATCTATCACAGTCTGCTCATATCTATTACAGTCTGCTGATATCTATCTATCTATCACAGTCAGCTCATATCTATTACAGTCTGCTGATATCTATCACAGTCTGCTGATATCTATCTATCACAGTCTGCTGATATCTATCACCGTCTGCTGATATCTGTCTATCACCGTCTGCTGATATCTATCTATCACCGTCTGCTGATATCTAACTATCTATCTATCACAATCTCCTCATATCTATCACAGTCTGCTCATATATATCAAAGTCTGCTCATATCTATCTATCTATCACAGTCTGCTCATATCTATCACAGTCTGCTCATATCTATCACAGTCTGCTCATATCTATCACAGTCTGCTGATATCTATCTATCTATCACAGTTTGCTGATATCTATCACAGTCTGCTGATATCTATCTATCTATCTATCTATCTATGACAGTCTGCCTATATCTATCTGTCTATCACAGTCTGCTGGTATCTATCTATCACAGCTGATATCTATCTATCTATGTATCACAGTCTACTGATATCTATGAATCTATCGCAGTCTGCTGATATCTATCTATCTACCTTTCCCCGTCTTCTGATATCTATCTATCTATCACAGACTGCTCATATCTATCGCAATCTGCTGATAACTATCTATCTATCTACCTATCACAGTCTGCTGATGTCTATGAATCTATCGCAGTCTGCTGATATCTATCTATCTACCTTTCACCGTCTTCTGATATCTATCTATCTATCACAGTCTGCTCATATCTATCACAGTCTGCTGATATCTATCTATCTATCTACCTATCACAGTCTGCTGATATCTATCTATCTACCTATCACCGTCTGCTGATATCTATCTATTTATCACAGTCTGCTGATATCTATCTATCTATCACAGTCTGCTGATATCTATCTATCTATCACAGTGTGCTCATATCTATCACAGTCTGCTCATATCTATCTATCTATCACACTCTGCTCATATCTATCACAGTCTGCTGATATCTGTCTATCTATCACAGTCTGCTCATATCTATCACAGTCTGATGATATCTATCTAACTGTCTATCTATCTAACTCTCTATCTATCACAGTCTGCTCATATCTATCACAGTCTGCTGATATCTATCACAGTCTGCTATCTATCTATCTATCTATAACCGTCTGCTGATATCTATCTATCTATCTATCTATCACCGTCTGCTGATATCTATCTATCTATCACAGTCTACTGATATCTATCTATCTGCCTATCTATCTATCACAGTCTACTGATATCTATATGCCTATCTATCTAGCTATCTATCACAGTCTGCTGATATCTATCTAACTATCTATCAAGCTCTCACGGTCTGCTGATATCTATCTATCTAACTATCTATCAAGCTCTCACAGTCTGCTGATATCTATCTATCACAGTCTGCTGATATTATCTAACTATCTATCAATCTCTCACAGTCTGCTGATATCTATCTATCTAACTATCTATCAAGCTCTCACAGTCTGCTGATATCTATCTATCACAGTCTGCTGATATTTATCTATCTATCTCTCACAGTCTGCTGATATCTATCTATCTATCTATCTATCTATCACAGTCTGGTGATATCTATCTATCTATCTATCTATCACAGTCTGCTGATATCTATCTATCACAGTCTGGTGATATCTATCTATCTATCTATCAGAGTCTGCTGATATCTATCACAGTCTGCTGATATCTAACTACCTATCTATCTATTACAGTCTGCTAATATTAATCACAGTCTGCTGGTATCTATCTATCACAGTCTGCTGGTATCTATCTATCACAGTCAGCTGATATCTATCTATCACAGTCTGCTGATATCTATCTATCTATCTATCACTCTCTGCTTATATCTATCACAGTCTGCTGATATATATCTATCATACTCTGCTGATATCTATCACAGTCTGCTGATATCTATCTATCACAGTCTGCTGACATCTATCACAGTCTGCTGATATCTATCACAGTCTGCTGATATCTATTACAGTCTGCTGATATATATCTATCACAGTCTCCTGATATCTATCACAATCTTCTGATATCTATCTACCTATCACAGTCTTCTCATATCTATCACAGTCTGCTGATATCTATCTATCTATCACAGTCTGCTGATATCTATCTATCAAAGTCTGCTGATATCTATCAATCACAGTCTGCTCATATCTATCAGTCTGCTGATATCTATCTATCTACCTATCTATCTATCACAGTCTGCTGATATCTATCTACCTATAACAGTCTGCTGATATCTATCTATCTATCTATCTATAACAGTCTGCTGATATATATCTATCTACCTACCTATAACAGTCTGCTGATATATATCTATCTACCTACCTATAACAGTCTGCTGATATCTATCTATCTACCTATAACAGTCTGCTGATATCTATCTATCTACCTATAACAGTCTGCTGATATCTATCTATCTACCTATAACAGTCTGCTGATATCTATCTATCTACCTATAACAGTCTGCTGATATCTATCTATCTACCTATAACAGTCTGCTGGTAACTATCTATCTATCTACCTATAACAGTCTGCTGGTAACTATCTATCTATCTACCTATAACAGTCTGCTGGTAACTATCTATCTATCTACCTATATCTGTCTGCTGATATCTATCTATCTACCTATATCTGTCTGCTGATATCTATCTATCTACCTATATCTGTCTGCTGATATCTATCTATCTATCTACCTATAGCAGTCTGCTGATATCTATCTATCTATCTACCTATAGCAGTCTGCTGATATCTATCTACCTATAGCAGTCTGCTGATATCTATCTACCTATAGCAGTCTGCTGATATCTATCTATCTATCACAGTCTGCTGATATCTATCTATCTATCACAGTCTACTGATATCTATCTATCACAGTCTGCTCATATCTATCAGAGTCTGCTGATATCTATCTACCTATCTATCTATCACGGTCTGCTGATATCTATCTATCTACCTATCTATCACGGTCTGCTGATATCTATCTATCTATCTACCTATCTATCTATCCCAGTGTGCTGATATCTATCTATCTATCCCAGTCTGCTAATATCTATCTATCTATCACAGTTTGCTGATATCTATCTATCTATCACAGTCTTATGATATCTATCTATCTATCTATTTATCACAGTCTTCTGATATCTATCTATCTATCACAGTCTGCTGATATCTAACTATCTATCACAATCTGCTCATATCTATCACAGTCTGCTGATATCTATCTATCTGTCTATCACAGTCTGCTGATATCTACCTATCTATCACAGTCTGCTGATATCTACCTATCTATCACAGTCTGCTGATATCTACCTATCTATCACAGTCTGCTGATATCTATCTATCACAGTCTGCTCATATCTATCACAGTCTGCTCATATCTATCACAGTCTGCTCATATCTATCACAGTCTGCTCATATCTATCTATCTATCTATCACAGTCTACTGATATCTATCTATCACAGTCTGCTGATATCTATCTATCTATCACAGTCTGCTGATATCTATCTATCTATCACCGTCTGCTGATATCTAACTCTCTATCTATCTATCACAGTCTGCTCATATCTATCAGAGTCTGCTGATATCTATCTATCTATCTATCTATCTATCTATCACGGTCTGCTGATATCTATCTATCTACCTATCTATCTACCACGGTCTGCTGATATCTATCTATCTATCTCTCACAGTCTGCTGATATCTATCTATCTATCTACCTATCACAGTCTGCTGATATCTATCTATCTATCTATCACAGTCTGCTGATATCTATCTATCTATCACAGTTTGCTGATATCTATCTATCTATCACAGTCTTCTGATATCTATCTATCTATCTATCACAGTCTTCTGATATCTATCTATCTATCTATCACAGTCTGCTGATATCTAACTATCTATCACCGTCTGCTGATATCTAACTATCTATCTATCACAGTCTGCTCATATCTATCACAGTCTGCTGATATCTATCTATCTATCTATCACAGTCTGCTGATATCTATCTATCTATCACAGTCTGCTGATATCTATCTATCTGTCACTGTCTGCTTATATCTATCTATCTATTACAGTCTGCTGATGTCTATCTATCACAGTCTGCTGATATCTATCTATCTATCTCAGTCTTCTCATATCGATCACAGTCTGCTTATATCTATCTCTCTATCACAGTCTGCTGATATCTAACTATCTATCTATCACAGTCTGCTCATATCTATCACAGTCTGCAGATATCTAACTACCTATCTATCACATTCTGCTCATATCTCTCACAGTCTGCTCATATCTATCTATCACAGTTACCTGATATCTATCTATCTATCCTTCTATCACAGTCTGCTGATATCTATCTATCTATCACAGTCTGCTGATATCTATGTATCTATAGCAATCTGCTGATAACTATCTATTTATCTACCTATCACAGTTTGCTGATATCTATGTATCTATCGCAGTCTGCTGATATCTATCTATTTACCTATCACTGTCTGCTGATATCTATCTATCTACCAATCACAGTCTGCTGATATCTATCTATCTACCTGTCACAGTCTGCTGATATCTGTCACAGTCTGCTGATATCTGTCACAGTCTGCTATTATCTATCTATCTCCGTCTGCTGATATCTATCACTGTCTGCTTATATTTAATTATCTATCTATCTATCACAGTCTGCTTATATTTAACTATCTATCTATCTATCACAGTCTGCTTATATTTAACTATCTATCTATCACAGTCTACTGATATCTATCTATCTATCACCGTCTGCTGATATCTAACTATCTATCTATCACAGTCTGCTCATATCTATCACAGTCTGCTCATATCTATCTATCTATCTATCTATCACAGTCTGCTGATATCTATCTATCTATCACAGTCTGCTGATATCTATCTATCTGTCACTGTCTGCTTATATCTATCTATCTATTACAGTCTGCTGATGTCTATCTATCACAGTCTGCTGATATCTATCTATCTATCTCAGTCTTCTCATATCGATCACAGTCTGCTTATATCTATCTCTCTATCACAGTCTGCTGATATCTAACTATCTATCTATCACAGTCTGCTCATATCTATCACAGTCTGCTGATATCTATCTATCTATCTATCTATCACAGTCTACTGATATCTATCTATCACAGTCTGCTGATATCTATCTATCTTTCACTGTCTGCTGATATCTATCTATCTTTCACTGTCTGCTGATATCTATCTATCTTTCACTGTCTGCTGATATCTATCTATCTCTCACTGTCTGCTTATATCTATCTATCTATCACAGTCTGCTGATGTCTATCTATCTATCACAGTCTGCCGATATCTTACTATCTATCTATCACAGTCTGCTCATATCTATCACTGTCTGCTGATATATATCTATCTATCACAGTCTGCTGATATATATGTCTATCTATCACAGTCTGCTGATATATATGTCTATCAATCACAGTCTGCTGATATCTATGTATCTAATGCAGTCTCCTGATACCTATATATCTATCTACCTATCACAGTCTGCTGATATCTATCTATCTATCTCCCTATCACAGTCTGCTGATATCTAACTATCTATCTACCTATCACAGTCTGCTGATGTCTAACTATCTATCTACCTATCACGGTCTGCTGATATCTAACTGTCTATCTACCTATCACTGTCTGCTTATATCTAACTATCTACCTACCTTTCACTGTCTGCTGATATCTAACTATCTACCTACCTTTCACTGTCTGCTGATATCTAACTATCTACCTACCTTTCACTGTCTGCTGATATCTAACTATCTATCTACCTTTCACTGTCTGCTGATATCTAACTATCTATCTACCTTTCACTGTCTGCTGATATCTATCTATCTACCTTTCACTGTCTGCTGATATCTAACTATCTACCTTTCACTGTCTGCTGATATCTAACTATCTACCTTTCACTGTCTGCTGATATCTAACTATCTATCTATCACAGTCTGCTGATATCTATTTATCTATCACACTCTGCTGATATCTATTTATCTATCACACTCTGCTGATATCTATTTATCTATCACAGTCTGCTGATATCTATTTATCTATCTCAGTCTGCTGATATCTATTTATCTATCACAGTCTGCTGATATCTATCTATCACGGTCTGCTGATATCTATCACAGTCTGCCGATATCTTTCTATCTATCACAGTCTGCCAATATCTTTCTATCTATCACAGTCTGCCGATATCTTTCTATCTATCACAGTCTGCCGATATCTCTCTATCTATCACAGTCTGCTGATATCTCTCTATCTATCACAGTCTGCCGATATCTCTCTATCTATCACAGTCTGCTGATATCTCTCTATCTATCACAGTCTGCTGATATCTCTCTATCTATCACAGTCTGCTGATATCTATCTATCACAGTCTGCTGATATCTATCTATTTATCACAGTCTGCTGATTTCTATCTATCTATCTATGTATTTGTCACAGTCTGCTGATATCTATCTAACAATCACAGTGTGCTGATATCTATCTATCTATCTCTCTCAGTCTCCTGATATCTATCTATGTATCACATTCACTTACGTGTTAATATCCTTGGGAAAGGTATGTATCCTCCTCTTCTCACTCCAGCTATGGATAAATAGTTGGACAGACTGGATTTTGTAGACTTGGAGGGCAACTGTTCTACTGCAGAAAGAAATTGCAACCTACTGATAGAAAAAATCTGCCTCGTCAGTCATTCATCGAAAGATACTTGATCGCCTAAGCGTGTATCACGCCTGGCACATAGCTGAACTGAAGTTTATGGCAGTTAATAGTTCCATTGATGATCACTCAAAAGATTAATTTAATTGACAATATAACTGAACTAATGCGTCTTTTCGCAAAACTCCCTCACTTAACTGATAAAATTCTAATTTATTCTACAGAAATCCAGAACAATCTGCTGCAGAGTTCAAAGAGAAAACAGAAGAACAGGGAACAGTGTTCTTTGGCCCAAACGTAAGCCAAAAGGCATAAGATACGAGATCTGACAACGTATCCTTTGTTTGATATTAATGTTCGAGTTCCTGTGATATAACTTCAAAAAGATTCTATTTCAAATACCTTCTCTCTGATTCAAAGCCGCTAGCAAGAATCTTTATTAGAGATATGCACTGAGACGGGGAAACATGGTAAACTATCGATTTTCGATTAACTATGAAGGCTGCAATTTTAAAGCCGAAAAACGAAGTTGGATACGAGACAAGAATCGCTACGATTAGTCAAAGAGTGTATATTCTCGTGTATAAGTCGATTGTAATTTTTAACGAAAACATCTTTTTTTTTTCGTTCTTCTATGCGCCGCGTGCCTTCAGGAATTAAGCGATCGTGGCTCTCCACAACTTCCTATGCCGTGCGGCATTTTTCTCGTTTCTCTAAAACCTCAATTCCGACATCCATTCATACAAGCTCATCAAGTCGCTCACTACCTTCCTCTACCTCTCTTTCCCTCAATATGCCCCGTGAGTCTTATGTTTTCCAAGGCATCCTTCCTCATTATGGTGATTTTCTAAGCGTGTCTTAGGCCGAAGTCTATGGCATCCATATAATGGAATTGAACACACTACTCAATCGTAATTGTTCTAGCGAATTGCCCAAAAGGATTTTCTAACTGTAGGTCCAATATGGCACCCTGCCGAAGATGTCAAGCAACCAGTGAGCTACTCTTGTCTTAGGCGATCGAGAGAGACGAGCTAACTATTGCGCCACGTCGAGGTTCCGCTCTTATCTCATTACGTGTCCAAGGAATTTCAGTTGTCTTTTCCTGATTTCCAGTAGAAAGGTTCTTTCTGTTACCATTTTCTTTAAAACTTCCTCGTTGCTTACAAGCGCTGTCCATGGAATTCTTAGTATCCTCCTGTAGAATCGGTCAACTACGATCTTCAAAAATGTAAAGGCGCCATCCCTTCATAAAAACACGTTCGCTAATTTTCTCACTGCCTTCCCAGTTCATAATTAATCTAGCGAGACAAGCTTGCTAACCATTACAACACGTTTCATTACCTCCAATGGTATTCTAAGCGTTGCTTAGATGTAGCACAAGGCCGAAATTGTGGGGCACCCAGTTAGGATTGAACTCACTACTCAGTCATAGTTGATTTAGTGAGACAAGCTTGCTAATCATTGCACCATATCTCGTTACGTGTCCAAGGAATTTCGCTCAGTCTATGGAATTCTTCGTATCTTTCTGTAGAATCTGTTAACTACGATCTTCAAAAATGTAAAGGCGACATAATTAGTCACCTTGTGTCTACTTGAATGCAGTTCTTTTTATTTTCCTTTCTTATCAGAAGCATTTTTTCCACTTTCCTTCCCTCCCAGTAACCCCTTGCGTCATAATGTCATTATCGCTTCGTTTGGGGTGAAAAAAATTAGTAATATGGCTTCTGTTATTTAGTAAAGTTCTTTGTTTGCGATTTTGTAACGCCAGCCAACGATATTCAATGACTGTTTGTCCTCTCCAAGGCGATCTAACCATATTTGACCGTCCGAGGCTGCTGTCTGAAGTCAGTCATCGTTTAGAATCGGAGTGTTCTCATGGGAATCGTTAAAATAGGCAGACAAACATCCCTCTGGTTGAAATAAATTAATTAATAAATAAACATTGTTTTCTAATAACGTGATGTAGAAAGGATTATTTATTGAATTTTATTTCCTCGTCCCAAAGATTTGAATACGTGCCGCTGTATAAATCCAGCAGTGTCTGTCTCCTCTGACAGACAGAACCAACCTGCTCTCTTTTAGCAGCGATCCATCTATCTAGCAATATACTACATATATATATATATATATATATATATGTGTGTGTGTGTGTGTGCCTCTTCACAATTTCCTGTCTCGAGTGGCTCTTAGCAGCTTTTTTTCCCTTTGCTAACGCTACCACCCCCCGCTCCTTGTTCCGCCCCTCATTTACACAAGCTCGTCAGATAAGTGGCTTGCTGCTTTCCCCTATCTCTCCTGTCCTTAGTATGCCTTGTGAGGGTTAAGTTTTTCAAGCCTTCCTTCCTCATTATGTTTGATTAATTCCAGTTGTCGTTTTCCTGATTTTCAGCGGAAGTGTTCTTTCTATTGCCGTATTCTTTAAGACTTTCCTCATCGTAGTTGACAGAAAAGCAAGAAACCGGAAGTGAGTTCTCCAATTGAAAAGTGTTAGGGAAGAAAATTATTACAATAAAACTTTAGGTTTCATCATTATATTTCAACAGTAAAATCTTGAGACCTAGTTACAACTGTCCTGGGTAAGAGGATAAACTACATCCGCATCTTGGGTGAGACGATGAAATATATCCACGTCCTGGGTAAGACAATAAACTGCATCCAACATCAAGGCCTCTGATCAAGAAGCTTTGAGGAGAGTAGAACCACCTCTTAATTGCTGGTGCTCCCAGGTCCATCATGACCCGGGGTGGTAGCAACTGTTTGGGCCCCAACAACAGGCAAATAGTTAACCGCTAACTGTGGCGAAAACTCTATGAAATTGTAAAAATAGGTTTTACTAACAGCAATAAATTTTTGAAGAAAATAAATATTAGCAGGAGAACAATTTTGAAAAAAATATTAGTAGCAATAAAAAAAAATTTCTGCATAAAATAACCCATTTAGGTTGATATGCTTTAAAACAAACCAAACCAAGTTAAAAATCAGTCATTACGTTCCAATTGATGAAGGCGACGTGTCAAAGAGGAGAGATCATCAGAGTAATTATCGTGAAAATATTCGCAGAAAAATCACAGTGAATCTATGTTATGATGATGGAAGTCTGAATGAAGCTGAGATGCCAGTTCTGTATGAATAATATTGCAGATTTCTCTTTGTATTTGTAAGATGGATTCTGGTGAGAAATGTTGTCTCGCATGACACAGTTGAGAAATTTTCTTACTAAAAATTGATCAGATTTAATCATACCAATTCCTAGAAATGGGAAATGCTTGATCAAGGAGGTTAGCATCATATATACTAATGAAAGATTTATATATCTATCTCACTGATTTCACTTCCATATCTCTCTTTAGTTTTGTTCAGTTCATATCAATCTCACTATCTCACTCTGTTCGCATATATCTTGCTATCTACCTGCCTGTTCATCTACCTCAGTGTGTCAATACATATTCATATGTATCTGTACATATATATCCATATCTATATCAGTCCCTTTATATTTATCTATCTCGGTATGCTCATATCGATCTATCTCAATGTTTTCATGTCTATCTCAATCTATCTATCTCCGTCCTGGGTATGATGATAAACTCCGTATCCGTCCTGGGTATGACGATAAACTCCGTATCCGTCCTGGGTATGACGATAAACTCCGTATCCGTCCTGGGTATGACGATAAACTCCATCTGCGCCCTGGGTATGACGATAAACTACGTCCAAAAGCAAGGCCTCTGATCAGGAAGTTTTGAGGAGTGTGGAACCACCTCTTAATTGCTGATGTTCCCAGGTCGACCCTGACCCGGGGTGGTAGCACCTGTTAGAGTACTTGCTATGGGCAAATAGTTAACCCCGAAACTGGGGTAAAAACACTTTGAAAGTGTAAAAATAGGTTTTAATACCAGAAATACTTTGTAAAAAATTATTACCAGCAATAAATTATTGAAGAAAAAATATTACCAGCAATATGAAAATATTAAAATTTTAAATTTTAAACAAATTTTGCTCTAATAAACAAAACAAAAGCAAGAAAATTCAATATATTTTTAGAAAAAACATTTACCAGCAAATACGTTTTTGAAAAAAAAAAAATATTATCAGCAATACATTTCCGGGTATACATTTTTGAGGAAAAAAAATATTACCAGAAATAGATTTTGACAAAACAAAATATTGCAAGCAATAAAAAAAATTGTCGGCATTAAATAACCCATTGAGGTTGATATGCCGTAAAACAAAACAAAAGAGACCAAATCTATCTATCTTAGTCCGTTCATTATCTATCTATCTTGGTCCGTTCATTATCTATCTATCTTGGTCCGTTCATTATCTATCTATCTTGGTCCGTTCATTATCTATATATCTCAGTCTGTTCATGCATTATCTAGCTATTCACACACACACACACACACATATATATATATATCTCAGTCTGTTCATATATATCTGTCTTAGTCTGCCCATATCTATTTTTCTCAGTCTGTCTCCATTTTTTTACATCTATCTATTTCAGTCCCTTCATAGCTATTTCTCTCAATCTCTTCACATATATATATATATATATATATATATATATATATATATATATATATATATATAATCTGTCAGTCTCTTCATATCTATCTGTTTGTTTATTATCCCTTTCAGTCCTTTCATATCTATCTATCTCAGTCTGTTCATATCCATCTCAGTTTCTTCACATCTATCTCATTTTTCCTGTCGATTTATCTATATATATAATACCAGAACATAAATTTAGAAAAAAAAATACTAGACGCAGAGAGTAAATATGTAGTTAAACGTGATTCACCCCCAGCCGATGTGTAAATTCCATTTCCTGTGCAGACATCATGAACCATCACTGGATTTTGAGTATAAATGAAAGTTGCTTCATGTGTTTGTTCACAAAGATAAGCCATACATACATAAATGTATATCCATCTTAAGAGTAGACTTTTGTGAAACATTCTTCACTGTCAGATTATATCGACAATTATATTGGCAATAATCTAACAAAAAAAAAACTATGCAGTCCGAAGATACGAAAATTCCCTTCGAGCATTGAGTGCATGACAATATATTGCGAATATAAATAGAAAGCATAAACTTGGTTTCAGATGCAAATACTATAAATCACATACATACATACATACATATATATATATATATATATATATATATATATATATATCCATGGGACTCTGTTACATGGTGTAATGGTTAACAAGCTTGTCTTTAGTTAGTCGATTAAATGCCATACATGAACCACGCTTTCGTAATCATATCTCTTTGATTCACGACTAACTAGGCAAAAGAGTTTCCCATAGTAAGCTGCTATTTCATTTTGTAATAGACTGGTTGACAACCAAGGCTACAGAACTCAGTCTGTCCTGCTATTCAGATCATAGCTAGGGGAGAAAAAAATGGATTCATGCCTTTCCCGAGTGTACCGAATGGACCTTGAATCTTATCCTTTGATTTCCCATTCCACATCATTAACCATCTTGCTAGATCAATCACAACTGAGTAGTGAGGTGAATCCTCATTGAGTGCTCCATACTTTTGGCCTTGTGCCACATCTAAGCTACGCTTAGTAGATCACTGTATTCTTTCTATGTATGTGTATTATTTTCTACGGCTACATGTGAACGAGTCGTCAGAATATTTGCTTTCTGATCATAAGACTTGGGTTCAAATCTCTCCATGGTCGATCTTTCCACAAGTTAACTTCATGATTTTACCAAGAAAAGCCTCTTTGGAAAGTGCCTAAAAAGCATACCACGGCTTATTGATGAATACAATTGAGTAGACAGAACTCTTTGGTAGCCTTTGATGGTTGTCCTAGCACGAAGTCACAAGTCATCATGATCGAGGGTTGGAGCGTGCTGGCCTTGACCAGACTGAATTTCAATCGATGCTCACACTCACTGTCCTGTCTAAGCTTTTCTTTAAAGTAAACTCCTATTAGCACTGGAAAGTGTAATAACAATTAGTAGACTTGAGAAACCTCTTTTTTAGGCAAACTTTTTTAAGGGAAAGATTTTATGAATTTCAACCAACGGTCTCGCTGACTTTTCCCTTAATGAATTCCAGCTGTTACCTTATATAAAAACAGTGAATGTCACTAATACCAGTACAATCTAACTGAAAAATTGTGCATGCTCATTTATGTTTGAGTAATGATACATTTACTATCCATATACCTGTAAAGAGGAATGGCTTGTTACCCTACTGCGCTGGCCCAATGCGTTTTAGTAGCGGAGTATCTGTCACGCCTGCATTATACCACCTGCATATCCAAGCTTATGGCTTCAGGTATTCCTAAGCAGTCACCCATATAGTTACTGATTCGAGCTTGTTTAACTTCGTTGATCAGGTCAGAAGCCATCTTTCAATGTGATATTTATGAAAAGTTAAAAAAAAAAAAACTGTCCTTCTACAGAAGGAAGCTGAGCATACCATGGACTGAACATGTGAGCAACGACGTTGTTTTAGAGAAAATGAGAACAAAATGTACATTATATTTAAAATCAGAAATACTTAAATATTCCTCTGAGGAAAGAGGGCTTGGAAAATTTAACACTCACAGGACAGATTGAAGGCAAGAGGAACAGAGCTTAAGTAAATGGATTCTATCCCTCCTTTTTTTTTCAAAAATCCTGACTTGTTTTATTCAAGGTTTGGTATTATACAGAAAATACGTTGATGGTCCAGAGAGAAGAACGACACTTTTGGGTCGCGATCTGGGCCCGTTTCCACATCGACGTCATTGATTTGAGTGAAACTAGACTCGCCAAAGGAAACGACTATACGGCCTTTTAGAAAGAGGCAGGTGAGCAACATATTCACGAGGTCGGCTTTGCCGTAAAGACCAAATACGCCCAGCTGCAGAACGTCATGCCCGAATTACCATCAGCGAACACTTGATGAACCTCCGAATCCCACTCAAGTATCGTACTCGCCTCACTCTCATCCCCGTTTAAGCACCTACCGTTGTCTCTGAGGACGTCATCAAAGAGTCCTTTTACGACCTCTGTGACGCCTGCTCATGACTCTTCAGGAATAGGCTGAGCCTTCAAAGCCATCTACGCTACCGCCAACAAAGGAGAGAAATGAAATACGGAATATGTAAAAATTGGTTGGATGCACACACAGGTCGTGATTCCAACAGGTCTGTCGTGGATCTAGGAAGGCTGCGTGAATATTTAATGTTGTGCTGCGAATAACATATGCAGTATCCACAAATATAAATTTAAATAAAATATCAAACGATAAGAACATGACAAAAAGGATAGCTTTGATGCAACATATATATATTTTATATGCAGAATTTTACAATTTTGTTTTGTAAAGATGTGTACGAAAGCTTCTTGCTGCTGGTTTGGAAATGTTTCGTATATTTGTAACGTGCATGCGTGAATACGTCAAGCCGCACATGGTCAAGACGCGAACCCTTTAAGGTTACATTTTCGTAGGAGAAAAAAGAAAGAACAAGTTTGTGTCTGATTTTTATAATTAATGTAATCACGTGAGAGGAAAAGCGGGAAAACTTGACTTGGTCATGGGCTGGAAAAAAGCCTTATACGTGGGTGGATTGCAGCGCCCACTTGTGTGTTTATTGACCAATTAAAAGTTGAGATTTCCTGGAAATATGTACGAAGCTGGGTAAGCTCTTTGATCCACTTTTTACACAGATTTGTACAAAATTCAACATTGATAAGAAAGTGGTAGCGAGATGCTAAACGTCTACATGGCAAAACAAATCCTCACCTCAACTTGTCTCGATCTCCAATACACCACTCTCCGTCAGAATCGAAAACCCCACTGCTCTTGAATGAGCGTACCCTGGTTTTATGCACCTGACCCAGCCATCGCACAGCTAATGAGTGCCCAGAACCAGCCAATAAAAATAGTTACAAGCGACACCACCAGTTCCATCAGTACAAAGTGCTGTCCGATTCACCGTCCGTCCGAAGCTCGCCGATTCGACCTTTCCACGCTCCCTTGCAAAACATATACGCGACTCTAGCCCGTTTGGGCCGCCGAGGTAAGTCACCGCTACAAAGAAAGAGGATGATAATTCCGATGCGATTGGGTGCCGACGGCTATTATACAGAATAGCTTACGTTACGAGATTGCATTGCAGTGATGAATATAAAGAGTTCTGGGTATGACGATAAATTACATCCGGCAGCAAGGCATTTGATCGAGATATTGGAGGTTTGGAGGAGCATGGAACCACCTCTTAATTTCTGTTGTTCCCGGGTCCACCAAGAGCCGAGGTGGTAGAACCTGTTAAGGTTCCAACTATGTCAAAATTGTGAACCCCCAAATGAAATAAAAAAAAAACTCTATAAAAGTATAAAAATAATGTTCATAGTAAAATGACCAACAATACAATTTAACATCCTGCGTACGATAAGACGATAAACTACGTCCAACAGCAAGGCCTCTGATCAGGAGATTTTGAGAAGCATTGAACCACATCTTAATTGCTGATGTTCCCAGGTTCACCCTGACCCGGGGTGGTAGCACCTGTCAGGATTCCAGCTTTGAGCAAATAGTTAACTCCCACATTGGGGTCAAAACACTATGAAAGTATAAAAATAGATTTTAACACCAGCAATACTTTTTGGGAAATACAATATATATTATTTTTGGAAAAAAATATATTACCAGCAATACATTTTTTAAAAAAATATTACCAGCAATATATTTTTGGAAAAAAAAATATTACAATATATTTAAAAAAAAATATTACCAGCAATAAAATTCTTGGCATTAAATAACCCATTGAGGATGATATGCCATAAAACAAAACAAAACAAACCAAACCAAACCAATACATTTTCTAGCAGAACTGCCAACAATACATATTTATAGCCGTAGTAGAAGGTATATAATTGCGCTCAAATTATATTTTGCTGAAGCCATAAAACTGGGTTCAAAATATTTAGATATCGGCATTAAATAACCCATAGAGATGTTGATATTCCGCTAAACAATATCAACTACAAAATCAACACGTATATAAAGGGGATATCTCTAGCGAAAACGAAACAAGACACGAAAACTCCAAAGATGCTTCCCTACTCAAACACTGTGCCGACACTTTGAAATTTTGTTTTCCAACGTATAATTCGCGCCGCCATTTTCACGTTGTATTACCTATAAAACTAATAAATATACAAACTTGGTTCTCCATGTATTTATAATAGAAATAAAACAGAAGTATGAAAAGACAAAAGGACAATAATGCTTTTTTCAGTATATTTTTGCATAGCAACAATGACTCAGTATATTCTGTCGATGTGAGCATTGATCTGTATATCATGCCCTGTGAAGCGCCTGGTCTTATTTCCAACATTGTATGTGCAATCGTGTTGACGGCCATTGTTGGCTGACCATGCATAACTTTCTGTTTAGATGGCTAGCTGCAATAAACCTGGAGGGGTGCCAGGTAATAACAGTTGTATTAAAAGAATATTCCATGCCTACCATTGCACCCCTCTTTGGTAAATAGAACACGCCATCTGTCATAGCTTGGAGGAGACAGAATTCAAGAATAGATAGCATTATGACTTAGCAGTGTAATATATATTCAATGAGTGCTCCATATTTGTGACCTTGTGCAACATCTTAGTAGTGCTTAGTAAATCACTAAATAGAAACAAGTAGGCTTCATGAGATTGGTTAATAGTTAGCTAGTGAGGTTGATCACTGTGTGGCCCATATTTGCGGTCTTGTGCTAAAACTACATTTTCCTGTAATCTTACGGGCAACGTGGTACAATGATTAACAGGTTTGTCTCTTTTGATCAATTACGACTCAGTAGTGAGTTCGAGCCTCACTAGGCACTCCGTAGTTGCGGCCTTGTCCCACATCGAAACAGTGTAAATCACAGTAGAAACCAGAGCACCAGGAAGTAAAAGAGAGCCTAAGCAAATGTCTGATAGTCAACTTCTTGAGAGTGACTCCCTGCGTCTGCTCGGTCTCACGTTGACTGCTGACCTGAGATGGAACAAATACATTGAGTCAATTGCATCGTCCACCGCTAGGAAAGTTGGCTCTCTGTGCCGCGCCAGGAAATTTTTCTCCCCTGAATCGATACTTCAAATATACAAAACGACCATTCACCCCTGCATGGAGTATTGCACCTGGGGCACCTTCTGTTTACCTCGGAGTTCTTGACAAGATCCAGAGACGGGTATGTAATGTGATTGGCCCTGATCTGGCGTCTCGCCTGCAGCCACTATCTCACAGACGCGCCGTCGCCTCTCTCTGTCTCTTCTACAAATACTTTCATGGCAAGAGCTGCTTTCCCTGGTCCCCAGTCTCCATGAATACAAGCGCCTTACGAGGCTGGCATTCCGCTCTCACCCTTACACTGTAGAAACTTTAAAATGTAGCCGTCTCTTCTACTCCAATAGCTTCATACCTCGCACCTCTCTCCTGTGGAACACCCTTCTGTTTCCCTGATAGCTATGATCTCCAACTATTCAAATGTAATGTCAATCGACATCTCCAGTTACCTTGATCTACACACTACCCTCCCCTTCATCCTTTCTTCTATCACTCCTATCTGCTCTTGCTACAAAGCTTCTGCAAACCCCCTGCATCCTAGTGGCTTCATGCCTTGCTCGGGGCGCTAAGCTTAAAAAAAAAAATGTTTTATTATTGTACAAATATTTTTTTTTTACTTTAGGCGCGTGAATATTAAGAATTTCTTGGAGATAATAATGATTTTCAGATACTTACTATTTAACCGATAACTGAGGGAGAAGGTGTTCGAACTCGACATTCCGATTCCCAACTCCGAGCCGTTATCCATTATACCACTCGCACAATCAAGCTTACAACACCCGGTATTCCTAGTCACCCATCTAAGTACTAACCCGTCTCCACGTTGCTTAACTTCGGTGATCGGGCACGAACTAGTTTTTCAACTTGATATGGCCGTAATCCCATTATATCTCATGTACATCTAAGCTTATAGCACCTGGTATTTCAAAGCAGTCATCCAGGTAGTTACTGGCCAGGCTCAATGTTGCTTAACTTTGGTGATCGGACGAGAGTCGATGTTTCAACGTGATGTGGCTGTAAGCTGTGTGTGTGTATGTATATATGTATATGTGTGTGTTTATGTGCGCGCACGCATTTAGACGTGTGTATATATATATATATATATATATATATATATATATATATATATATATATATATATATATATAAATAAAAATATATAGATATATAGATGTAGACAGGTTTAGGTAGATCGATGCGAACATATTTCGATACATAGATGGATGTGGACGTGTTTAAGTAGATAGATAAATAGATTATGTGGACATGTTTAGGTCGATAGATGGGTGTGGACATATTAGGTTGGTGCAAAAATAATGACGTAATAATGTCGTTTTTTGACGTATTTTAACGTCAAAAAACGACATTATTACGTCATTATTTTTGCACCAACCTAATATTTAGGTTGATATATGGATGAATGTGGACATATTTAGGTAGATAGATGTAGACATGTTTAGCTAGATATGGACATGTTTAGATAGGTGGATTGATCGAGGTGGACATATAGATAGATTTGGCATATTTAGATAGATTAATGTAGACATATTTCGATAGCTAGATAGAGAGATGTGTACATATATAGATAGATGTAGACATATTTGAATATAGAGAGGTAGATATATATAGATAGAGAGAAGTGGATATATATAGATAGATATGGACATATTTATATGAAGAGAAGTGATCATATTTAGTTGTATTTCGACATATATGTATACCCATGTGAACAGATTTAGATATCTATCTATCTATATATATTCTGTATATTTCTCGAATCGCTGATGAAGGTCACAGGCGTGCCCGAAAATTCCAAACATAAAACCTTAATTTCCGTGCTTCATTTTTGTCTTGTGGTTAATAAATAATACTTTTCGTGCTGATCATATTGGTACCCTTTCATTTGCCCTTGTTTTATTAACGAACCTGTCTATTTTACATACTATAAGAAGCACATATGGACTCCTCCTTCGATTTAAAACACACACACACATATATATATATATATATATATATAATGGAATATGTATACACATGTGTTCCCCTTCACTGGAATATGATTGGCTGGTGTCAGTCATAAATACCGACAGACGTGTAGGTACGACAGAGTCAAAGAGCCTCAGTCTGAGAGCTAAGTCTATAACGACGCCCATTGGACTACGCCATTGATCTACACTTCTTACCTGCGACTACGACGCGTACCAGTCGATTACTGCTACCGTATTCTACTTGGTTATAGTAGCCAATACCACTTAGCTACTTCGTTCAAATATATCCCTTTCGGGGACATATAATTATATGTGTGTGTGTGTGTTAAAAAGAAGAGAGAAACCGCAGACGTTTTTGGTTGTAATGTGGATTTTATTTTTAAAATATTATGCTTTATTTTTCCATAATTATGAAAAAAAAAAAACATAGTATATATATATATATATATATATATATATATATATATATATATATATATATGTGTGTGTGTGTGTATGTATGTATATCAACATTACAACCTAAATCGCTTTCGGTTTCTCTCTTCTTTTTAATATAAACACTTTTCTCTCGTTACAACAACTATAACCACTTGTCTTCACACACACACACACACATATATATATATAGAGAGAGAGAGAGGTTAATGATTTAAATGGCGAGAAAACATCGTCGCAAACAATATAAATAAGATATATCAACGCCGAACCTGTATATGAATGATATGATCCCTGTTTACAAGTTCCAGTTGCATAAGGTCTTTTTAATTTTACAAGCTTTCGTCTGTTCCTACAGACATCATCAGGTATGGAAGTAGATCTTATTCTTGTTTTTACTTCTCGGCAATAAGAGGACAACGAAAACAGGGTTGTAATCCGAAAAATACTATGAGAAATGTGTTATTGTTTTGGAACCTGCGGTCGCAACGCTGAGTTTGAATTTAAATTTTAAGGTTCTGCGTTTTTGTACAAATATAGCAATAAGAGAATTCTTTTTAACTGGTAGATTTTCCGTGAATATGGCATGAACTATATTGTTCAATAATTACAGTAATGTCACACTTATTATCCAAGAGTTGCACGTTGGATCAGTTATTTTAATTTCAATTAAAAAGTGCAAATATATTTTATAAATTCATGAATTTATTACTGAGACGTAAAAACAAGAACAAAATCTACTTCCATACCTGATAATGTCTGTAGGAACAGACGAAAGCTTGTAAAATTAAAAAGACCTTATGCAACTGGAATTTATAAACGAGGATCATATCATTCATATACAGGTTCGGGGTTGATGTATCTTATCTATATAGTTTACCATTTAAATCATTAACCTCTATATTTGTTTTTTGTATGAATGATTCATGAACTTATAAAATATATTTCCACCTTTTAATTGAAATATATATGTATAGTATACACATATGAACAGATTGATATATATATATATATATTATACACATATGAACAGATTGATATATATATATATATATATATTATACACATATGAACAGATTGATATATATATATATATATATATTATACACATATGAACAGATTGATATATATATATATATATATTATACACATATGAACAGATTGATATATATGTCTACATGTGAAAATATTTAGATAGATATGTGAATCTGTTTAGATAGATTTGAAAATATTTTGATAAATAGATAGATTGATACCCGAACGAACGTGAGTGTAGATAGGGTGTATAAATAGATATATAGAAAATGAAGATGTGAAATCATGGAAACAGATTTTCATCTAACACACGCCTTTCTCTTGCTATTCTCTCTACCAAGATTTTCCCTCACGAAACAAGCATTAGAAGCGGAAGTGTTAACTCTATGAGGCGACATCTAGCGGGAGATACTTCACGCCAAGGATGAGTCAGACGCAACGTCCTTGACAGATGACGTCTCTTGAACGGACACAGCAATCAGCTTGAATGGGCGTGTATCGGCGCATTTAGATAGCGTCTTTTACAACGCTTACTTCTTGATGGCGCCAAAACAAAGAAATAATGAGAAAGACTGGAAATCCTAGACATATTTCAAAATAGTGGTATTTAATAATATTAGACCACTATCACCGCTTCATGTTGGATGCATAAACAAGAATTTAAAATAATATAATCACAATTTGTACAAAATTTCTTAGACGAAGCCAAGTCATTTTAATTAACTCCCAGACGCGACGACTGAAAAATTATCGACCCGACCAAAAAATCATAAAATATGCTTTATTCATCATGTAGTTTAGAGCGAAATATGCATTTCAAAAGCTAAGCAAGGTAATAAGAAACAAGAAAATCGTTCAGAAACAAAGAAAACTGTACTGAATTGTTACGTGATACCATTTCTCTTCTATGACAGCGAATGCTGGACAATCTCCTCGAAGATGAAGAAGAAACTTGAAGCAACATGAATGTGGTTCTACAGAAGGATCTTAAGGATGCCATGGGCCGAACATCTGAGCAACGGTGAAGTCTTAGAGAAAATGCAAACCAAAAATGATATACTAAACTTCAGTTGAAACTTCTAGCACACATAATGAGGGTCTGGAAAACGCGATACTCACAGCACAGCTCGAGGGCAAGAGAGACAGTGGAAAATCACGCATAGCATACTTAGTGAGTTTGAGTAAATTAATGGCGGAACAGGGATTAGGAGATGTTACAAAAAGACAACGATTTATTAAGAGCCACGAAGAAATTGTGGAGAGCCATTATCGCTCAGGCCGTGAAAGGACACGGCGCATAAAATTCAGCACATTTGGTGTATTAGTCGGTATCAACCCATCGCTGAATGAACTTTTCCAGTCGGAGTCGTAAACGGACAATATGATAGTATATGAGTCATAAATAATTTGCGTTTATAAAATTTCTAAATACTTTGGTACTAAAAAAAATTAATAAAATCCCAACGGTAAAATGGAAGATATTTTTAAAAAAATAGAACTTGCAAACCCTTACATTATGTATGTGTTCTGTGTTTACAAGAAAAATTACATATTATAAAGTTTGTTACCAAAAAGTACTATTAAACCAAAGAAATGAATTAACGGTGATATGCCGGCATTGTCGATCTTTTACCTTAAAATATAGTTAAAAAAAACTTTGATGAATAAATATAATGGTCTACCAAATACGGATAGTTTATTTGATTTATTGAACTTTAATATCGCCAAGCTTTGCCGTCTATTCAGTATAATTAGCATCGTAAATACAGAAGTTACACATTTTTAACCCTAATTTTACCTATTGGCCTCTTCCTAAATATAAAAAAGTTAAAATAATTTGTTTATGATAACTTTGTGCCTACTTGAACAAATCAGAACAACATACCTTGCTGCTCCCACGCAATACATTTGTTGTTGACATGTTGTATACAATTGTTTTATGACACATCTGCGCGCGTTAGTTTGTCATGACATGGAAGGTTATCCCACCCAGCTTCAACCTCTAAACTTCTTTTTTTAGCGTAGATCTGACACTTAATTGGTTAACCTAAACATACCCACAAGTATATTTTTAATTATGACCTTTAACTTTCGAAAAGAGGTAACGATTTGGTTTTAAATTTCCATAATAAATCATTTTTTTTTATCACAAGTTATTTACCGTCGCCTGACGAAGTACAATCATTGTATTGAAACGTGAAAGCTTTTGTTTAGCGATCAATAATGTTTTTATTATCGTCTTATATAATAAAAATAATATAATGAAATTTATTAAACTAGGGAGCTCTTAAGGCTTAAATCCAGCCCCGAGTATAGGTCTTTAATCATCAAACAAAACATGGGAATAAGATAGACAGACAGACTAATGAACAGACATAGATAGATAGATAGACTAATGAACAGAGAGATAGATAGATAGACCCAGAAACTCATACCCAGATGTCCTCAAGGACACATGGCACAGTGGATGAAGGAGTTGGTTAGATCCAGTGACAAGACCCAAAGAGTGTGAGTTCAATACCCGGTTAAGGCAGTGGAGAACTTTCAGAGGGAAAATTAGCAGGAGATAACTGATAACTGACATCCATCAAACATGGCACGTGGAACTAGAACAGTCTACCCCAGTGATCGAAATAAAGGGTTCAGTTCGAAATTCCAACCACCTGAAGAAGGCCGGAGCGTAAAACGGCCGAAACGTTGTGACAAATATGGCGACAAAGATGAGGACAATAGTCCGACTAATGTAAATACTGTACATAATACATCATCTCAGAAATATAGACAGACTCTGAAGGATCGGTACGGACTCGATATATGGAGACAAATTGAGAAATCCTACAAGAAACTGGACGAATATCGAACCATCTGACATTCCTACACCGATGCAGAGACCTACAACTCATCCCTTCAGGCTTGGCACCAAGACTTCCCATCAATTCAAGGAGAGCTCGTCGGGTCGGAGAGAAAGCGGGACACGCCCTTGTCCGAGAGAGAATTCAGTACAATCGTTGGATAAAACATCGACTACAAGCTCATATCTCCCAGACGCTCGAGGATTTCTTCAACAGAATTAGTAATGAAGAAGACCAGAGAAGGATCCAAAGTGACTTGGATAAATCCTTCAGACATGAATTTGATGTAGTCAAGGCTCGCCAAGTGCAAAAATTAAATAGATTGAAAGATCAGAAGGTGACGCACAAGGTCCATCACCCACCAGTGAAAGCAGTAGTCAACACCAGCCAATATCAGCTGAGTGCCTCTGAGGAGTCAGTATTGAATAAGGGTCTCAACTTCGCCACAACCATCAGGCGGGTGCCATACTTGGACATCATTACCAGAGTTGAGAAGGTGGCCATGAACATCCCTCAGGCTAAGGCAGATGAACTGAGATGGAAAGTGAGAGACCTTGGAGAGAGCCAAGCTGCCCAGGTCTAACATAACAAAACTGGAGAGGCTGGCGATTGGATTCCTACAGAGGAACGAAAACATCATCATACTACCGGCTGACAAAGGTAATGCGACTGTAGTGATGGACAAATCAGATTATACAAGAAAACTGGAAGACCTCATTAGCAGTGGTAGCTACAGCAAAGTGAAAAAGGATCCTACTATGAAAACGGAACGCAAACTGTCACAGATTCTAATCAAGAACAAGGATCACTTTGCACCCAAGATGTATAGGCAGTCATCGCAGCGTTACACCAAGCTACTTCACATATACGGTCTCCCTATGATTCACAAAGACGGTATTCCTCTCAGGCCGATTGTTAGTTTCCAAGGCTCTGTGTGCCACCCTCTGAGTCGCTTCCTTGTAGATATAATTGACCCATTGATCGGAAAGTCTCCTTCATATGTCCGAAACTCCGCCCATCCTATCCAAACAGATGGTGAGCTTGGACGTGGTGAGTTTGTTCACCAAGGTAGCCACGGAGGAGGCACTCTCAGTAGTCAGAGACAGATTGACCTCTGACTCTTCCCTAGAAGAACGGACCAGTATTCCAGTAGATAATCTGATGGAGATGTTGACTTTCTGTACACAAACAACACACTTCGGAATGGGATCACACATATATCGACAGGATGAGGGCTTAGCAATGGGCTCGCCATTATCACCAGCAATGGCGAATATATACATGGAATACTTTGAAGAAATGACATTAGAATCTATATCTCTAAAGCCAACTCTATGGTTAAGGTACGTAGATGACACCTTCATACTCTGGCCACACCAGGAAGATGTCCAGGCTCTACTGGACCAGGTGAACTCAATAAGACCTTCGATACAGTTCACAATGGAGAAAGATAGTAACAACACACTCCCATTCCTGGATGTACTAATATCTCGAACAGAGCATGGGTTCAAGACATCCGTATACCGTAAACCAACATTCACCGGGCAGTACCTCAGTTTCAACCCTCACCATCCATACAGCGTAAAGAAAGGGATCGTCCGTTGCTTACAACACCGAGCAAAAGTCATAAGTGGCGACCCAGAGACGTTAGATAAGGAATTGGTCAGTATAAGTAGTACCCTACAACGTAACAACTACCCTGGGTACATGGCAGCAGCCCCCAAAAACTGGGATAGGCGAGTACAAAAGGAGGAGGAGGACAACAACACTCAGAAAACAGTCTGCCTGCCTTATGTGAAGGGGTTATCAGAGAAAATACAAAGGATCTGCGATCTATATAACATCAGGACAACCTTCAAAAGCGTGACAACACTTCGCAGATATCTCTCTCGAGTGAGACCCCCCCCACTAGAGGAGAACATGACTAAAGACTGTGTGTACGCTATCCCGTGCAGCTGCGGAAAGGAATATAAAGGAAAGACAGACCGCCCCCTCAAGGTAAAGCTTCAAGAACACCAGAAAGCTGTAACACGAGGGGAAGTAGAAAAATCAGGCATGGCTGACCACATATGGAGAGAGAAGGGAGATCACTGCCCTCTGTGGGATCATGTTGAGATCATAGACAAGGAACACCATTGGAAAATTCGTAAACTTAAGGAATCAGCACATATGCTAGGCCACAAAAATCTCCTGAGCCGACCAAGCATAGAAATAATATGGGAACCAGTAATAAGGAGTGCCAGAGAAAAGCAATGATAACAAAGTTGCAATATGAGCTCTGGTAAAAACATGCATTGATAACAGCAAAATTTGCAATATGAGCACTGGTAAAAAATGGTTGCTGAAAACATTAGGTTTATAATACCCAGAAATTCATACCCAAGGACACATGGCACAGTGGATAAGGGCGTTGGTTAGATCCAGTGACAGACCCAAATAGTGTGAGTTCAATACCCGGTTAAGGCAGTGGAGAACTTTCAGAGGGAAAATTAGCAGGAGACAGCCACCAAACATGTCTACCCCAGTGATCGAAATAAAGGGTTCAGTTCGAAATTCCAACCACCTGAAAAAGGCCAGAGCGTACAACGTTGTGACAAATATGGCGACAAAGATGAGGACAATAGTCCGACTAATGTAAATACTGTAGATAGATAATGAACAGTGATAGACTAATGGACAGAGATAGATAGATATCTAGATAGATAGATAGATAGAGAGATTAATGAACAGTTATAGATACATGGACTAATGATCAGACATAGAGAGAGAGAGAGAGAGAGAGAGATACGAACAGAATGAGACAGATGTGAGAATAGATAGATAACTAATGAACAGACATAGATATATGAATATAAGGAGAAAGAAGCAATAAGTAGGATCTATCTTCATAAATATATATAAGAAACTTATGTAAAAAAGAAAGAAACTAACATAGGAAAAAAACTAGATAGATAACGTTAGTTATCGCCCCTTACCCCGTAAACATTTCCTATAAGAGCCACAGGATGTATTTATTAAGAAAATATGAAAAGAAACCTACACTGAAATATTGTTCTTAACGGTTTCCCGTGACTGACTTACGACAGTTACCGAGAATTCACGAGACTTACCACAAAGTGATATACAATATTAGACGAGGAAGCTCAATTATTCAACAATTGTGAACGCCGTTACACTTCCAATAAAATAACAGTAGAATACAATACGCATCTTTCCTTAAGATTCTATTTTATCCTTCTAAAAGTAATACTGAGCTTTGCTCGTAAAAATACTGAATTTGAAAAGTGAATTGAGCCGATAACTTTTCAGCACCGCCTCGGAGTTTCTCCTAGTTAAAATTCACACATTTGGAACACATTTGGATTTCTCAAGAGATCCTTTTTAAATAGACGAAACTGATAACAGATGTTGTTTTCGGGGGATAAAAGAAAAAATTCAATTTTGATTTTTTTTTTTAATAAACTATGAAGAGTAATTTATTTGATCTTTTTGCTTTTGTATTTTAATTTTCATTAATAATCTTTGAAATCAGAACACGTTTAATTTAATTTTATCCAAAAAATTATTCACGCAAATTTGTTAAAAGGTAACATTAAAATGGTATGAAGTTTATATTTGCTTTTTACTGTTTTAAATACGTTTGATGCATGAATAACATTTGCTAAAAAAAGATCGATCTCCCTCTCACTCTCTCTCTCTTTCTCTCTCTCACTCTCTCTCTCTTTCTCTCTCTCACTCTCTCCTGCTCTCTTATATTTGGACGCTTGTTTTGCAAAAGATTCTTGAGCTACAACGGATATATTAGGTTGGTGCAAAAATAATGTCGTTTTCTCACATAGTAACATATGTGAGAAAACGACATTATTTTTGTACCAACCTAATATTTAAAATAATTATAACAGAGCGCGTTCTCACGTGTTTTTTTTTAATCCCCATCACAACAAAATACAGATTTTTATCACAGTTACAATAAGCTTATCTTTGTAATACATCCGTCTGGATACTCTTGGAATAGTTCAAAAGTACTTGCGTAGAAAAAAAAAAACTTTTTTTAAATTGGTTATATTATATGACATTTAAATGTATACCCTTTAAAAATGATGCTAAGCATCTTTCTATATCCCTGAGATGAGGTATTATGATTACTTGCATTATTCATATTATTCGGACTGCTATCCTCATTTTAATTGCCATATTCACAACGTTTCGGCCGTTGTACGCTCCAAGTGATTGGAATTTCGAACCGAAGTCTTTATGCCGTCTACTGGGGTAGTTTGTTCTAGTTCCACGTGCCATGACTCTTCTAGATGTCTCAGGTATTACCCTTTAACTCAACTTTCAAGAGTCATGGTATGTGGAACTAGAACAATCTACCCCGGTGGACGAAATAAAGGGTTCGGTTCGAAATTCCAATCACCTGAAGAAGGCCGCAGCGTATAACGGCCGAAACGTTGTGAATATGGCAACGAAGATGACGATAACATTCCGATTAATGTAAACAATGCAAGTAATCATAATACCTCATGTCAAAGATATAAACAGATATATAGAAAGACATAGACTTAAAGGCCGGAAAGTACAACGGCCGAAACGTTGTGAATATGGCAAGGAAGATGAGGATAACAGTCCGAATAATGTAAATAATGCAAGTAATCATAATACCTCATCTCAGAGATATAGACAGATATAGAGAGAGACATAGACATAAAGGCCGGAGCATACAACGGCCGAAACGTTGTGAATTTGGCAAGGAAGATGAGGATAACAGTCCGAATAATGTAAATAATGCAAGTAATCATAATACCTCATCTCAGAGATATAGACAGATATAGAGAGAGACATAGACATAAAGGCCGGAGCGTACAACGGCCGAAACGTTGTGAATATGGCAAGGAAGATGAGGATAACAGTCCGAATAATGTAAATAATGCAAGTAATCATAATACCTCATCTCAGAGATATAGACAGATATAGAGAGAGACATAGACGTAAAGGCCGGGGCGTACAACGGTCGAAACGTTGTGAATATGGCAAAGAAGATGAGGATAGCAGTCCGAATAATGTAAATAACGCAAGTAATTTTGCTAAATGTACCATGATGTTTTCATTTGATTCTATGTGTGCCGTTGCTGTTTAAGGTTGAGAAACAATGGTTTTTCAGTCTTATATTTTTAGGGGACTTTATTTATGACAGGGCCTGGACTATCAACGCCATGTCAAACGAATCCGAACACCGGAATTAATACTTCAGTTACAACCTTTCTTTTAAAACCTACATCTAGTTGAAAATGTCTGATGTCCAGTTTTTATTACGGGATCTCGAAATGGTTGACATTATTTGTTAGCGCCAACTTGTGTATGCAAATCGTGCACTATAGCAGAAGACTGCAACTTCGGAGAAGAGGAATAACAACGCTACACCTCAGGAAAAATGCGTCAATTTCAGGTCTTAGTTTTAATAAAACTTTCGACGCTGCCCATTGATACAACTTTGATTTCAATACAAAAGGAATATTTCACAGTAGCTAAACAGTTTTATTTCAATTTTCAACTTATTTATGTGAATTAAGTTTCTCAACCCGAAATAACATCAAAAATAAGAAACGAGAAAGATTATACACAACTGAAGGAGAAATGAAGATATGCTTTTCGGACATTCAGTCAAACATTGAAGAAATTGCGAAAAAAAAAAAACAAGCACAGGTTTTACACTAAATAATCTGCACAAATCATTGAATAGAAACATTGAAATAAAATAAGTTCATATTTGTGTGTGTATTTTTTAAAATATCTATCGTTCTATTTCATAATATGTAAATGTATACTCTTTTAAAATTTTGCTAAGTATGTCTTAATATTTTCATTTGCTCCTAGGTGTGCCATTGCTTAAAAATGTTGAGAAACACTGCCATAGAGCATGTCTATTTTCAACCACTATGACATGAAAGAGCAGAAGAGACTTAGTTGACTGATGAAGTATTTTTTTAATCAAAATATAATTTCAACAGTTCAATTTAACAAAAGTAGAATTGGGCAAATTACGGCCCACCTAATGTTTATATGCAAGAGCAGCATAATTATTTTCATTATGTTCCTTCTAATAATGGACGTCAGTCATATGAAGAAGAATAGTTGGTCATCCTTTCTAGTGATCGAGGGCTGAAAATGAAACATTCGACGGAACCCATTTGATACTTTTTTGAATTTCAATACAAAAGGAATATTCCACATTAGCTAAAAAGGATTTATCAGTTTTATTGCAATTTTCAATTTATTTATGTGAATTTGATTTTTCAACTCTAAATAACATCAAAAATAAGAAGTGAGAAAGATTACACACAACTGAAGGAGAAATGAAGGTCTGCTTTTCAGACATTCAGTCAAACATTGAAGAAATTGCAAAAATCACCAAGCACAGGTTTTACACTAAATAATCTGCACAAATCCCTGAATAGAAACTTTGAAATAAAGTAAGTTCATATTCGTGTGTGTATTTGCTTTTTAAATGTATAGTTTTATTTTATAATACTTAAATATATAGCCTTTAAAATTTATCTTGTTGTCGCGATATTTTCATTTGCTCCTCGGTGTGCCTTTGCTTGAAATGGTTGAGAAACACTAATCCAGTTCATCTTTTACAAACATTTTCAGAGACGAAATAACCAATGTGTCATTGGTTTTTTTTTCTATTTAATGTAGAGTAAAAAGAGCAAAAACTGATTTAGCAAGAAATCCTTATTTTTGGTTTTGACAATAACACGTTCAGTTTCACTTAGGCTCCCTAAATGTTTTCCCCTTTCAATTGCTCGAACTCTTCTTCAATTTTTCATTTCAGTGCAAAAGCTGCAAGGGCTTTCTTTACTTCTTTAGAATACTGTTCGTAAGAAACACTTTACAGTGTTCCTTTCCCAGGATTATATTTAAAATGAGAAAAAGCATGTCTCATGACTAATATATTATAAATAAAGTTTTATAATTTCTTTTAATTATAATTTGAATAAAATTTTAATCTATATCAAATCCATTTCACAATTCGAAACAATTATTTTCATAGAATTGAATTTTTTTTCTCGAAGATTTTGTTGTGGGTGTATTCTGAGCGAGTTTTAGGTCGGAAAACACTGGTCTCTTGCTATATTTTTCACCCAAAAAAGTGACGGACTCGGAATGTGAGTCCGGGTAATAAATGTACAAAGAAACAACAACACACTATTTATCTATCTCTACACACACACACACACACACGCATATATATATATATATATATAACAAAGGAAAAAATTTAACAGATCTCGAAAAATCCGGAATAAATTTATTTCAGCGAAATCTAAATACCAAAATTACAAATTTATAATCTCGGTCTGATGATACAAGGTATTAAAAATTTAAAAATTTACCTACTGAAATAAATTTATTCGGGATTTGTCGAGATGTCTTAAGATTTATTTTTTCCTTTTGATGTATATCATGTTGCTATGTATACAATACATTAAGCTCGCTTCAGGGATCTATCTTTTTAATATTTTATATTAAAAAGACATACTTGGATTATCCATTCCACTGACGGATTTTATCTCTATCTATAAAAGGCAGTGTGTGTGTGTGTGTGTGTGTGTGTGTAACGAATGCACGGCCGCAAATTTCGACGGATTTGCACCAAAATTTACATGAACATCCTCCAAGTTAGTGGAAGGCCAAAACCGACTTTGCATTTCCCAACTCCCATCGATAGTGGAAATAATCGATTTTTTCATTCTTCTACGGCAGTTTTCATGTAGTTTGCGGAATGGAATGGCTCTCACTCTGACCAGTACAAAATGACAGCAAAGTACATGAAAACTGCCGTAGAAGCATGAAAAATTCGATTATTTCCACTATCGATGGGAGTTGGGAAATGAAAAGTCGGTCTTGGCCTTCACGCTAACTTGGAGCATTTGCATGTAAATTTTGGTGCAAATCCGTCGAAAATTGCGGCCGTGCATTCGTTACACACACACACACACATCCTGCTTTTATAGATAGATAGATACACACACACACACACACACACGTGTGTGTGAAATGAAATAAGTCCGACAATTATTTTAATTTATTTACTGTTTATACGTTATTTTTATAGATACAAATATTTAAGTAAATGCTCTGTTTATAATAAAAAGTATTAATTACATTTAATAGCCTGAATGTCCGAGAAATTGTCATCGAAAATCTGTGTCCCTCGAGAGGAATCGAACCTGTATCCAGCACGAAAGCATCATTTGGCCTGACGTGCTATGCCATTTAGCTACAGAGGTAGCAATGTCAACTTACTGGGTTTTTTTTTGTTTGTTTCTTGCTAACCAGACACCTTCCTTTTTAACGTTTTTTAGGAAAGTAAGTGGGGTAACTCTACAATTTCCACAAAAATACACAAGCGTGGATTAAAATAAAAGAAAATCTTTTTTTTATTAATAATCGCTAGTATGATCATTACAAACTTGAAAGTAAGACAGAAATTCGAGTTGATAACACAAACACAAGATTCAGTTGGCGGCCATTCGGCTGAAGTTAAACCCTACGAAAGAACGATTTTAAACTCTTTAAAAACATGGCGGAAGCTAAAATGTATTAGGTTGGTGCAAAAATAATGACGTAATAATGTCGTTTTTTTTTTTACGTATTTTTAACGTCAAAAAACGACATTATTACGTCATTATTTTTCACCAACCTAATACAAACACTTTCTTGGATCCTCGATAGCCACTTGAGGTATAAAATATTTTCCTTGAACTAAATTGTATTTAGCTGAAAATTATTAAACATATAGCTTTGTTATGCGACAAATATTCGGGTTTGGAATCATTTTTATTCACTTATTTTTATGAATCTCAGCTTTCTACTTTGAAATTTTTGTTTCGTATTTTGAGTATTTAAGCGAAGATGATTGCGTTTAGAGTACTTGAATAAAATAAAGGTAGAAAAATAAACATAATATTTTAGTGGAAAATCTAATTTAAAAATTGAGAGTAGTTGAGTTTCAGTTTCTTTGTCCTATTTTGTTAGTCAATGTTTTAATTACTATACTAATTTTGTTTTAGTATTCTATATTGTTTAACTGTTATGGATACCATTCCATGGGGTGCGCAGGATCGCCTCATCGGTGATGTTATGACAAGATTTAGGTCTTTCAAGATCATACTTGTTCACGCAAAAGACTCTACCGAAACAATACCTATTCCGGCAGGCTATATTTATTGTATAAAAAATACAATTATGGCATAAGGCCGAAAAGGGGGAGGGTTTGAGGCGGGTCTTCACTAGCTATCTTATACCTAGCTAATCTGATTCACGACTCGTTCACTCATTACAATATGCACATTCACTACAAAAACTCGTCCGTCACCAACAAATCCTCCATAATACCACATCCTCTCAAGAAAGACCGACAAAACGCGCCCCATGCCATAAAAAAAAATTACAGGCGATCCTGAAGCAGATATTTATTGTATGTAAGAACACAATTATGGCATAAGGCCGTAAATAGAGGAGGGGTTGAGGCTGGTTTTCACTAGCTATCTTATAACTAGCTAATCCTATTCACGACCCATTTACTCATTACAATTTGCACTTTCACCTCAAAAACTCGTCCGTCACCAATCAATCCTCAATGGACCATAATACCGCCTTCTCTCAGAGGGAACATACAAAACGCGCCCCCATGCCATAAAAAATTACAGACGATCCTGAAGCAGATTTCCACCAATCATACAACAATGGATACATAAAGAACTGCCACTGCTAATATTGAAATAGCAACCGACCAATCAGAAACGCCTACGTCACTTCCTCCTCAGCCAAACGATACAAAGAGGAGAACAAACTGAATGTTCGTCTTTTTCTCTTAGGTCCAACACATGAAAAGACCAACGCTCTCGCCGAACACTGCTTGGCATAACAGGTAAGTAATTTCTACTTGTAGCCAGGGAAGTTATTATCTCCTATGAAACAATACTTCACTAAAAAACAAAAAACAACCATCATACATATTCGTTGGTCATAGGAATTATGATCAGAAACGTTTCTTGCTTTTCTTTTTCCTCCCCAACGTACTAGAAACACCATGACGTCGACAGGGAAGAAAATTAAAATAAAAAATAACAAGAAACGACCCTCTCCTCAAACAACAACAACCTGATCTTATAACAAATGAATAATTAATGTTGCTCCAAAATGGTCGTTAGCTTTTCCATATTACGATTTTTTTTATCAAGTCAGACATGTCGGCATTTACCTCTTGTTTCCTGTTTAAGATTCTGTTTCCGGTTTCTTCTCCTAAAGTCTACTTCTAACATGTCCGCCAAAACTATATTTTATTTATGTTTTTTTCTCCTCAGTAGGGGTTAGATAGGTTTGCCTATCATCCAGTTCACACTCCTCTCCTGCCCTCTAAACATAAGATGTTTATCCCTTGTTCTCTGTTTAGAGTAAAACTTTTGGTTCCTGCTAAAGTCTTCTCGTTCTCTTTCACACCCAGTAGCACCTTGCATCTTAGAGGCATTGTCGACTTGCTTGGGGTGAATTCATGCAAAGAATTTTTTTTTCTTGATATCTGAATGAAAATATATAGGATTAATGGAAAGTAAATCTTAATATTAAAAATATTCAAATCGAAATATCAATGAGTTAAGTAGCGCTTGAATTATGTACTTGGATTATCGAATATTAAATTTGATATTTTGCTAGAAGAATCTGCCTTAGCATTTATGAGCACTATTTCGACTGCCTATCTGAGACAGCATTCGAAATTGTATTAGACTATTTGTAATTATATTTGGGTAATTATGCTACCTTGGCTACTGGAAGCCTTATATAATGATATCTAGGCTTTTTTAAGAGATACTAATATAACTTGTAATCTAAGTCAATTTTTAGTTTATTTTATTAATAAAATACAATTTATTAAAACATTTACTAATACATTTGATGTTTAACTCTTTGCAAAATTCCAACGATTTTTTGTTAGCTAGCATTATAAATTACGATTATAATACATCTGCTTTGCTTCGGATAATAAAATTAAATGAAAACCCTCACGACTAGCTTCAATATTGGAAGCTAGTAGTGAGGGTAAGTAGTAAGCTAGTAGCCATTTTTTTTTTTTTTTTTTTTTTTTTTTTTTTTTTTGTTATTCAATATTAGAAAGCAATATATAATTTATTTTGGTTACTTCTCAAAATTTATTTATTAAATTTATTAAAACCTTCACTATTGCTTTGGATATTCGGACCCTGCCCTTACATAACGACATCGGTTTTTTATTCGTCACCATTAGAAACCAATATACCTTATTTTAGTTAATTACCAAAATTCATTTATTAAAATATTAACTGCTACCCTGGATGTTTAAACTTTTGCAAAATTCTATCAATCCTTTTTATTGTTAGTTGCCATTAGAAATTGCTATATAAGACGACTCCTGCTTTATTTGGATAAATTTATTAAAACATTCACTACTACCTTCAATATTTGAATCCTTACGTAATGCCATTTGTTTTTGTTAGTAACCAATAAGAAATACTGATTTAGTTTTCTTTAATAAAATTAAATCTATTAAAACTTTTACTGCTACATTGGCTATTGGGACACATTATATAATGTCATCTAGGCTTTTTAATGGAAACCGCAACTTCCTATATAAGATGACTTGTACTTTAATTTTTTTTTTTAGATAATATTAAATTCATTAAAACATTCACTAGTAGCTTCTATATTTGAACCCTTACGTAATGGCATCTGTTTTTTTTTGTTAGTCACCAATAATAAATAAATACTGATTTACTCAGGTTAATAAAATTTATTAAAACAGTCACTGCTACCTTAGATATCTAAACTTTTGCAAAATTCCATCGTTTTTTTTTTGTTTTTTTTTTTTTTTCGTTACCATTAGAAATTGCTATAAACTACTGCGTCTGTTTTATTTTGGTAAATAAAATTTATTAAAACATTCACTGCTACCGTGGATATTCGGACCATTCCCTTACATAATGTTTTTGTTGGTCATCATCAGAAAGCAATATACCTTATTTTAATTACCGAAATTCATTTATCAAAATATTACCTGCTACCGTGGATGTTTAATCTCTTGCAAAAGTACATCGAATTTTCATTAGTTACCATTAGAAATTGTTGTATAAGAATATTACTGATTCTGTTGGAATAGTTCGTTTTTTTTTTGTTTTTTTTTGTCGCCAAAACTCTGTTTGGGAACACTGTCGACCTCTCTGCCACCGGGCGGAGAGGAACCCAGACGAGTTTATGCCGAATGACAGTCTCTTGTCTGGAGAGGTAGACAGCTACCCAACCCCATGTAATTTTTTCCCGTGCTTACGGTCTCGGAAACCCCCACGTAAAAACCGGCTTTGTGCCACATCTGCTTTGTGGGTTGGTAACTGGTAAATACCGTTTTTATTGCTTGTTTTTCCCAATAAATATTTACTATTGTAAAAAGTACAATAATTATGAAACATGTGATGCGGAGGCTGGTTTCTGTTTATTTAAATTCTTTATAAACAATGTCAGGAGCCACAAACCTCGTTACAGAATTTACCTTTCTCGGATTGGAGTATAGGATATTTTCCTTTTAAAAAAAATTTTTTTTTTTCATTAAGGTAAGTTTTTTTTGTGTCACTTCATCTGTTACTGAATAATATTTCTTCATGTTGAATTTTTATGCCAATCTTGGTGAGCATTTCGTGTCAGTTTTTTTTTTTTTCTTTTATATTTTTTCTGTTAATTCTTCCGTAATAATGTCAAGTTAGTTATCGCAAATATTAATTCACCCCAAGAAATTATAAATTTTAAATCAATTTTAGCTTGCCTCACAACAACTGCAACCATAAGAATAAAAAAAAAATATCAAATCACGGAGTTATTCATATTTCGTAAGTGTGGGTGATATTCGAGGTACTTACAAGGAATATTTTACAGTTTAAAAAAATCTGTTTTAGGCCTGTTTATCGGGATGAGCGCGAATGTAGACCCCACATTTAGAAATAGCGTACCCTAGTAGCTCATCTTTGCAAAAACCACAAAGGTCAGCCAGCCGGAAGTTCAATGGAAAGTTCTCGCGTTCTGGGAGAATTTAAGTAAATATATATTCTTTATTTTGGGGTGAATTAAGAGAAAATATCCTTTTCTTTCCCAGCGAATTGTTTAGCTAATGATGGTCCGAACAAATTGGAATGCATCAAATTTCTGTACATTGTAAATTTTATTTTGTATTTTGAATATTAAATCGAAAATGATTGAGTTTAATGTTTGGCGTCCTTAAAGAAGTTCAAGGAGTGGATCTTTCTCTTCTTTTAATTACAAATCCATTTTCTTAATTCTTTTTAAAAATAGGAGCAGCTGATTCTCAATCTGTTATTAATCTTTACAGTGAAACTTTTTCTTTGACTTAAATCCAATTTTTTTTTTTTACTTTCACATAAATATTTTAGTATTATATACTAGAATAAAATACAAAAAATATTAACTTTAATGAATTTGTGGCACTAAACTCTGTTTATTAAGTAGATAAATATCATGAAATTAAATTCACAATGGTTAATTGGGAAAATAATTCTGCATACAATTGTATGTATATAGTGTAAACGATTTAAAATAAATGCAATGTTATAACGAAAACATCAATGAGGAATGGATGAGTAAGTAAATGTGACTAGTAAAATGAGGGCAGGGAACTACAACGCTCCTGTAGTAGTTTTTTTTTTAATTTTTATTTTAATAATAAAGTTGGCGACCATTTCTTCACGTCTGTAGGCAATAATTCCTACACATCGAGTTTAAATTCTATAAGAAAAATGGCGGGTACCACAAATCTTGTGACTTTACCTTTCTCGGATCCACTGTATTTGGAATATTAAAATATTTTCCTTAAATAAAATCGTATTTATCCGATTTTTCGTTCCTATTAAAATTTTGTGATGGGAATTAAGGTAAGTTTCTCGTATCATTTTCGTTATCTGTTGTTACGCTTTTTAAGATTAAATTTTTATAGAAGTTGTTGAGGGTTTCGGGTCAGTTTTTCTTAAGTAATTGTTTACCTGACCTCCTCACGAAGGTGTGCTGTGATAGTTTTTTTTAATGCGGGTGACTATATAGGTACATAGAGGGAGAAGGACAGAAATTACGCCTTCTCTCCTACCACTGTAATGCTGGCGTCGATATTAAACCGCCTTTACCTCTCTTAGTGCAATGAAGATGGTGATGCCATTCGGGGACGAATCGCCTAATCTCATTATAAAATGAGAACAAACAGGACAAATTGAAGCCTGCCTAAGGGCATGGTGTAAACATTAACATGTCAGCTTTCTTTACTTAGATTTTTTTTCTATTGTGAATCAGAATAATCAAGCAAATGTTTGGAAGATAAAGTTAAGTGAGACATATCTTATTTAATTGCAAATCCATGCCTTGAAAGAAATGGTAATAGTTGATTATCAAGCAGTTGTCGATTTTTACTTTGAAATGAGATATAGGGAGGGCAAAATTTGATTCTTTAAACGAAATAATGTAATTACATGAAGTTCCGTCTACCATGCAGCACCTCCCCACTTAAGTTTAAAAAAAAAATTGGGTTCAATCGACACGCCCTACAATAGGCCGACACAACAACGCATCCACCCACACAAAATATGTTGGTTGGTTGTTAGTTTTTATATTTTGTTTAACGGTATATCTGTCTATAAGAGTTATTTAATGCCGAAATCTAAATATTTTGAACACAATCTTATGCCTGCAACTACAGAAAATAACTTCCCCCAACAACATGCGACTACATCTTATAGCCAGCGTTGAAAATCTGTAAAAGAGACTACAGGATAAATGCACCCGATTTATATAGGGTTAAGGAGCGCCCCGAAATGTTGTTTTGAAGTTCGGGAGTAATCTATATTTATTATGTAAAAATACATAATTATGGCACAAGGCCTAAAAAGGGGGAGGGGTTGAAGCTGGTCGTCACTATCTATGCTCTACCTAGCTAATCCGATTCACGACCCATTCACTCAATTTCAGCATTCACCATAAAAATGTGTCCGTCACCAGTCCTTCCATACACCATAATACCGCATCTTAGCAAGGGGGGCCTAGAAAATGCGCCCCATGCCATAAAAATTTAGTGATCATAAATTATTATATATAAAAATCTAATAATGAAGTTCGAGAGTAGTACATGTAGAATATTGGTTAGCTTGCAAGTGGTGTACCACTAAGTTTAATGGATCTGCTCAACACATTTATAAGAGTAGTCTCTAATCACCCATATCTCTCCTGTAAATGATTCAAGGTAAGATTTGATTTAGGTGACTACATCAGTCTACTTGGGTGTCAGACCACTTGCAAGATAAACAAGATTTTACAATCCACGATATTCGTTATAATTGTTTTTTTTTATAGAATTAGAACAAATTGTAACATTAAATTTATCTAATCCTATTTATTTAGTTTTGTCGGGATTATCTCACCGACGAGTAAGGGAGTGGGGACAGGAAAGACAGTTTCAGGGCTTGCAACGAAAAGTCTGACGTTGCTTACAAGCGAAGTCTTCCTTGTAACGGTAACAAAAGTCAAATGACTAGTAACACTCGGTACTCTCTCCTTTGTGTAACAAGTGAGCTCTACAAAGAATCTGTAGAGAAAAAAACTCAAATTGCGACTGAAAGTAGCACCTTTTAAACTCTCTAGGTCTCGTTCAACGTGATTCTAGGTCTCGTTCAACGTCCTACGACGAGACCAGAGCGTCTATAAAAATCGTCAAACCTTTGGCCCTGGTTCGGCCCGGGAGAAAAATTATTTTAGACGACACCAGAGTACACACTTCCTGACGTACCATCGGTGAGTACAATACCTTGTTCGTTTTTTTTGTTTTTTTTTAGTCACTACAGTTTTTTTATTGTAAACGTTGGATCTCTAAGTCCGTAACACTTTGTTTTTTCCCAAAAAGTTTGCAAAATTGAAAGATATTGATCCGTTTTGTTTGTTCTTTTTCATTTGTCAAGTTACTCACCTCTCAGTTTCCTTCAGTATTACATTCTCCAGGGCGTAGACGATCGTGGCTCTCCGCAACTTCTTGTCCCTTGTAGCTCTTTAAAAAATTTTCTCGCTAAAGAGGAAAAAAAATGAAGACAAAAACATGATCCGAAAAAACTTATCGTTCTAGTGTGATCTCTACGCTTCCTGGAACGAAATGAGGAAATCTCGTGGCATTTAAAAAATTTACGAAAGGTAACGGCCTGTAGGGAATTAAGTCTATAGAAATGGGCACCTACATGTACAATATATTCTTACTAATAGGTTGGTGCAAAAATAATGACGTAATAATGTCGTTTTTTGACGTTAAAAATACGTCAAAAAAGACATTACGTCATTATTTATGCAACAACCTAATAAGTGATAATCTAGTTTGACTTTCGAAGAATTATAGATGTCATTAAGAATGTCTGTATATTGCATGAATGTACGGACACTAGTAAATCCATATACAAGTACGATTCTGCGTCCGCATAGGGAGCCGCGAGCCTGCCGCGTCCGCGTAGAGGCATACACCGAGACAAATATATAACATACCCGAATTTCAGTTCCATGTTGGAATATATACCTTGCGTAACCAGTGCTGAATTTACCTATAAGCTTCCACTTCCACGGGGGTAAGCACTTTTTTTCTTTTCTTTTTTTTTTTTTTAAATATATTTTATTTTTTATTTAATATAAATCAAAAATTATTCATAATCATTAATAACAACCATATATAATTATTTAAAAATTTTTACCCGATTTTTTTTTTTTTTTTTTTTTTCTTTTAGAAGGGTCTCTAATTTCCTGTATACTACGACCCTGGACACGCCATT
>OZ010607.1:17950189-17957689 GCA_963932145.1 Acanthosepion lycidas | reverse complement strand
CTCTTTGTCTCTTTGTCTCTTTGTCTCTTTGTCTCTTTGTCTCTTTGTCTCTTTGTCTCTTTGTCTCTTTGTCTCTTTGTCTCTTTGTCTCTTTGTCTCTTTGTCTCTTTGTCTCTTTGTCTCTTTGTCTCTTTGTCTCTTTGTGTCTGTTATCATAGCATTTATGAATATTGTTCAGCTAATCGATATTATTCTTATAAGCCAGAATCTCGTTACAAATATGAAGTTTGGTAATTTAGTTCTATTATTTAAAACTTGCTCTCGAACCTATTCCCGAAATTCGGGATTTGGACTGAAATTAAAAAATATCCTGGCTTTTAAGTCTTGATTCTCGTCTTTGGAAATCATGGCCATCACCTGTCTAATAAAATGCTTCAAATCAGAAAACCATTATTAGTATTAACTACCATATATAACGATCCATTGCTACACCGCTCCAGTAAGTAGCTTCATGGGATGACGAAAAAGACGCCAAACTTGACGAAAACAAAACTTTATCATCTAAATGTTTGTCATCTAAATGCTTATTATTAAGAGAAAATTTTAATCGTTCCTAGCATGTCCAAAATTTTCATTAAAAATCTGTTTTTTGGGGGTTTTTTTTAGTCAGCAAAATTGACAGATAATCGATCATGGCAGTCATTTTTTCCAATTTATAAAAAACATGAAAATCTCAATTTTGAAATTCTTTTAAAAATCTATTATAATTTCTTCAAAACTTATTTTAAGAAAATCAGATATAATGTTTGAAAATATTTTGAATCAAGCTTAGCCTAGTTTCTGCACTGAAAAGACGTAGTTTGAAAATAAAACAAAGCAGGTCATAACCTTTCATGTCGCTTGACAAGGTGACGAAAGACATGCATGACGTTTTGAAAGCTTACGTGAGGATAATTCCTTCCACGGAAGGAGAGATGTGAAGATTTAAGTGAACAAATTTTTTAAGGAAAACTTTCAGCGTTTCAATTCTTTTTTTTTTGTACTTAGCTTTCAACTTTACGATGTTTTATGGGAGATATAAAGAAATTAAAATAAGACTGTTGAGAGTGAGATTAAATTTCATAAATTTATAGATACCTTTCAAATGAAATTTTATCAGAACTGTATATAAAATACAAACTTAAACTTCATAAGATGATACTTGTAGGTACCCTTCTCAGTTGAAATTGAAAAATGAAATTAACTTCTCCACACGTTTCACAAAAATCAATCTCTCTCAAAAGGACATTTACGAAACTGAATGCTGCTTTTAACTAATTTTATAATATTTTAACAACTTAAATGTAAAAATCTATTATTTCGGTCTTGTTATTGACACAAATTATATTTTTTATTTACTATTGTTTGTTAGTTTGTAAGTAGCTTTGGAAATTATAATCTATAAATATATATCTACTTAATAACATTCGTTAAATTTTACAAATTTTTCCCTAATTTTAGAAGAATTAAGAACATAATGTAAAAATAAAATATTTCCCAAATAACAAATAATTGTCTTAAAAATTCATTTTTCATCGAAATATCTTTTTGCTTTCAGACAATGTTGCCCATGAAAGAGATGATTTTCATGTAGAGGTGGTCCAACTAAAAGAAAAGAGAAACATCATTTGGTTTCCTCAAATCCTTGTGCTTTTAACTAATATAATCAATCTTCCCAAAATTGAAATTATAGACTTTTCGTACAATTACTTATTGGAGGGGAGGGAGTAATACATATGAAAAAAAAATTTTGCCATGACTTTAAAAAAGAAAAAGTTTATTTTGATTTATTTTTTTTTAATTTTTCCTTTTTAGAACATTCTAAATTTTGATTTTAAAAAAACGTTTCTCTTTGTATCACTGGAACTAGTAAAATAAGACAATTTTAGCCCGTTTTTTTTTTTTGGTATGACTTACATTAATTTGGAAAATCTTGCAAAAATAAAAGTAATTGTCGGATGTTAATGAAACTTTCAGAAACTATTCATAGATGATAGAAATTATAAATGTTTCTTTCTTTAATAGTCATGGCAGAAATATTTTTTTATATTTATTACTCCCCACCCCATAACTAATTTTATGAAAACGCTAGAAATTCGATCGCGTCAGGTTTAGTGATTACAAGGCTTAGAGGAATGCAAATCATTTTTTTATTTTTTTTTTTTTTTGTTAATTGGACCCGCAATAGTAACATACAAAACTCAATAAAACAAAGATATTATTCAATTTCAAATGCTTTTGGTTGTTTTTTTTTTTTTATGAATATAGACAAATATTTTCTGAAAGCAAAAAAATTTTCGATGAAAAATGAGATTTTAATACAATTATTTCTTTAATTATAATAGATTTTTGCATTTAAGTTGTTAAAATATTAAGTGTCCTTATGAGAGATTTTTTTTTTTTTTCAATGTCATTCATCACTTGTCAAGTGACGCGAAAGTTTATAACCTGCTTTGTTTTATTTTCAAATTACATCTTTTCAGCGCAGAAGCTAAGTTAAGCTTGGTTCAAAATATTTTAAATAAACATTATTTCTGATTTTCATAAAATAAGTTTTGAAAAAATGTTTCAAAGAATTTCAAACTTCAGATTTTCATTTTTTTTTTTTTTTTTTTTTTTATAAAATTGAAAAAAATGTTTACCATCGGTCAATTTTGGTGACGCAAAAAGATTTTTAACGAAAATTTTGGACGTGCTACGGCCGATTAAAAAACGTAAAAAAAAAAAAAAAAAAAAAAAATTACCCCCAAAATATTTGATTTTTGCTCTTAATAATAAACATTTAGATAAGTTTTTCATCACGCTATGCTCTTTTTAGCGATTTCGTGGAGGTACCTAATTGTATGTTATTTTACTAATTCAGGTGACACAAACAGAAACAACGTTTTTTTTTTTTTTTTTTTTTTTTTTTTTTTAATCAAAATTTATAATCTTCTAAAAAGAAGGAATTTTTAAAAAAAAAATAATCAATCCTCTCGGTAATAAGCATTTCTATCCTCTCGGTAATAAGCATTTCTATCCTCTCGGTAATAAGCATTTCTATCCTCTCGGTAATAAGCATTTCTATCCTCTCGGTAATAAGCATTTCTATCCTCTCGGTAATAAGCATTTCTATCCTCTCGGTAATAAGCATTTCTATCCTCTCGGTAATAAGCATTTCTATCCTCTCGGTAATAAGCATTTCTATCCTCTCGGTAATAAGCATTTCTATCCTCTCGGTAATAAGCATTTCTATCCTCTCGGTAATAAGCATTTCTATCCTCTCGGTAATAAGCATTTCTATCCTCTCGGTAATAAGCATTTCTATCCTCTCGGTAATAAGCATTTCTATCCTCTCGGTAATAAGCATTTCTATCCTCTCGGTAATAAGCATTTCTATCCTCTCGGTAATAAGCATTTCTATCCTCTCGGTAATAAGCATTTCTATCCTCTCGGTAATAAGCATTTCTATCCTCTCGGTAATAAGCATTTCTATCCTCTCGGTAATAAGCATTTCTATCCTCTCGGTAATAAGCATTTCTATCCTCTCGGTAATAAGCATTTCTATCCTCTCGGTAATAAGCATTTCTATCCTCTCGGTAATAAGCATTTCTATCCTCTCGGTAATAAGCATTTCTATCCTCTCGGTAATAAGCATTTCTATCCTCTCGGTAATAAGCATTTCTATCCTCTCGGTAATAAGCATTTCTATCCTCTCGGTAATAAGCATTTCTATCCTCTCGGTAATAAGCATTTCTATCCTCTCGGTAATAAGCATTTCTATCCTCTCGGTAATAAGCATTTCTATCCTCTCTTTACAAGAGCCAGATCAGGCCGAAACTAGAATACTGTTGCCATATTTGGGTGGGAACGACCCAGACCTCACTTTACAGTCACGATAGTCCCAAATCGCCCTTGTAGGTTCAAAGTATTTCTCTCTCACTCGCTCGCTCGCTCGCGTTTCCATAGGAAGTGCATTCCTTGGTTCCGCTATGTTTAACTTACATTGCTAGGATCTTTCCATCGGCGGAAAGTAAGCTCCACTCGAACAGATTCTTCCCGTGAATCAAATTCCCAAGGGGGATATATTTCCGATTACTACAATCTTAACCTGTTCAATTCTAGTGTTAACCGTTATCTTCACCTTCTATCCACATAAACTGCCTCTTACGGTAACCCTCTACCTCGAGTGGCCCCCGAGCCTTGTACATGGTGAAGCTCAATGGTAAAAAAATAGTTTTGATATGAAAGCAAAAAAAAAAATTCGAAATGCAGAATTTAAATACCTCCCACGTAATGATTTTGTTACTTGAGTTCAAATCGATAGCTTAAAAACATTTTTTTCAGTGACGAACGTTTCAAAATGAATTCTAATCAAGTTACTTGCTGTTAATATAAGGTACCGTTATTTTTCTTGTCTTTTTTCTTCTATTTTACTTAATTAATGACGGTCGAGTTGATGACGTAATGTATTCTTTTGGCTTTCAGTAAAATGACATTTTCGAAACCATTGCACTTAAACAATAACTCAGTTTGAAATTCTTGACAACTATCACTTCCCTCGATCCAGAATAAATGCAATTCTCCAACTAAGGATCAGTGTCATGTCACTAATCACGTTTAGTTATGCATGGCTTCCTTCAACGACCCCCCGACACTTTCTGAAGCGTGTTGATTAATTTTTATACAAACAATATTTGCCAGTGTTGCACTTGAAGAAAGTTCAGGAAGGAAAGTGTTTTTCGTTCTACAACAAAAACAGAAATTATGGGATGGCTGGTGAAAGATTAAAGAAATTAAAAAAAAAAAAAGAAAAAAAAAATGTCGGATGGGGAGAAAAATATATGGAAACGCACAATCGAAATTAAAGGCGTTGCCGAATTGGGGAGTAAAACTCTTTTGAAGAGATTTCTCTCCTGTCAAAACATGGGGGAAAACTATGCCATACTCACGCATGCGCATAAAATCTTTAAGACTCTACTTAAAAAAAAAAAAAAAAAAAAACCACGCGCCACGTTCACCACTGCAAGTTAATTACAAACATTCAAGCACAAACATTTCTTAGAGTGTCTGAGAAACCGTAAGAAAACCAATTTCTTTCCAAAGTTTTTTTTTTTTTTCCATTTCGGAGAAAGGAACTTCGTTCAGCTTTTTTTAACTGTCTTTTTTTTTCTACTTTTTTTTTTTTTTTTTTTTTTTTCTATTTCAAAGAAAGGAACTGCGTCATGTTTTTTCTTTTTTTCTATCGGAGAAAGGAAAACTGTTCTGTTTTCTCATTACATCTTTATTCTTTTTCCTTTTAAGAACACGATAATTACTTGACAAAAATGAAACTAGAACGCAATATACTGCATGGTACGTGCAAATGAAACCCTTTCGAATCCGATTAAAAGACAGTTTTCTTAAGAATCACGTTCTGACTTTGATTTCCTAATAATTTGTATTCACGTATCTTATGAATATTTTTCATCCATTTCTTCTCAATTCACAGAAACTTAAGAATTCGTCCCAATTTTATCCTGACTTCTACTGTGAAGTGATAAATATTTTGGAATGACAATAATCCCATTCAATACAACATGGATCTCAGTTATCCTGGCATAACGCCTTGATCCAATGGATCACGGTGAGATTTAAGCTAACAAGAAACTGCAACATTCTCTATATGCCTTGTCCTTTTAGGACGTGGGTAATAATAATAGCTCTCCATTACTTTCTATCTTTTGTAGCACTTTGTAAAATATGTGCCATGGGTTACAATTCCGAAAGCCCCTTCAAGCTAGACGATTAATATTAAAATGTTGAATATGAATGAAACATTGATTCGTTTTTTACGGTTTATCAACATCTGTGTGTGTGTGTCTGTGTGTGTGTGTGTGTCTCTGTCTGTGTGTGTCTCTGTCTCTGTGTGTGTGTGTCTCTGTGTGTGTGTCTCTGTCTCTGTGTGTGTGTGTCTCTGTGTGTGTGTGTGTGTGTGTCTGTCTCTGTGTGTGTGTGTGTGTGTCTGTCTCTGTGTGTGTGTGTGTGTGTCTCTGTCTCTGTGTGTGTGTGTGTGTCTCTGTCTCTGTGTGTGTGTGTGTGTCTCTGTCTCTGTGTGTGTGTGTGTGTGTGTCTCTGTCTCTGTGTGTGTGTGTGTGTGTCTCTGTCTCTGTGTGTGTGTGTGTGTCTCTGTCTCTGTGTGTGTGTGTGTGTGTCTCTGTCTCTGTGTGTGTGTGTGTGTGTCTCTGTCTCTGTGTGTGTGTGTGTGTGTCTCTGTCTCTGTGTGTGTGTGTGTGTGTCTCTGTCTCTGTGTGTGTGTGTGTGTGTCTCTGTCTCTGTGTGTGTGTGTGTGTGTCTCTGTCTCTGTGTGTGTGTGTGTGTGTCTCTGTCTCTGTGTGTGTGTCTCTGTCTCTGTGTGTGTGTCTCTGTCTCTGTGTGTGTGTCTCTGTCTCTGTGTGTGTGTCTCTGTCTCTGTGTGTGTGTCTCTGTCTCTGTGTGTGTGTCTCTGTCTCTGTGTGTGTGTCTCTGTCTCTGTGTGTGTGTCTCTGTCTCTGTGTGTGTGTCTCTGTCTCTGTGTGTGTGTCTCTGTCTCTGTGTGTGTGTCTCTGTCTCTGTGTGTGTGTCTCTGTCTCTGTGTGTGTGTGTCTCTGTCTCTGTGTGTGTGTGTCTCTGTCTCTGTGTGTGTGTGTCTCTGTCTCTGTGTGTGTGTGTCTCTGTCTCTGTGTGTGTGTGTCTCTGTCTCTGTGTGTGTGTGTCTCTGTCTCTGTGTGTGTCTCTCTCTCTCTCTCTGTGTCTCTCTCTCTCTCTCTGTGTCTCTCTCTCTCTCTCTGGGTCTCTCTCTCTCTCTCTCTGGGTCTCTCTCTCTCTCTCTCTGGGTCTCTCTCTCTCTCTCTGGGTCTCTCTCTCTCTCTCTGGGTCTCTCTCTCTGGGTCTCTCTCTCTCTCCACACACACACACACACACACACACACACACACACACGTTAAACGTTGTTTACCTCTATGGCTCTTACCTTCAATATTTGCCTTGAGTGTCAAATTCTCTAAGTTGTCTTTCCTCTTTGTTCTAATTCTAAATGTCTTTTTGTTTTCATTTTTCCCCTAAAACTTTGTCGTTCTATGACACATGTTCAGTCCATAATATTCTCAGCTTCTTTACCAAATTCCTTTCTTCTCACTTTTTCTTTTCAGTTCATATAAATCTAAGTCGATTTTACAATTAGAATGGAACGGCATTACCCACTTGTTAACGCATTTCCCAGCGTAGACGCCTGTGTATAGTTTTTTGTTTTGTTTTTTGTTGTTGTTTTTTTTTTTTTTTTTTTTTTTTTTTACAGAAAGTATTCTTTTTGTGACACGGACGAATAAACATGTCCAAAACATAACTTTCAAAAACCAGATACAAACGTGTCTAGACGTCAATATTGATTGTTTTTTTTTTTGTTTTTTTTTAAGTCGTCCTGAGCTTAAAACGAGTCCAATAGTCAAGTCATACGTCTAGTAAAGGTGTTAGCCACCACTGGAGTACTTCAAGGTGCCCCAGTTTCTTCGTTACTATATTAAA